>OY856414.1:613343303-613653303 GCA_963693085.1 Alisma plantago-aquatica
CATTTATCCGTTAACTGCAAGAAGGGGCGGGTTTTCCAGTTCTCAGTTTTTATAGAGGACGACGACGAACGTGTTTCTGAACTCATCTGAGTCCTATTTGGCTGTCGTCCGAATATCAGGTGAACATATTGATAATCATCAGTTGAAATCGTTGCTATTCAAGTGTGTCTGTCCAACTTCGAAATTTGATTTGTAATGTGTATATTGATTTTCTAAGAGAATGCTGATTTGTAATGTGTATACTGATTTTTCTATTCAAGTGTCTTTACAACCTTGATATCTGTTTTATTCTGATTTGTACTTTAGAATACTAATCTATCTATACTGATTGACTTATAGTAGAAAATCCAAAAGAATGTGTATTCATCGCTCTGACTATTGTATGCCCAATGTGTTTTCTTCTCTCTGACTTTTGTATTCACAATGTGTATACATTTCTCTGACCTTTGTGTTTAAAGTAAACCCAATTTTGTGTTTGCATTTTCCATTTTTGAAGCAGTTACTCATTTGGTATGCTGGGTTACTCTTCTGACTGACAGAGTTACTGTTTTGTTACTGATAGACGTTGTTATGATACAAATCTTCCTTCAGTTACTCATTTGTTATGATGAGTTACTCTTCGGCCTGATAGAGTTACTCTCTGCTGTTTCAGATTTACTCCTCTGTACTGCTGAGTTACTGATAGACGTTGCAATGGATCCCAGCCTTGATACAGATGCTGCCAATTCAAATGTTGGCCCTGATAACGATAATGATAATTCTTATCCATCTGTTGGTGCTTCCACTCTGCCGCCAGCTACAGTTCCTAAAATTGGTCTCCATTTTGGAAGTTTAGATGAAGCTATTTCATTCTATTCTAGCTATGCTGGCATGAATGGTTTTAATATCAGGAAAGATGACAACAGGTATGAACGGGGAACTAAGATTCTTGTTGCCAAAGATCTGGTTTGTGACAAGCAGGGTACAATGGGCCGTTCTAAGACGTCAAGAGGGCTGTTGAGCCCCGTTTGTGATGAAGTGGGTAAGTTACAGGAAAATCTGTCTAAGAAGCACAAGCGATCTGTGAAGAGGTGTGGTTGTGGAGCCATGATCCGATTCACACTAGACAAGTCCTCATCTACGTGGGTTGTGACTGCCTTTGTTGAGGAACACAACCACGATCTTGTTGATGATGCACATCTCCGTTACTTGAAGTGTAACTCATCTCTTAATGAAACTCAAAAAGATATGCTTTCTTCCATGAGCCAAGCTAACATACCTGTATCGAGACAAATTGCATTGATGGCATCGGAGTCTGGTGGTTATGAAAATCTGACATTTACTAGCAGACAAGCTCATGGACACATCAGTAGCAAGAGGAAAGAGGCAGCTAAATACGATGTCGACATGGTCTTGGATCGGTTTGCCAAGTTTAAGGTACTTGATCAGAAATTCTTCTATGCATACCAAAACGATCCTGATTGTTGCTTGACTCATCTGTTTTGGGCTGATCCTGTTTCCGTTGAAGATTGTGGGTTGTTTGGTGATGCGATAGTTTTTGACACCACCTACCGCACCAACAAGTATTCAATGGTTTTTGGAATGTTTGGTGGTGTTGATCACCATCGTAAGACGGTCTTGTTTGCTTCAGCTCTTATGATTGATGAGAAGTACGAGTCATTTGTATGGGTTTTCAAGCAGTATCTACTTTGTTTTGGCAAAGAGCCAGTGTCCATCATAACCGATCAAGACCCGGCTATGAATGCTGCTATCCTTACTGTTTTTCCGAACTGCAAGCATCGGTTCTGCAGCTGGCACATCCTACAAAAGCTTCCCTCTAAGCTTGGTGGTGTTCCTAACAAGGAGCAGATCATAAGCTCCTTGAATGATTGCGTGTGGAATGTGGATGATGTTGGCACCTTTGAAGAGAAGTGGCATTCTGTTGTTGAGGTTTATGGTCTGTCGTCTATTAATTGGTTGTCTGACATGTATGCTATGTGTTCGGATTGGGTCCCGTGCTATATGCAGTCTTCCTTCTTCGCAGGCATGAGGACAACGCAAAGGAGCGAGAGCTTGAATGCGTTCATTAGAAGCCATGTGAACAGTAAGAAGACTTTATTTGAACTTGTATGCTCATTGGAGACTGCTTACTCTCATGTACGGGAGATTGAAAATTTCAAAGACTTTGAAGACGAGTATAGTAATCTCCCTTTGTCATCACTTTGGCCTCTGGAGGAGCAGATGAGAGGTATATACACAAAGTCAATTTTTAAGATCTTTCAGAGTGAGGTTCATCAAAGCATGATATATAATGTAAAGGAATCTTCAGAAGGTGTGTTTGAACTGTATCGCGTTGGTGGCCTTGGATCTGCCCGCATTTTGAAGAAGAATCCATTGAGTGAGATTGTTTATTGCAACTGTTACATGTTGGAATTCAAAGGTATACCTTGCAGGCACATCCTGTCCTATTTGAAGAGTCGTGACTTTTGCATTCTTCCCGAGCCATACATATATAAGAGGTGGACCAAAGGCTACAGAGAACATCCTTTAATATTTGGCAAAGCTGCAGTTAGTCATCTATCCACTGGAAGGACTCTTAAGCTTGTATCTGCCTGCAATTCTATTGTGAACATAGCGTGTAGGAACAACGCTGTAGATATTTGCCATGAAAAACTGCTTGCATTGCAAAAGGAGCTGTTAGATTTGGATGTCTCTGATAGTTGTGCAGATGCAGGTGCTGGTGTAACTGCTTCAAATACAGCTTCTTCTTCAGCTGTCAAGGTTAATATCCCCAATGTTTGTAAAACTAAGGGGAGACCCAAATCCACAGATTTGAGGTTTAAATCTGGAGTTGAGATTGCACAGTCTAAAAGAGAGAGGCAGTGCAAGAATTGTTTAGAGTTTGGTGTTAACCATGACAGCAGGAATTGTCCTAAGAAGTAGTGCATTATATGATTGGGATTTGCTGCTACTATGTATACTGCTCGTGTTCTGGTGATCTTGCTGTTGCTATTGATGTATATGTGGTTCTATCTTTTTTATTGGAGTTTGTAGTGTGTTTGTGAGGCATGTTCAAATATGTAATGGGGTTGTTCTTTTTGTGTAGTTTTATGAAAGTGAGTTTGTAACTTTCTAAGTACTTCACTTGTGTTTGTAATATATCTTTGTGTTACCTTGTGCTCCAGCAATTGTATGTATACTTTGAATATGTTATAAAGAATGTTTTCTGATCAATTGTTATTCTTTTTGAATATTATGTGTTTGTCTTTGTGTACAATGGATACTATTACTGTTGTCACAGTTACTCTTATTGCTGTCATAGTTACTCGCAGTGGGTTGTCAGTTACTCTTATTGCTGTTAGAGTTACTCGCAGGGTTGTCCCAGTTACTCGTAGTGTTTTTCCAGTTACTCACAGGCTATTTTTTTCACAGTTACTCTAACTGCTCACAGTTACTCTATCTGCTATTTCAGTTACTCGTAGTGCTCGTTCAGTTACTCACATTGTTTTCATAGTTACTCGTAGTGTGTCACAGTTACTCGCAGTGTTGGTGCAGTTACTCGTAGTCCTTTTCCAGTTACTCGCAGCCTTTTCCAGTTACTCGCAGTGGTTTTCTAGTTACTCGTAGGGTTTTTTAGTTACTCGCAGTGTTTTTCCAGTTACTCGCAGTGGTTTTCCAGTTACTCGCAGGGTTTTCCAGTTACTCGCAGTGTTTTTTCAGTTACTCGCAGGGGTTTTCAGTTACTCCCGTGTTTTTTTCAGTTACTCGCAGTGGTTTTTCAGTTACTCCCGTGCTTTGGTTCAGCAACATTCGAAAAGGTTTCTTCAGTTACTCGCGTGCTTTCTTCAGGTACTCGCAGGGGTCTTCAGTTACTCGCAGGGTTCTTCAGTTACTCGTAGGGGTTCCTCAGTTACTCGCAGGGGTTCTCCAGTTACTCACAGGGGTTGTTAAGTAATAGTAGGAGAAAAATGAGTACAGGAGTCTGTTGTACAAAAAGTAACTCTAGAAGAGAGAGCACAGAGATATAAATAATTGCAGTGACGTGTCATCAGAATAACCCAGAGTATGCTGGCATCTTTGCAACCCAACAGTAAAGAGCACTGCTGTCAATAATTGCAGCACCAACAACACAGACCATTACTCTCACTGCTGTCAATAATTGCAGCACCAACAACACAGACCATTACTCTCACTGCTGTCAATAATTGCAGCACCAACAATACAGTGGGGGGCTTTTAGATCTGCAACATCTCCATCCTCCACGGCACTCTCTCCTTCCATCTCTTCTTCATCAGCAACTGCTACAGTTTCAAACACAGCGGGGGGGGGGCTTTCAGATCTGCAACATCTCCATCCTCCACGGCACCATCTCCTTCCATCTCTTCTTCATCAGCAACTTCTACAGTTTCAAACACAGCGGGGGGCTTTCAGATCTGCAACATCTCCATCCTCAACGGCACCCTCTCCTTCCATCTCTTCTTCATCCACTACTGCTACAGTTTCAAACACAGCGGGTGGCTTTCATATCTACATCATCTCCATCCTCGACGACACCCTCGAGGTCCACTTCTTCATCTGTGACTGCTACGGTTTACATAAGGTACAGTTTTACATTTCTTCAGATCCCCTTTTACATTTCTTCATAAGGTACAATTTTTCAGTAGCACCCCCTTTGACCATCTCCTCAGATCCCCTTTAACATTTCTTCACAGCCTACCATGGAGCCATTCATCCAGCCAATCAACTACACCCTTGATGACAAGACATTGGAATCCATTCTACTTCCTATAGAATGGAACCATCTCCATTTTCAGATCAAACCAGGCAAAACCACCTTCCTAATCGGAAACCAGTCTTTCCAGATAACCCTTATGCAGAATAAAAACGGGTCACTTTCAACTGCTAAGGGCTGGAAAAAGATGATCGCACAGCTCAGTCTTCGCAAAGGTTGGATCATCTACCTCAAGCCAACTGATCACCAGACCATCACAACATGGATCACAGATCAGTTCTTAGAAACACCAACTGAGCTTATCCCTCTCTTCAGAATGCCTGGCGACAAAGTATACTCTGGATCGGAGGACTCTGCAGATCAGCTCTTCGTTAGGGACATACACCAAGCAGCACCGGGATCAGCTGTAAATCCCATTCAGTTTGCAGAAGACACTGCTTCTTCGTCTGTCCAGCGTTTCTTTCACAAGTAGCTATTTGATTTTTATGTTCAGTTAATGGACCTTCTTTACAGCCGATCTGGCTGTATTTTTCTGTATATTAAGTTCAGTTGTTGGACCTTCTTTATATTCGATCTGGTTGTATAATATATAACTTTTTATGCTTTGAATGTTGTAATCTTGAATGTTTAGATGTAGTGTTTTGAATGGTGTAATCTTGAATGTTGTAATCTTGCTTGTGCTCTCCGTGAGCTTATGTAACTCATATGGTTGCCTAGTTACTCGCATAGGATTCAGTTACTCGTATGGTTGTCTAGTTATTCTATAGCTGTCGCATAGGATTCAGTTACTCACATGTTTTATCCTTTTTGTTGTTCAGTTACTCGTAGTGTTGGTTCAGTTACTCGCAGCGTTTGTTCAGTTACTCGCAGGCTATTTGAGTTACTCACAGTATTGATACAGTTACTCGCAGCGTTGGTTCAGTTACTCGCAGTGTTGTTCAGTTACTCGCAGTGTTGGTTCAGTTACTCGCAGGGTTGTTCAGTTACTCGCAACGTTTTCCAGTTACTTGCGAGTTTTGTTTAGTTACTCGCGAGTTTTGTTCAGTTACTCGCAACGTTTTCCAGTTACTCGCGAGTTTTTTTCAGTTACTTGCGAGCTTTCTTCAGTTACTCGCAGCATTTTTCCAGTTACTCGCGAGCTTTCTTCAGTTACTCGCAGCGTTTTTCCAGTTACTCGCGAGCTTTCTTCAGTTACTCGCAGGGTTGTTCAGTTACTCGCAGCGTTTTTCCAGTTACTCGCGAGCTTTGTTCAGTTACTCGTAGCGTTTTTCCAGTTACTCGCGAGCTTTCTTCAGTTACTCGGAGTGGTTGTGACAGTTACTCGCAGCGTTTTTCCAGTTACTCGGAGAAGGTTGTTCAGTTACTTGCAGTGTTTGTTCAGTTACTCGCAGAGGGTTGTTTAGTTACTCGCAGAGGGTTGTTCAGTTACTGCAGAGGGTTGTTCAGTTACTCGCAGGCTATTTTGAGTTACTCGCAGTGTTTTTCCAGTTACTCGGAGCGGCTGTGACAGTTACTCGCAGGCTATTTGAGTTACTCGCAGTCCCTTTTCAGTTACTCGGAGTCCTTTTTCAGTTACTCGCAGCCCTTTTCCAGTTACTCGTAGTGTTCAAGCAATCCTTTTTCAGTTACTCAAATAGTTTGTTAAGTTACTCAATCATTAATGTCGGGTGTTCAAGCATTACTCAAGCATTCTGTTACTTTCAGCTCAGTTACTCGTAGTAGTTTCAAGATGTACATAAGCATTCTAGGCATAAAGTTATCTAAAGCATTCAAGAACATTTAGCCAAAATATAAGGGCAAAATCAATATATGTTCAAGATGACATGTACAGCAAGATCAAATGCACATTAAGATCAGTTGTAAATTCAGAATTTTAACAGTTGTACATTCAATAGCAGCTGTACATTCAGATATATACAGCTTATACAACAGTGAGTAACTGAACAACAGCTTATACAAAAGCAGCTATACACTTGTTGTTTCTTCATTCTTTTTTGTTTCTGGTTGTTTATCAGCTTCAGCTTCTCCTTCATTGTTATCAGCAGATATACCTTCTTTGATCTTTTCGATTTCAGCTTTTTCATCGTCTCTTGGAGGCTGCAGCTGCCCCCTTGCCATCATTCGTTGAAAAATATCAGCCCTTATTGATGGTATATCTTTGCAGGTGAAGTCCATAGGTTTACAATTTACTAGGCACTCTAGGTACTTCATGACAAAGATCCCACAGTCAAGTGAGTCTTCTTCCTGCTGTGGGCAGATCGGGTAATCCCTTTTCCACTGCGACAATTGGCTTCCCTTTTCAGGTGCACCCCTAAAGAAGTCGTGCACTATACCCACCTGCATTAAAAAAACAAGACATTTATTCATCATCAATTAAAGATCAGTAATCCTTTCAATTCACTTATAATGGACTTAATTTTTATAGATCACTTACCCATCTATTGAATTCCTTTCTTGAGTTGCTACTCCAACTCATTGAATTATAGGACCGGTGTGCTCCATCCCTGAAACTTGCTTCGTACAAGTGCCAGTGGTTGTCGTTGTTTAGTATTGTGAACACCGAGTCCATTGCGTCCCAATCTTTCATTGGAACGTTGAATAGTGGAGATAGCATGTCTATCTGTTCCAAGGTGATGTCCTCAATATTAAATGATAGCTTTTGCTGCAAATGTAGAGTTTAAAAACCACATTTATAAGTTTCAGTT
Source organism: Alisma plantago-aquatica (assembly GCA_963693085.1). Classification (NCBI taxonomy): domain Eukaryota; kingdom Viridiplantae; phylum Streptophyta; class Magnoliopsida; order Alismatales; family Alismataceae; genus Alisma; species Alisma plantago-aquatica. The sequence goes on from OY856414.1 coordinate 613,350,720, forward strand.
TGTGTTTATATATTGTAATTTCATGTAAATTTGTATACAAAGTTTATTTGTCTTACCGGAGCATAAGTGCTCATGCAGTGCCACGTCAATCCCTTCTTCCTCCGCTTGCTTGTGCTCTCCTTGAGCATCTGTACAAAGCAGTCGAGAACCTGAATAAAACCAAAAGCTTTATCAGTTTAGCAATCCAAATTATCTATTTCAAAGAGTTAAACTACATTCTTGTTTCTTACAGGTGAATGTGTCATTTGATCCTTGTACAGGAGGGCGGCGAGGTCCTTCCCCGTGCACCAAGTGTCTTCACTGAATTTCCATTCTCGTTTTAACCTGCAAATTATTTTTATAGATGTTATACATACGAGTTGGATATAGAAACATTAATGTGTTATCATTTTACATTTGACAATAACCAATTCTCTTACATTTTTTCTATGTTGTCCATGAAGTGATGGACCATTTCTTTGGCTTCTTTTGTCTTGAAATGTTCAAAACCTATGAAGTTTGACATCTTGTGCTGTCAACAACAATAGAGAAATCCATGTTAGAATCAATCTTCATTTTTCCCAAGTTATTTAAGCATTTCTGTCAGTTACTTAAGCATTACTCTCGGTTACTCATTCATTATGTTCAGTTACTCAAGCATTATATTCAGTTACTCATTCATTATGTGCAGTTACTCAAGCATTATATTCAGTTACTCAAGCCTTACGTGCAGTTGCTCAAGCCTTACTTGCAGTTACTCAAGCATTAGGTTCAGTTACTCAAGCTTTAGGTTCAGTTACTCAAGCATTACTTGCAGTTATGATATACTTGAAAGGAGATGAAAATTACCTTTTCCTCCCTTCTTTTCTTCACATTTTTCTCTATGCTTCCTATCTTTGGCTCTTCCATCGTCTTCTTCTTCAATCTTCTTCTGGGCTTCTTCTGCCCTTCTTCTTCTGCTATCTTCTCTGGTTGTTGGCTCCCTTCTTTTTGTTTCTTTTGGTCTGCCTCTTCTGTAGACTTTGGTTCTTCAGAACTGTTGTCCTTTGTTTCTTTTTTCTCATTTTCTTCTTGTTTCTTTTGGTCTGCATCTTCTGCAGAACTGTTGTCTTTTGTTTCTTTGTTCTCATCTTCATCAACATTTTTCCCGTCCTCACTATGATCTTCGGATTCTACGTATTTTTTTCTGAGGGTTAGCCTTCTTCGTTTTGTCGGTGGGGCGACATCCTTTGTCGGTGCATCTTTCGGTTCATCTACATTCACCGAGACAAAACCCTCTACAAATTCCTGGAATCCACTTCCAGGTGACTGTGATTTGTTACCCTCATCTTCCCACTTTCTTTTTAGATTTTTGTTCTCTTCTTCTAACTTGGCTATTCTTTCTTCTAGCCTTTTATTCTCCAATTGCAGTTCTTTGAATTTATCAACACTTATTCTTGTGCAGATCTCCTTATGTATTTTGAGCTCCTCCTCCAACATTTTGATTCTTGTCTCCAGGGTGGAGGTGTCAATAGTGTCTCCCTCTTTGATGATTGGTTTTGCTGGTGCCTGAGTGGTTGTTGGCGTACTTTTTTCTGGCATGTCATTCGATGATTTTGCAGCATGCCAATCATCTCCCTGGTCTACCACTATCATTTGACATACCTGTCCAACATATAAAAAAAATAATGTGTTACTCGCAGAGGGTTGTTCAGTTACTGCAGGCTATTTTGAGTTACTCGCAGAGGGTTGTTCAGTTACTCGCAGAGGGTTGTCCAACATATAAAAAAAATAATGTGTTACTGCAGAGGGTTGTCCAACATATAAAAAAAAATAATGTGTTACTGCAGGCTATTTTGAGTTACTCGCAGAGGGTTATTCAGTTACTCACAGGCTATTTTGAGTTACTCGCAGTGTTTTTTGAGTTACTCGTAGGCTATTTTGAGTTAGTCGCAGTGTTTTTTGAGTTACTCGCAGGCTATTTTGAGTTACTCGCAGTGTTGTATATTAGATTTTGTAACAAAGATTAGATAATCTTACATCCTTAGGCTCCACTTTCACTAATTCCATCAATTTCTCGACCGGCGCAGCCCACTTCTTTATCCTTGGCTTGGAGTCAAGGAATGTTGGCTTTGCCATCTTTGTCATCTCATATGCCCAAACCTGCATGTAATATATAGAAAATATAATGCATATGTAACTGCACCCCCATAGTCAATATTGTATCAATGTAGTTGAATATGATTTTATTCACTTACGCATAGGCACATGACACAGCCTGTTGTGTACAGGGTGTTCTTAGCCCCTTTCTCTCCTTTCCTTCTTAGCTGGACATTCTCCTTTAGCATCTTCATATTCTTGAAGATACTCCCATGCACCAACTTTGCCCAATTCATCTGCCCAGTGGAAGTTACATTATCTAGGTAGTGGATAATGTAGATTGGTGCGCAATAGCTAGTGTCTGGGATTAGGAATGTTGTCAGCAGGTGCAACATCCACACACGACACATATTTGTATTGTCCGCTGGATTGTTGGTCTTGGCATATTCTTGCCAAAGTTTTTTCAAGTTGTCCTTATGCAGGACATCTTTTTCTCTCAATTTCTTTGATGTCTCACCTTCATTTCTATTTTTACAAGTCTCCTTCTCAAACTCTTGCCATATCGACTTTACTATGGCAGAATCTTTTCTTTGTGTTATTTCTATACCTTTGCTGGGGATACCTAGAATTATCCCCACGTCATCTACTGTCATCCTTCTTTCCTCTCCGTCGGCCAGCAGAAATATGTCTTCATCGACATATCTATCAATTAAATCCTCTAACAAGCCTATGTCAACCGCAAGATTTGGCATATTTACGAGGTTTGCAAAGGCTGTTGAGCTCAGCATCATAATTTGTTCCTTTGTATAAACCATGCTCTTGCTGGTATTGTTGTAGCTCTTTAAGGAGCACCTGTGGTACAGTCTATTTACTCCCACTGCAAACATATCAAAATTTATCGTTAGAGCTCATTGTTAATTTTGTAAAAGCTATTTCATAAACTGTAAGTAACTGAAAATTAAAACTATTACAAATCCATACAATCTTACCTTTCTCTTTAGCCTTTTCTGTCTCTTTCTGTTTCTGACTTGCAGTTGTACTCTCCTCATCCCCTTTGCTTTCTTCTCCTGCATACAAATAAAGTTATTCCAATAATGTAGTAGTTAGCTTAACAATATTGTTTTATCGCTTATTATCGGTTACTCAAACATTACTCTTGGTTACTCAAGCATTATGTAATAGTTACTCAAGCATAAATTTCAGTTACTCAAGCATTAATCTCAGTTACTCAAGCACTACTATAGGTCACTCAAGCAATATGTGATAGTTACTCGAGCATAAATTTCAGTTACTCAAGCATTACTCTCGGTTACTCAAGCATTACTCTCGGTTACTCAAGCATAATGTAATAGTTACTCAATCATAAATTTCAGTTGCTCAAGCATTAATCTCAGTTACTCAAGCATTAATCGCAGTTACTCAAGAACTACTATCGGTCACTCAAGCAATATGTGATAGTTACTCGAGCATAAATTTCAGTTACTCAAGCATTACTCTCGGTTACTCAAGTATTACTCTCGGTTACTCAAGCATAATGTAATAGTTACTCAATCATAAATTTCAGTTGCTCAAGCATTACTCTTGGTTACTCAAGCATTAATCTCAGTTACTCAAGCATTATGTGATAGTTAATCGAGCATAAATTTCAGTTACTCAAACACTACTATCGGTCACTCAAGCAATATGTGATAGTTACTCAAGCATTAATTTCAGTTACTGAAGCATTACTCTTGGTTACTCAAGCATTACTCTTGGTTACTCAACCATTATGTGATAGTTACTTGAGCATAAATCTCAGTTACTCATACATTATTCTCGGTTAGTCAAACATTCTGTAATAGTTACTCAAGCATTAATCTCGGTTACTCAACATTAATGTCTGTTATTCAAGCATTTTGTAATAGTTACTCAAGCATTAATTTCAGTTACTCAAACATTAGTATCAGTTACTCAAACATTAGTATCAGTTACTCAAGCATTACTCTCGGTTATTCAAGAAGCATTATGTAATAATTACTCGAGCATTACCTTGTTGTTCAAATTCTACCGCTTTGCTGCGCGTACATTCTCTCTTCTCAGCTGCTATGTTGACTCCACGACCAGCAGTAGCAACATTACTGCGCTTTGCACTTTTTGATGGAGGTTTGATCCATGGGGGAGCTGTAACCCCTATTTTTTTGCCTTTATCCTGTGTCTTAGTTGTCTGAGGAGTCTCAGCAGCAAGCCCCTTCTTCATTCCCGCAGCTTCTTCTTTCCCCTCTTTTTCCGCTTCTACGTCCTTGGTAGCCTCTTTCTTATCCTCTTTCGGGGTTGTCGGAGTAGTGTGGTCGAGTATTTCCCTTTCCGCCGGCGATGCTGATTTATCCGCTTCTTCTGGTTCTTTGGCCATCTTCTCCTCGGCCTGATGGGGCTGCATTTCGATGTCATCATCTTCTTCAATCACTGGTCGTGGACGCCTTAGCCACGGCGGCCCTGTCGAGGTCTTCCTTGACGCTTGCTTTGTTCTCGTCATATTGGAAGAGGTAACTGTCATAATTCAGATGCAGCGAGATGGAGGAGCAATTAGAGACGGAGGAGTTCGGGTCGCCGGTGATTTTTGCACGACAGGCAGAGCGACGAGTGGGGAGGAAGTGCGCGAGAACGGGAGGGCGACGATCTGGGGTTTTGCTTCGGCGGGGACGGCGCGACGAACTGGGGTTTGCTTCGGCGGGGACGGCTTCGCGAGTAGCTCTCTCCTGCGGGGACGGCGCGACGAACTGGTAGCCGGGCTCTTTTTCCCATTTTTCTCCCTTCCGGAACTGCTGCCGGGTAGCCTAAATTAGTTACCCGCGCGGGCAACTAATACTAACTCGTATATATATATATATATATATATATATATATATATATATATATATATATATATATATATACACTAAACACGAAAGGTTTTGACTGGTCTCCGTCCACCACCTGTTTATCACGTGAGGGGCAAATCATTAACTCAAATTAGTTGCAGGTTGTTAGTAGGGATAAAGTTTGCAATGATTTATGTCCAACAGCTCATCAATCCTCTTATCGTACGCTTCTTTGGCCACAATGGGCGCCGCGATGCATATCATCTCATGACTTGTCTGTTGAGGGCTTCAACGCACGTCTTCTCGTCAAGAATAATCAGAGTTCGTCAGGCTCAATGGATGAATCGTGTGGTTGCTCCAACCTACTCCTTCTTTCTAACCAGTATGATCGTGCCAACGAACAACGATGGAGTTGCGGAGCCCCACTCCGGCCGATCCCCTACTACTTCTTAACCTTACTCGATATCAACACGATGTAGTGGATTACTTCCAGGATCAGGTTGGTCGCGTCGCAGGAAGCGTGTGGTAACAATATCCAACCCCATCGCCGCTGCGCCTGCCAAGACCGTCCATGCTTAAACACAGCGAGTTCGGGTACTCACCAAACACGGCTTTGTACACGTTGTCGAAGGTGAAGCGTTCGACTATGTTCTTCTTAAAAATTGGTCCCATGTTGTTGCCAACCAAAGGATCAGCATGAGGCCGCCATTGACAAAACTGCAGATGGGGCGCATGTATGTTGAACTCCAGTTACAGTCTTCCACATGTTGAAACTGAGAAGCCGGGAAGAGTTGTCTCATATATAGGTGTGAGGTGTCGTTGACCAAGAGGAAGAGAATCATAGGTGTGAGGTGTCGTTGGGAATGCAAGCATCACACCATCGGTTCCCCAGTTGCGAGTGGAGATAAAACGTTGCCAGAGCTATTCCATAATTTCAGCGCCGAGATTTCACGTGCTGCTATTGCACAATGTAACCAGTCTACCGATTCGACTTCCAGTCCTTTGCGGAGTGCCCTTCTAGATATCCCCATCTGTTGTATAACAGGTGCGCTCTTCTTTCGTCAATTTATAACAGAAAAATAGTGGGATCAGTATCTACAGTTCTCTTCATCTTCAATGAAAACAAGACAATACCATGGCCAGAATAGGTAAACAAAGACCGTGTTTCTATATGAACATAATTGTTCATTTGTTTCGATGTGATTGCAGTATACCATACTTTCTTTATTAACTATCTCCCTGACCAAATTCTATCTACATATATATTATCTGCACTTTGGTCAACTGCTCTTATTTATATTTCATAGATGTTGATGCCAAGAGATCGGCTACCATACAGATTGCTGAAAATACTGGATCCTTGAATGCGAGAATATTGAGAATGTAGAAGCGTGTTGGGAACTATGCCCTGTGACTGGGATTATGAAATCCGGACTGGATTAGAATGGATTAGTCCAGTCATCCGGATCATTCAGATTGGGGTTTCCTGTTTGACCCTGTTTGGCAAATAAATCCGAGTGGCCTCGTAACTTGTGTTTTTCAGCCTGCTATATAAACAAAATATACAAAAGACAAAGCGAAATCCGGACTGGATTCCTAATCCTATTGCTAGCATGACTGAGATAATCCAGCTTTTGGGATTACGGAATCCCGAAATGGGGGTTTCCAGCCAAACACGCATGTGCGCAATGCTACAAAATCACGGCTGGATCTGCTGATATGGCGCAAATGTGGCATGATCCGTTGCCAAACAGGGGCTATAGGTTCGGAACGGAGGTATTCTTGTTTGTAGAGTACAAAAGTTGTTTTTTGAGTAAATTATCGGTGGAAAATAGCATCAAAATTCTTCCATGATGGTCATGTGAATTGTTGGCACTTAACGTAGTCTCTTTATATATATTACTAGTAAATACACACGTGCACATGCACATGTCTTATTATAAATATTGGATTTAAGTTAGTAAAATCATAATCTTAAAAAAATAGTAACGGATTTTTTTCCTTTTTTACAATATTAAAACATTTAGTTTTGGTATGTTTTAAAGAATTTTTATTATTAGAAAATGGATACAATATAATATAATAAAAATGATCAATATTAAATTATGTACCACTACAATATACCATGACAATGTCACGTAATAATGTCAAAGTTAACTTGTCATTGATTGATGAGTGTATTTAAAAAGATGGATAGTTTTCTATATTTTGTAATTGCATCTATATATTTAAAGGATTAAGAAAGACATTCTCTTCCCTTCTCACATGCCCATGGTGGAGGCCCAACGCCCTGGAGGGTGGTAAATCAAGAATATGTTATATTTATAAATAATTATCTATATAAATTCACATTTCTAATTGTAAATAAAATTAGATGCTTTATAATGTTAATGACACATGAACATATTGGGAAATATTACAGTTTTGTGAAATCTTAATGTACTAAGTATAAATCAAACAAATAGTTTCATTTTAAGATTAGTCAGGATTGAAATTAATATTCTATATAAATGAAAATAGACATGAATTGTTTTCACTAAAGTTCATTAACTCATTTCCCTTTATTCTCACTCACTAAAAGGTGTCTGAATTTGTGTTATAAAGAAAACTGCATAAGGCCAAGATTGACCAGATTAATAATTATGAAGTACTTCAAGAGGTGATGGATTTAAAAGATTGAAATTAAATTTTTCATTATGGAAAATAATAAATTTGGATTCAAGTTTGAACATGTAATAACACAATAATACATTGTAAGAAATTCTTCAACCAAACATTGGAAACTATTTATGTCCTTTGATAGCATATTTTATTTACCATTCTTAACCTAATGAAAATTATTTTTTCCATATTATATCAAATAAAACACAATTGTTAAATATTAGGAAAAAAGTTTAAAAAGTACTTCATGATGATTAATTAATTAAGACATTTCAAAAGACAATGATTGAAATATATGTTTGTGATTATTGATAAAGAAAGTTTCTTTTGAAACATCTTCAATTTTAGAAAATTTCTCTTCTACATTTTCAATGGTCAGACACATCATAATTTATGAGAATGCGAATAGATAACTGCAAAAAAATTATTAATAACTTCCAAATGGATTTTTATTAATAATTTGTGATATATTTGTTAAATGTTTACTCACTTTTAATTTATAATGGTTCAAATAATAATATATTCAAGAAAAAATGTCATTGTGGATTGAGCCAATATTTCTTCATGTAGTTCGGTGGTTAAAAAAGTCACAAATCTTACACAGATCACTGTATTTTTTTAAGACATTGATGTTATCATAAAATTATACAAATAAAAAGACTACATGACCACTTCACTTGTAGAAAATAAATGATTCTTGGATTACATCTCAAATGGCTCTTATTCGTAAAAAAATAAGAGGTCTGGCCACTAACCATTTAGAAGATATTAAAAAAAACTAAAAGAAAGATCTAATATTTGACATAGAAGCAAATGGTCTAGTTTTCAACATCTAAACTTAGAAAATTAACACAAATAGTGTCAAGTTTACAATTTAACATCATTACAAGTTAACACATAGATGAATCATGCTTCTGTTAACTTTTTGTATGTGAAAGGAGTTGATAAAATATTAATTCATCTTCGGAAAGACTATTATATTATAGTGAAAAATACCATGGTTGATAGACACAAATACTAAATTAGAGGCTCGACGTAAGTGAAGGTTCATTTGGAGATGTCTTCCTGAATGTGACAACAACATATCAATAGACCCACTTGTGTTTTGTTAGAAGATGGTGCATCAAGTGTACAAAAATTAACAACACCTGAATGAGCAATAAAAATGAATACAACATAATATGCAAAATCACACAAGAAAAGAAAAATTATTGCCAGTATCTGAAACATGTATGTTAGGGTTGTCAATGGGTAAGGGTTAACCCGTTTACCCTTTACCCATACCCTCTAGGGGTAGGGGAAGGGTAAGGGTAAAGGATTTTCTTACCCTTTACCCGCCTACCCGCTACCCTCTAACCCGCTACCTTAGTGGGTAAGGGTAAGGGTAAGGCATTACCCATACCCTCTAACCCGCTACCCCCAGTATTTATGTATAATATATTAAATATATTGTCATATTGTTGTTTAAGTCTACTAAATATTCAATATTATGTGGTCATCATTTAATATAATACATAGTTTTCTTATTTACTTTTTAGGTAGCTAATTTGGTCATGTATACATCACCATTTTGAAGGTGTAAGACCGACATGTATGAAATATATTCTAGTTTACATACCATTTGACATAATGTAGTCATTCTTGAGCATCTTGATATCTCACTTAAATATATAAATATATTGAGAAGCCTGTTATTTTTAGTATTAACATATATTTTGAGAAACATATCAATTCCCCGCCTCACCCTTACCCTCCCCATTTACCCTGTGGGTAAGAGGGTAAGGGTAAGGGGAGGGTAAGGATATTGGTGGAGTGGGGAATTACCCATACCCTTACCCACCACACTTGGTGGGTAAGGATAAGGGTAAGACCTTACCCTCCTCATTGACAGCCCTAATGTATGTACAACAGTCCATGCCTTCTTCGAGTCATATGTTAGACTGATTATGAATAGGACATTCTCCTACATATACTAAACAAAATGAGTAGTTTAAGCGGACGGAGGAGATGAGGATGGAGAATGAGTATGAGATAAGGAAGCATGTTTAGAGGGGGTGTGGGATATGTGGTTTGTGTATTAATGATATGTTTATGGCGTTGAAAAGTTGAGAAGCTATGCAAAGGTAAATGCGAAAGTTAAAGAGATGAAGTGAGGAAATGGATGTAAAAATGGAAACAAATAATTTTCTTAATTGTAGTATACATATGTTATAGTCTGATACTAAGATTTGTGATAGCTACATCCACAATTTATGGTGATTAACATCTGCACGGGAAGAGCCGCTCCGTTACGACTTCATTTAAAATCCTTAGATCAAGTAGCTCAGTCGTCAATCATGATGGATGGCTAATTATACAAAAGAGATATTAAGTAGGTGATCTTTGAGAGGAATTGGTAGAAGTGGGAAGGATTTACATCTCAATTTATTTTTACAAAAATACTCGATAATTATGATACAGGGAGAGAAGGTAGAGAGTCGGTCATACTTATTTAAAATAACAAATTGTGATCGGAAAGAGCATTGTTTAGGAGAGGAAAGTGACATTTCCTGTAATTAGTAGAAGAAATTTATTTAGTAGAATGAATACCGATAATTGTTGCTTCTGAAAGCATGGGTAATGTATGTGCTATACATGGAAATATTAGCCAAGAAAAAGAATATCAACAAATGATGGTGAGAAAAATTATCAGAAAGTACTAACATTTATTGGAAGGAAACATAAAATGGAGAGACTTTAGGTATGGTTAGCGATATGAGGAGAGAGAGAATTAATATTATATGAATTAGTTAGAGAGTGGGACATAGTGGGGGTGTAGGCATTGGTTATATTTGAAGAAAGAAGAAAAATAGAGAAAGAAACAGGGGTGGCTGGGATGTGGAGAGATAGATATAGGAAATTAGTAAGTGGTGGTAGTGATTGTACTGGAAGATTGAGGGAATGACCGATGGATGTAGTCATCTTATTCATGCCGATGTAACCATAATTACAAAAGTTGTACAAATCACACATCATTTGTACAACTATTAAAAATAAATAAGACAACCATTCATTTTTCTTTATGATGCGTGTAGCCTTTATTACAATTGAGTTAGTAATTCGTGACCACAACAGCCAATGAAGCCATCAAAATTTTATGGTGGTGCCGATTCCAAAGGAGAACCCAGATCAGTTGTTCCTTCAAAAATATGAAGCATATATTCAAAATTTAATTTTTTTTTGAAAGAAACGTAAGAACATCATAGATGAGCATGATACTAATATAATACTTCTAAAGCAGTACATTGTAGATAACATTTAATTAAACATAGATGGTAGAGAACTCTTACTCAAGCACAAGATTTCTGAAGATATGGATTCTCAAGTCTGAAATAAGTGTTAATAATTAGTATTTTCTATCCATATGGACACATTACAAGTCGTATGACAAATTTTACATATTTTCATATGGGATGATAATTATTAACTCGTTAGCAAAACTAAAATTCAATGACATGTTGAATCTATGTTTATTGGAAAGATTGAGAAACTAAAGTAGATTTGAGACAATGAAGCCTTGGAGTTGTGCTTTTCATCGCCTAATTAAACATCATTTACACTTTCATGAACACAAAAAAGTAGTTCACATGAAACTGGTGGGGAGATTGTATTTCCTAGAGATGATCGATGATTATAGCCACCTCCTTGGTATGGAGAGGACAATCATGTTCATTGTGGCCAAAGACCTTGCACTCGGGACATTTCTTCGGGATGTGTTTGATATTGTATTTCAACAGGGATTGGATCTCTCTTAGGCATATTGACCCATATTTCCTTGGGAGGTTCCTCCTCCGCCTAAATCTTGACTAGGGCTTTTACCTCCCCAAGGGATTCCTATTGGATGGATCGAAGATCCACACTGAGAAGGTTTCCAACACCGGAGGCAATAATACCCACTGCCTTTTCATGACCAATTCCTCCCCATGTTGGGGATCATTATCCAGACTGGGATTGAACTAAATTGGTCTTTCTTCATATCATCACATGTGTGATGTTCTTTCACAACCAAAAGGCAATCATTGAACCATCTAGGTCCCATGTTGATGATTGCGTTCTTATCCTCGCCATTGTTGAAGCGCATGAGGAAGAAGCTGTCAGGTTTTGAATATAAGTCAAAGCCTCCCTTCAATTTCCAAACCCTTTTCATCCAAGATAGGAAGCGATAATAGTAGGGTCTTTTTCCCATGAGGTAGACCAAGATCGTGTGCTCCCAAGTCTTCTCCATGGCCTCATAAGTATTCTCATCAATGGTAACAAAGTGTTTCCCATCCTCAATCACCGCTGGTTCGTAAGTATGCTTAACCTTGAACTGTTCCGACCCAGTAAGGACTTGGGTCCATGCCTTCTTGCTAGGATTCTCCATCGTGTAGTAGAAGTAACCAGAAGAGGAGGGGAGGCGAGCCTCCCCACCGATCAGGGCAAGATCACCTCTGGAGTCACTGTCGTGATCGCCAAAGCCGCCTAAAACCCTAGGCGGCTATTGCATGTATTCCTTTTCTTATCTTGTATGTATTTATGTATGTATGTATGTATGTATCAGAGTTAAGTAAATATATTCTGACTTCCTCCTAAAAATATAGGAGGTCAAAAGTTACATGTAGCCCCAACGCCATACACCACAAAATAGAGAAACATCTCACACATTTAACTAATGTGCAACTTACATTTAACACATTTACAAATTTTTACAGAAACATTCATTGTCTTTGCAGCAACATCTTGATGTCTTCTGGCATTCCATTCCTCCCAAATATGATAGCTTAGAGAATTAAATAGCAACTTATTCCTATCATCATTCCCACACTTTGTCAGCATCCTTCTTGGATCACCCGTTAGCTGGAGTTGTACTTTAAAATCCTTGCACAAAATATCCCACACCTCCCTTGTGAATATGCATTCACCCACAAAGTGGTTGTGAGATTCTTTAGCACCTTTGTATAGCAAGCACAAAGTAGATACATCATAGTTCCACCCCTTTATCCTGTCAAGAGTAGTAAGAAAACTATGCAAAATTTTGTATACGCACCTGCTCCATTTTGGCACATACACACCATTATAGATCTACTCCCCATGCATGTCTTTTGCTTCCCTTGAGTGTGTCACCTCCCATAAGCATGTCTTGGATCTCTAAGTCTCCATCTCCCCATATCATGGGACACAAATAGGTGTTTAACATGCTGCCATGCTTCTGTCATAACATTAATAGTGTGTGACTATCCTTCCCTTCTCTTCCGCTTGAAGTCCAGTCCCCTTGTATATCTCTCCCTCATCCATTTCCCCCAAGTTGAGGAGCCTTCTTGATAAATGATTATTCTCTGCATTGTCCCCCACTTGCTATGTCTTTCAGAGCTTTTACTTTCAACCCTAGAACCACTCTTTCATATCTCATAGGATGATGCTCACTTTCCCACAAGAAATTTGCCATCTTCATCTCCATTCTATCTAGAACATACCCAGGGATCTCCCCTTGTTGCACTCAAAAAATGAGAAGACCTTATATAACAGCCTTTATCAGTGTTCCTCTTCCCGCATTGGATGTCTTTTGTGTTGGCCATCTGTTAATCATTTCCTCCATTTTTTCCATGCATTCAGTAAAGTCTTTGACTTGTGGGTTACCTCCAGCTAAAGGAAAATCAATGTATTTTGTTGGGAAGTTTCCCCTTTCCACTCCCATTGCATCTACCAACATGTCTTCTATCTGGTGGTAGTTTTTTGATAGAAAAAATTGTGTCTTGTTTAGATTCACACAAAGCCCCATCTTCTCTCTGAACTTCCATAGAATATTTTTAAGATTTTCTAAAGAATGTTTCTTGTCTTCAACAAACACTAACACATCATCTGCAAAAATCAAATGGGTCATTGCCTTCATGCCATGTATTTTGTAGGGCTTGTTCTCTTTTTTAATTTCAGCTTGCTGCATCTTCTGTGTAAAGTACTCCATAACAATCACAAAGAGGAGAGGTGAAAGGGGGTCTCCTTGGCACAAACCATTACCTCCTCTAAACATACATATAAATGTCACATTAACTAGAATAGAAAAGCTTGTAGTGACAACACATTGCTTCATCCAGCAGATCCATTGATCATTGAACCCCATTTGTTTCATAATCCACCACAACTTCTCCCATCTAACTCTATCATAGGCATTGGAAACATATAGCTTTAAGTAGGCTTTCCTACTTCCTCCCATGATGTATGTATGTATGTATCAGAATCAGGTACATATATTCTAACATCCTCCTAAAAAGAAAAGAAAATCACACTCCTATCTAACGTGTAGCTTGCACTGCACACTTTTACAAATTTTTATAGCAATACAACTCGTGGCTTTGGCTGTACCTCCATGCTTCCTCTCATTGTTTTACTCCATATATGGTAGCAAATTTAAAGAAACAAAAACCTCTTCTTGTCCTCTTTACCGTAGCAAGCAACCGTATTTTTTACTTCCTCCTTCAGTGTCATTTGCAACCCGAAATCTCTGCACACTCTGTCCCAGATGTCTTTGGTAAATCTGCATCTTCCAAAAAGGTGATTATGGGATTCCTCCTCTTCATTACACAGTAAACATATGGTAGATATATCATTGTTCCACTTGTGTATGTTGTCCAGTGTTGGTAGTCCACCATGCAGAATTTTGAAGACACACAGGGACCATTTAGGAACTTGTTTCTCAAGCCAAATTTTCTCTATCATCGTGTCTTTTGCAACTCTAGCTCTCGTCACTTCTCAAAGATTCATCTTTGGATCCTTGATACACCAACCTCCTGTAGCTTTGGGTTTGAAAATATACTTTGCTTGTTTCCATAACTCTCTCATTACATTGATGGTACGCAAGTATCCTTCTCTTGTTATTGGCTGGAAATCCAATCCATTCGGGTATCTTTCTATCATACATCTGCCCCAAACTGAGCTTCCTTCATGATAGGTAATCATCCTCCTCAAAGTCCCCCACTTGGAAATGTCTCTGGGAGTCTTTAAATCTAGCCCTTGATCCTCTTTGGGTAGCGCCAGCCTTGCATACCTCATGGGGTGATACTCACTTTCCTATAAGAAATTTGAGATTTTCATCTCCATCCTATCCAGTACCGAACCAGGGATCTCCCCTTGTTGCACCCAAAAAATCAAGCAATCCTTCTATCGCCGCCTTAGTTAAAGTTTCTCTACCTACCATGGAGGTCCTTTTGGATGGCAATCTTGCAATCATCTCATCTACTCTGTCTATGCAATCAGTGAAGTCCTTCACCTAGTAAATTTTCTCCTGCAAGTGGGAACCCTAAGTATCTAGTAGGGGACTTCCCCATCTCCACACCTAATGCCTCTTTCATCCTGGTTTCATATTGGTGACAGTTTTTGGACAGAAAAAGTTGAGTCTTATTAGCAATAACACACAGACCTATTTGCTCTCCAAACCTCCCAATAAAATCCTTCATATTTGTAAGCATGGCACTTTTTGCTTCAATAAACACCAAAACATCATCAGCAAATATCAGATGGCTCATCACCTTCATACCATGCACATTGTATGTCTTTATGTCCCTCTTCACTTCTTCCTGCATCATCCTTTGTGTAAAATACTCCATGACAATAGTGAACAAAAGAGGGGATAGGGGATCCCCTTGTCGCAACTTGTTTGTCCCTTTAAACATACCTACCGAGGTGCCATTCACTAGGATATAGAAGCTTGTGGTCCCAACACACTATTTCATCCAATCTATCCACTTCTCAGAGAAACCCATCTGCTGCATGATCCACCATAGTTTTTCCCATCTGACACTATCATAAGCGTTGGACACATCTAGCTTCAGGCAAGCTTTCCTACTACCCCTCATCACATTGTAATCAAGGAGAAATTCACCCGCCAGGAGGGCACAATCACTAATACTTCTCCCTACAACAAAAGCTCATGGTTCCCAGATAAAAGAGAAGGGAGAACCACCTTCATCCTTGATGCCAGTATTTTTTCAATGATTTTATATTGGACATAACAACAAGCAATAGGTCTAAAATCAGAAAGAGATGTGGTCACCTTCTTTTTTAGAATGAGAACCAAGAAAGCATGATTAACTTGCCTCACCATGTTACCTCCATCTAGAAACCACTTCACATATTCCACCAACTCCTTCTTTATAATGTCTCACATTTTCCTATAGAAGAAAGCATTAAATCCATATGACCCTAGATTTCTGTTGCAGCATATACTCCATAGAGCATCTTTGACCTCCTATTCATTCACTTCCCTTGTGACAATGTTGTTGTGTGTGTTGGTGAGCTCAAACTTCCAATCTATCTTCTCTTCCTCCAAGGCCACACCAAAACTCTTATTTGTATATAGCACTATAGAATTGAATGGCTTGTTCCTCTAGATCCTCTTGCTTGTTGACCACCCTACCATCTTTATCAACAAGTTTAGAAATAATGTCATTAGCTTATCTCCTCTTCACTACCAGATGATACAATTTTGTATTTTTGTCCCCATCTTACATCCACTTCTCCCTACTTCTCTACCAGTAGAATTTTTCCTCTGCCTTTTTGAGATCCTCCAACATCATGCACAGCTCCTTGTCCTTTTTAATTAGGTCCTCATCAAGTGGATTTATGAGAAGAAGACTCCTCACCTCCTTATTGTCATGTTTTTTTTCTGTGAGATCATATTTGGGATATTCACTTCCTCCTTCACCCATTTCTTCAGTGCATCTTTTGTGTTGGCAAGTTTCTTTGCAAAGACAAACATTGGGTCCCCCTCACCTACACACTCCAACTCTCTTTTACAATATCATCAAACCCTTTCCATTCTGCTCAGTATTTGAGGAATCTGAATGGCTTCTTTTTCTATTTCTTTTTAGTAATCTACACCATCAGGGGAGCATGGTCACTTAGCTCAGAACCTCCTGCCTTCACTTGTATATTGGGAAACATTTTTAGCCATTCCTCATTCACCAACGCTCTGTCCAGTTTACTTACTATCATGTCCTCTAGTTTCTATTCACTATTCCATGTGAACAAGTCACCGCCTATCATGGGAAGCTCTATCAACTCTGCTCTGTCAATAGCCATATTGAAAGCATCTATCACAGTTCTCAGAGTTGGTCTTCCACCTATCTTTTCCCCCTATAATATTACATTGCTAAAATCACCAATCACCATCTAGGGTACCTCTATCTGTCTAGAGAGAGAAGCCAAATCCTTCCAGAGATTTTGTCTTCTTCTAGCATCATTGTGTGCATACACTACTGTCAAACACATCTATAAACTTGTTGTGTTCCTACAGTCCACTGTAATGTGTTGATCTGACATCGTCTTCACTGTTACCTATAATGCATTATGCTTCCATGTCAGACACACCCTTGCTAATTTAGAGTTCTCTAGATTTGACACATGTTCCCATCCTTGTGGAAACAGGTATCTAATGCTTTATTTATTCTGCTCCCTTATTTTGGTTTCCACTAAAGCCACTAGTGAAGTACCACTTGCATCATTCCAGTCTCAAACTTCCTTCTTCTTGTACCTTTAGAACCCCCTTTAATATTCCATAGTAGTATGGACATATTAATGAGATTTATTGCCTCTTGTTCACCTCGTCAGCTCCTTTTAGTTGGTTTTTTTAACCTCCTCCTTCTCCTTTTAGTTTGTTAATATATCTTCCTCTTTGTCATAGTCATTGAGTGCCTTAAGGCTATTAGATGTATCTAGGATGGCCCCCACCCCTTGGCTCATTGGGATTCCCACCTTAACATATCCCTTTTTCTTGGATGTAGATGAGGTGAATTCTCCCATTTCCATGTCCTCATGCTGGTTGGAATCTGAGATCTGCTTCGAGGGGTTCTCCCTTTCTTTCTCTGCCCCATCAACAGTAGATGTCCCTACAAGTTCTAGAGTTTCCCCTACCCATTCAGCAGTAGGTGTCACCACAAGATCTAGGATCGATTCTTCTTCTTTTCCATCCATTCTTTCCTCTATTGATTGTCACCCACACATGCAATAGGCTTCGTCTTCGTTGCCTTGGCCTCGCAGTCATTGACCCTGTGACCGAATGCTTTGCAGCTGTTACACCTTGGCGTCATTGTGTCGTGCTTCACCCCCACTGGGATGGGGTCTCTCCCTCGTACATTCAACCACACTGTGTCAAGGATTGCATCTTCTTCCTTCAGCTCTACAAGGACTCGTGCTTCCTCTTTTTCCAAAGACATGTCATCTATATGAAGGACCCTTCCTACTCCACTTGCAATGGTGCCCACTGATTTTCTTATCCACGCTCTTCCAAAAGATTGCAAGGTAATCCAAGAAGGGATTGTGGAGAAGATATCCCTCTTGAGTTCATCGCCATTGTTGTAACTCTTGGCTACTACCAATTGGACATCAAACCACCTTGGCCATAATTCTAGAACTTCTTTCTTATCAGCTGCATTGGAAAATCGAACCAAAAAAATCCCTTTATCTCTTAAAAGAAACTTGAATGCACCCTTTGGCTTCCAGGTGCATTGGATCCATGCCTAAAAATATGGATAGAATGGCCACTTTCTGATCACATACGCCAGTACTGTAAATTCCTAGATATTGTGCATTCTTGCAAACTCTTCCTCTTCCAGATCGACCACAACCTTCCCACCTTCAGATTTGGGTTCCAGGAAGCTTTCCTCATCCCTCTGTGGCACTGGTTGTCTGAGAACTTAGTTCCAGGCTCTCCTATTTAGTAGTGCTTCATTCTTCTACATCTCTTCCTCGATCTGATCAGGGTTGCTAGAGCTTGCAGCGGCCATTCCTGTGGTAGTTGTAGGTTGCTCGGTGGATGGGTGGGTAGGGTTCATGGTGCGGGAGGTGGTCGATGGGTGGATGACCGGGGGGTCCCCGACGTAGTCAACATCGCCTAGGTTGCCCGGACGATCGCCAACGCAACCCTAGGGGAGAGACAGACTTTTTGTTTTTGTTGTATGTCGTATGTATGTATCAGAATTAGGTAAATATATTCTGACTTCCTCCTACCAAATAGTAGAAGGTCAAGAGTTAGATGTAGACCCAACGACATACACTCATAAATAAAAAGGAGCAAAAACACACACACTATCTAATGTGTAACTTGCGTTTAACAAATTTACAAATTTTTACAGCAAATTTGAAGTTGTACCATGGTGTCTTGTGGCATTTCATTCCTCCCAAATATGATAGCAGAGAGTAGCAAATAAATTCTTCTTTGTGTCCTCACTTCGGTAGCTTGTTACTATTTTCCTCAGGTCTGTTTCCAACATGAATTGCAGCTGAAACTCTTCACATATAATCCTCCAAACCTCCTTTGTGAAGAGCAAACACTGCACTAAGATATCATAGTTACATCCACGTAGCTTGTCCATGGTGGCCAAAGCACTATGCAGAATTTTGTAGACGCACATGTTCCATTTCAGAACATGACTACCCATCCAAATCTATTCTACAAATGTTTCTTTTGCTGCCCTTGTCCGTGTTATTTCCCAAATATTCATCTTTGTGTCTTTAAGCCTCCATGACCCTTGAGCGTGGGTCTCAAAGAAATGTCTAATTTGTTTCCCTAATTCCTTCATGACGTTGATGGTACATGAGTATCCCTCCCTTATCCTTGGCTTAAAATTCATCCCTCTAGGATATATCTTTCTCATCCATCTCCCCCATGTTGGGGAGCCTTCCTGGAAGATTATGATTCTCTGTATTATCCCCCATTTAGCTATATCTCTGTGTATTTTTAGGTTCAAGCCACCTTCTTCCTTAGGTAGAGCCAATCTTGCATATCTCATCGGGTGGTAGTCACTTGCCCATAGAAAATTTGACATCTTCATTTCCATTCTGTCCAGGACTGAACTAG
Source organism: Alisma plantago-aquatica (assembly GCA_963693085.1). NCBI lineage: Eukaryota > Viridiplantae > Streptophyta > Magnoliopsida > Alismatales > Alismataceae > Alisma > Alisma plantago-aquatica. The sequence goes on from OY856414.1 coordinate 613,370,145, forward strand.
GAATCTCACCCTATTGCACCCAGAAAGTAAGAAGCCCCTCCATCAGAGTTGCTCTCCCTATCATGGATGTCTTTTGTGATGGCCACATGTTGATCATTTCCTCTAGTCTATCAATACAATCAGCAAAGTCATTTACCTGCAAGTTGCCCCCTGCAAGAGGAAAGTCAAGATATTTTGTAAGGAATTTTCCTTTCTCTACACCCATTTCCTCTAGTAATCTATCTTCCACTCGGCTGCAATTTTTGGAGAAAAAGATGTGTGCTTTGCTTGCATTCACACACAGCCTTGTCTATTTCCCAAAATCTTTGAGCAGATTCTGCAGGCACCCTAGTGTATTTTGTTTTTCTTCTATGAATATCAACACATCATCTGCAAATATTAGGTGAGTGAACAATTTTTTGCCAAGTACTATGTAAGGATTTTTCTCCTTTATTTTTTCCAACATCTGCATTTTCTGTGTGAAGTACTCCATAACAATCACAAAGAGGAGAAGAGTCAAAGGGTCCCCTTGGCGCATCCCATTTTCACCCCTAAACATTCTTGCAGATGTGTCATTGACTAGAATAGAGTAACTAGTAGTTCCAACACACTGCTTCATCCAGTTGATCCACTATTCACTAAACCCCATTTCCCTCATGATCCACCACATCTTTCCTATCTGACGCTATCATATGCTTTGGACACATCCAGTTTGAGACATGCCTTCCTGCTTCCTCTCATGACATTATAATCTAGTTAGTATTCTCCTGCCAAGAGAGCACAAGCACTAATGCTCCTTCCTATCACAAAGGCTCCTTGGTTTACATATATGAGGTAAGGGAGTACTAGCTTAAGTCTAGCAGCCAGAATTTTTGTAATGATTTTATATGTATGTATGTATGTATGTATGTATGTATGTATGTATGTATGTATGTATGTATGTATGTATGTATGTATGTATGTATGTATGTAATGTATGTATGTATGTATGTATGTGTGTATGTGTGTATCTATGTGTGTATGTTTGTATGTATCGGAACTTGGTAAATATATTCCCGAACCCATAAATGGGTACAAAGTCACAAGTCACATTCTTACATATGACTTACATAGAAGAGAAATGGGCCTAAAGAAGGTCCCAATTCCTAAGAACAACACTAGACAGTGAGTCGAAATTACTCTTATAGCATGAGTATACATTCTTAAGTTCCTTCTCTAGAGTAAGGAAGATTTCTAACTCATCCTTATTCTTGTTCCCAAGCCACCTGGAGTTTCTTTCACGCCACACTAGGTGAGTGTAGGCTGAAATAATCCATAAGTTGAGGGTTTTCTCAGCTTTAGGGAGGGCTTGTACTTCATTCAGTGATTCTACAAGACTCATAGAACCATTCTTATTCAGCTTGATACGGGATATGCATGACAAGTATCTCCATGTTTTGTAGTCATTGAAGATATGGCTACAGTCATCATCACCTCCTTCATAGAAGAAACAATCAGTGTTAGCGTCCGTCTTCCACTTCTTGATCTTCATCAGTGTAGGCATGTAGTTCTTGTAGGCGCGAAATGTCACCAAGCTCCACCTGGGTCGGTGGAGGTAATGTATGTATGTATGGATGGATGGATGGATGTATGTATGTATGTATGGGATTAAGAGAGAAAGATTTCTCCCCCCTCTCCCACACCTGTGGCAGAGGCCAAAGGCCCGAGAGGGTGGTAAATCAAGGTGGAAACTAGGAGTATGTATGTATGTATGTATGTATGTATGTATGTACGTACGTATGTATGTACGTATGTATCGGAATCAGGTAAATATATTCCGACTTCCCCCCTACAAATGTAAGGGGCTCAAGAGTTACATATAGCCCTATGCTCTCTATACAACGTGTACGTGAGCAACTCAGCCAGCTAGCTTAGACGTAATCTCTTTTTTACATTTTTACAAATTTTTGCAGCAATAGTACTCACACTACTATCTAAACCACCATGCTTACAAGCATTCCTTTCATTCCAAACATGGAAGCACATAGAAGCAAAAAGAAGAAGCCTTTTCTCCTCATTGGCACTGTGTTTGACCATCTTTTTTATGTCTTCATTCAGCTCTATTCGCAGTAGAAACTCCTTGTAGATTTTCTCCCATAAAGTCTTTGTGAAACTGTAGCTACCAAACAAGTGGCTATGGGTTTCCTCCTTCTCTTTGCATAAGTAACAGGTGACAGAAATGTTGCTATTCCATTCATGTACTTTTTCTAGAGTCACTAAGGCACCGTGTAAAATTTTGAATACACATGTGGACCATTTAGGAACTTGCTTACCATCCCATATCAGTGCCACAGTCCCATCTTTTTCAGCCCTTGTCCTTGTGATCTCCCACAAGTCAGCTTTTGGATTTAGCATGTGCCATTCTCCCGCTTGATTCAGACAAAAAAGATGCTTAACCTGTGGCCATAGGCTCCTCATCATATGAATGGTGTGTGAGATGCCTTCTCTGGTACGAGGCTGGAAATCCAGTCCTTGTGGGTATCTATCTCTCATCCATCTTCCCTATACAGAGCCACATGTCTGGTATAAGATAATTCTCTTTAGTGTCCCCCATCTAGCAATGCCTCTTGGAGTTTTCAGCTGCAAACCACCTTCGTCTTTAGGCAAGGCCAGCCTAGTATAGCGCATGGGATGGTACTCACCTGCCCAAATAAAGTTTGAGATTTTCATCTCCATCCTATCAAGCACAGCACCTGGAATCTCGCCCTGTTGCACCCAAAAAATAAGGATCCCCTCTATAGCTGCTCTAACTAAGTATAGCAAGGAGTTACACTACACTAGCAATTCAAATTCAACTAAGAGGCAATCTAAGCAATAATACAAGCAAGAGCCTAAGTTATCACTAGCTAACTAAATTAACACAAGAAAGCTCAAAAGAGCCCTAACTACTTAAGCAAGACCTAACTATCAAGAAATAATCATTTAGCTAAGAAGTAACAAAAACAATTAACTAAACTAGCATTAACAAGCTAAGATGACAAGGTAGGTTTTAATCAATAAGATAGATTAAGTGGGCTGTTTTGGAATGAAACTTTAATATTAGTTGGGGGAGGTTACCTAACAAGAAAGTTATATATCTTCAATCTAGATTGCCAAACCAAACAACAAGGCAAGTGCTATTGGAATATACCCTATGCTACTAGTTGGAGACCTAGGGCTAGGTGTAATTCTAATAGGACTTGGCAAGTCTAGGTTTCTAGGGTAAGTGGTATTAGGGCAATTGAGAGCCAAGGGTAGGAATGGGAGTAGAGATGAGGGTGTTTCACCTCATGTTACTTGCCATCTAGCCTTTAGGAATCTCTAGGCAATAGCACTAATCACACTTACACTAGCTACTTAGATCTCACACCTACTTGTAGAAGAAGGGAGTTGTATGTAAGAACAAAGGGGGCTAGCTAGGGATTCACTAATTGGACCTAGTAGTCATTCTTAATATAGCCACATACATTCCATTTTCCCCTAGAAGCTAAGTGTCATCAAGCATCATAAAATAAGCAATCTATGTTTAAAAGCACAAACCACAAGAAAGATAATGAGAAATGAGATAGAAGCAAGAGGCGATCATCATAGAATGGAAATATGTTCATTACAAGTTATTTTCCCCCAACATGGTATCAAAGTAATATTTGAACCCCAAACAGCCCACCACTAGGGGCTTAGCTAGACATGATCATACAAAAGAGAAAAGAAAGGAGAATAAAGGGGTAGGAATCCATGGGGCTCGTAGAAGCTTCTTCTCCTTCACCTCCTAGCTGATGTAGAACAACCTCCCTCCTCTAAGATGAGTGAAGAGCACAGAAATGAAGGGGATTATGGTAGAAAACCTAGAAAACTAGGTTTCTATGGTGAAAATGGGGTGGAAATGGTAGGTGAAGGTCTTGAATGCAAGGGATATAGAAATGAATGCTCTAGAGTAGGTAGGAGGGTGCTAAGGCAGCTAACCTAGTGTTGTGGCTGCCACCCATGTATATATAGGTGGTGATGGAAGCACTAGGGTAAGTAGGGTATAGTTGAAAAAATAGTGCAGAAAAAGCTAGGTTTTGGGTGGTATCATGGCCTTTCTAGATAGAACGGCTATGATGGGTGATGGTTGGAACGTCCATGGTGGGAGAGAACAATTGTGGTGAGAAATGAAAAATATCAGAGTGGAAGTGGTGAAATGAAGGCTGGTAGCACGATCGTGCTGGGAAGCATGGTCGTGGTGGGGGATAGGTAGAATGGCGGTTCTGGGTAGCAAGACCGTGGTGGGGGCTAGGTAGAACGGTTGTGTTGGGTAGCACGGTCGTGGTGGGAGAGGTGAATTGGAGGTCGTTCTAGTCAGAATGCCCATTCTGATCCTTGGCAACACAGTCATGCTGGCTGGCACGACCATTTTGGGGGCTTCTCAGCATGATCGTGCTGGGTAGCATGGACATTTTGGCAGTGTTGTTATAGCTTGACAAAATGAAGATCAACCATGCAACTTTGGCATTATGAGCACGGCCGTTCCTTGGCACCACGGACATGCTGGGGTCTTTAGTAGCATTTTGAACTTGAAGCTTCATAATCCATGGACTTTTTTAGCTTGAGCTTGACCCTTGGCCACTAGGGGTAGGTTGATGGAGCTTTGGGGTCTTCTTTGGACCCCACGATGGGTGGAGAAGTCCTAGAACTCCTTCCTTTCCTCTTATCCATTTAAAGCATGGTCCAAGTACCTGAAAAACTTGCAAAGAACATCCATAAGTGCATTTGACAGTAATATGCATATCGAGGGAATTAAATTGCATTCTACTATGTTTATATGCGATTGAGATGCAAAAAGACACAAGATGTAGCCCCAAAATAGGGCTGCATCATCTGCAGCTTGCCAAAATACTTATCGGTTCCTCTTTCTGTTGTAGATGCAATCTAAAGTCTTCACATATTATCTTCCAAACATCTTTTGTAAAATTGCAGCAGCCAACTAGGTGATTATGGGACTCATTCTCATTCTTACATAGTAAGCAAACAGCAGCAACATCATGTTTCCATCCATGTATTTTATCCAGAGTAGCTAGAGAACTGTGCAAAATTTTATAAACACACATACTCCATTTTGGTACATGTATTCCGGCCCATACCTGCTCCATGTGCTTGTCTTTTATAGCTCTTGATCTTGTGACTTCCCAAAGGTTAGTCTTCATGTCTTTAAGTATCCATCCACCTCCCATATGAGGGTCAAAAATATGTCTAACTTGTTGCCACATCTCCGTCATGACATTGATAGTGCGTGAGTATCCTTCTCTTATTTGTGGCATGAAATCAAGTCCTCTTAGATATCTTTATCTCATCCATTTCCCCCAAATTGAGGTGTCCTCCATATAGATAATGATTCTTCTCATTGTCCCCCACTTTGCTATATCCCTCAGTGATTTCAAATCTAGGCCTCCTTCATCTTAGGGAAGAAAGGGCAATGAGTGGGGGCTACAGTGTCGCAGACATAAGAGGGAGGAATCAAGTCCTTTAGAATATATCTTATTGATCAGCAAGTGGGATGGATTAGATAGTCGTACAAACACTTTCCCAAAGAAAATTTTCCATCTTCATCTCCTTAGGGTTACACTGGCGGTTGCGATCATGATTAATTGTCGGTGACTCCATGACCATGGCACCCATGCCCCCGGTCACCTAGACCGGAGGTGTCCACACCCACTCACCACCCCCACCCACCAACCCTAACCCTACCGCAAATAGCAATTCGAAATAGGTAGAGGAGATGGAGCCAGCTAACCCTAACTTGTGAGGAAAGAAAGGAATGGTAGAAAAGATGGAACCGTGAAAGGTTTGGTCACATGTGCTGAAGAATCCACCGATGAGCCAGATTGAGGACATGTCCTTCCCGAAGTCGATTGAAAGGGAGGGTGACATCCACATCGAATTGTATCTGAATGAATTCGAGAAGATGAGAAACGTGTGGGAGTTCACCGTTCTGGTGTACGTCCTAGGGAAGAGACCATTCTATCCTCACCTAAAAGTGTGGATATAACTAAAGTGGAGGTTGAAAGGAAGCTTCTAGCTGCTGTTACAAGAGAAGGGAATCTTCTTGGTTAGGTTCTCAAATTCAGAGGATAAGAAAGCAGTCCTGGATCTAGGCCCTCACTAGTTCGATTCTCAATTAGTAGTTGTGAAGGACTACTGATTTGGAGATGAACTAAAGAAGGATATGTTCTCGACCATCCCTACATGGATAATAGTCCACTCCTTTGCTATAATATGGACGAGGAGGGTAGCGGGTACCATATCTATGGGAGTCGGGAAAGTCTTGCATATAGATGATAGTTCACTCGAGGGAGAAGAGGTGAGGATCCTTGTTGAACTGGCCATCGAACGCCCAACACTGAGAAAGGTGTGGATCGACATTAAAGGAGTGGAGCTGATCCCATTCAGGGTGGAATGCGACCATTTCCCACCCAAGTGCAGCCGATGTCAAGCTTTTAGCCACAATGATGATCAATGTGATGAGAAGAAGATGACGTACAAGGGGACAGAGAAGGAGGATCATATATGGGTAGTGAAATCTAAAGGTTGGGTACTTCATCAATAGTAGGTTGAAGATGATCCAAGATTGGAGATGGCAAGAAAAGCAAAGTGGAGTTGTGATTCTAAGAGTTTTACGTGGGTGGGAAGCAACAAAGGGACGATGAGTTCTGAAGATTCTAGCAAAAGCAGGCCAGATGAGGAATATGTAGCTTTGAATAAAGAGAAAGATGGAGGTGAGAACTCAACCAAACATCATGAGGAGAAAACTACTAAGAAAGGGAAGTACATAGAGAGAAGAGGGCAAATTATACAGTCCCCTAGAAAGAAGAGCAATCGCAAGGTGGACATTCCTAAATATCAAGGTGTTGGAGATGTACTTGATAAGGGGAACAATTTTGATGATCTGAGTGACTCAGACAAAGAAGAAGAACAGTTGGTCAACCAGACAGAGAGGGATGGTGGTAAGAAGAACAACAAAAAAGATCCCCGAAGCATACCAGAGCCCAAAACAAACTATGTTAATATGTCCATGCTACTATGGAATATTAAAGGAGTGTAACATCCTCAAAATCTTAAACCTATCAATGGTCCTTAATGGGAAACTCTAATTTGCAAGTTTAAGATTTTATATATCAAATAGAACATAATGTGACCTTTCAGTCCCTAATATAATGACATATTCTCATAACCCCAATTTTTTGGCTCAACCAACTCATTAAAGAAAGGATAATTTAATCAATGTCACCTTTTAATAATATATGCATTAAAATAGTGACATGTACGAGGATGATGAACTAAAGTTAATGAAAACATAAATCTAATCGAATAGGGAGATTTTAGAGGTCCTAATTAGCTTATGGTTTGAATTTGACATCAATAGGATGTTGTTTGACCCTCCAAAACCATTAGGGAAGTTAACATATATTTTGGGTTAATTAATCTTTGATAATTTGATTCATTCGCCTAAGTTTCTATTTATCTATATGCCATGCATCTTTTTGTTTTTCGCCTATAGTTACTGTGTCACGCTGATCCGGTTATACATTTACTTGATACAGACTCCTTTACAGTCGTTGGATTTGCATCATGGGGCCATGGACTCATCTCCTACCTTGAGTAGGAGACCGAGAACAAGAAGTCTGCTCGCATTTTCTTCTCCGACCCAATCAGACACCACAGTCCCCCATTTTCTTTGGTTTCTTCACCGATGGAATTGTTAGCGTCACGTGATCCTAACAAGTCTGAGTTTGTGGGGACTTCTTGCCCTAGCGGTGAAATGCCTAATCGGGCTAGAACTATCCTCGTTACACGAGGGTCTTGGTCTCCTCCTCGATGTGTCCCCTCCCTATAAAAGGGGTCAAAAATAATGAGCGATTCTCATACATCTCTCCTCAGCGATCAATTCGATCTCCAGGTCTCAGAGAAAACCTCGTCATTCTAGTTTTCATCTCCGGTGGCAACCTTGCTAGCACGGTCTCCCCCGCCGCCCCCAGACAAATTCACACTTGGGTAAGCATATCTGGACCTCCACGATTATTTCCCCTTTGTTATGTTCGTCTCGCGATTGCTCTAATCATTACAACCTACAGCTGTTGCTTGATCCATCGTCGGCATTTGTTGCCATGGCGATGCAGTGCTCAACTGGCCTTCGTGAGGCATCGAACAAGAACTCCAGGCATTGACGAATGCTTTGCAGGTCCTTCTCGATGATTTCTCGCCTTGCTCTAATGGCTTCAAATTTCTAGTTGCGTTCCCCTGTTCCTCCTCTACCCCTCTATGGCGGCAAGGATTTCTCAGGCTCCTGACCATCAGACGAGCCAAGTTTGGGCTCTTCAGGTCCGTCCAGGCCAGGCCAAGGTGCCTAGTGCCTCGATTTCCAATGACATGATCAAGATCTCAATTTTGTTCTCCAAATCGTGATGTTTCTCACCTATGTTCTATGCATGTTCCCTCGCGCAAGTTGGATTGGGGAAGAATACCCCAGACACCAAGTTTATGGTTTTTCCCTGATCTAGATCATTGTTTGTCACGCGCCCCAATGTGTAAAATTGGAATTCTTGCCTTTTGTTTTATTGATAGCATGTGAGGTCAAACTGTAGTCTCTGGCCAGCGTGTCCGTGTGCAATTGGCCCAACTAGGCACTATATCTAGGACTGGGATAATACTTGACACATGGCTTTTACTCAAATTTTCATTGGTGCATCTTCATAAATTCACACTAAATTAATGGATAATCAGAAAATACCCAAAAATAGTCATTGGAAAGGTTTTTCGATGGAGACCAAAATTTTTAGGTTTCAAACCCTAATTCAATCATCTCTGACTAGGTTTCCTTAAAAGACCAAATTAGTGTTTAGGATATACTTAAGGTGATAATTAATATAAACCATGTTAATTTTAGGAACATAGGATTCGATCAAGATCAGGGATACTGAGTTAGGATCTACCTTGCTCTAGGTAAGTGGGTCATGCCATTATGCATACACACACACACACACACACACACACACACACACACACACACACATATATATATATATATATATATATATATATATATATATATATATATATATATATATATCTTGGATGAATTGCATGTTCAGTATGATTTAAGATTATGCTTTAAATTCCTCATTAATGAAAGAGATTAAGATAATGATGATGCCTCAAATTTATTATTTGATTATTGATTGATATAATCATAAAGCCCTATGCTTATCACTGATGCTCATTAGTCTAATGCTATGCTTATGTAACGATTAAGAAATTGAAGAAAGACTTGTGCAAATCATGTAATGTTAATGTCAAGATTAAGAGGGAGAAATCCCATGATGATTAAGGTAATACACTTAAGTTGTGAATTGTTCCTCTTTATGTTATTTTGTCTTTATGGCATTGATGAGCACTTTGGTGCAACTAAGATGAGCCTTAACCAGCCTGATGAGCACTTTGGTGCAATTATTGGATGAGAACAATTTACATTGATGGCAAGATAAGAACAATGATGTTAATGATTAAGTTAAGAAAAATAAGTAACGTATTATATGTTTCTCACAATGATGGACATTTATGGTCATTATGGGCTTCCTAGCAATGATGGGCTTTCCGAGCATGATGTACCCCATGTTGGCAGTGATGGAGAGAATGCATATAGTAATGTTTCTTAATTCATTGATGTAATGAAATCTAAAGCGTAATGAGATTTCTTAATGTTAAATCATGTCAAGTTTAATTTAGTTCAAGTATATGCTTATTTTCAGTTCTTATAACATGCATAGTGCCTCTTACTTATGTTGTTGCTTTCTTTCGCATGGTCGTGGGATGAGATGTCCCTAGATCAAGGAGCAAGAGGGAATTGAAGTGAGCCTTCAAGTGTATCTGACTCGAGGAGACTTTAGCTTGGTGGAGTGCCATCTACCAATTCAATAGATTATATGGTCTAGTTTATCATTCCATGTTTTAGATTTGCTTAGCATATATGTATTAGGAAATAAGATGAGATAGTTTATGATTTTTCCCTATTAAAGAACAATGTATGAATCTCTATTTTGATTTAATGCATGGTGTTTCATTTATCTTGTTGTATGTATATCATGTTTTGTGACGTTCCTCCAAGCTGAGTGACCCATGTTATAGACAACATAGGGTTTGCTTCTGCTGTCATTTATGTGCTCGGAGGGGCGTTTCAATATGGTATCAGAGCATTGAGTAGATGGACACTAAGCTAAAGATTCACATGTTCTAACCCTAGGTATACCTTGTTTTACTAGATGGCTCCTAAGAAGTCTGACAAGGGAAAGGATAGGGAAGATGGTGCTAGATCTTCTAGTGAGGGAAGTGGATGAAGAAGGAACCCTAAGGCAACCTTGGAGGACTTAGTACAACTTCTCACCAATGCCCTAGGACAAGGACAACGTCAATCAAGACACCATGAGATGACCTTGGTGGATTTCTTGAAGATCAGGCCCGACTCTTTTGCTGGAGAAGGAGAGGATGATGTCGTCACCAAGGGAGAAGAATGGATTACGAGCATGGAGCATTGTTTTTGTGACCTAGACTGCCCTCAGCAGTCTAGGGTTCATTTTTCCACCCACATGCTGAAGGGAGCAGCCCGTACATGGTGGGAGAATTTCATCAACTCAAGAGTGGCTGATGCACATGCACTCACATGGGAAGGATTTGTTGAAGCCTTCTAGGAACACTATGTGTCTGAAGCCATGATAGAGAAGAAGGAGCTAGAGTTTGCCAATCTAGCTCAGTTCAGTGACATGACGGTGACCCAGTATGCCATGAAGTTTAGGATCATGTAAAAATACGGCTATGATTATGATGAGCGACGCAGGACAAAGAAGTTCATCCGAGGACTCAAGCCCGACTTAAGCTTTTCCCTATCATGAAGAGGCCACAGAACCCTTCAGGCTACGTTAGATGCTTCCTTAGAGGTAGAAGACCACCCTGGAAGATCTTACAAGAAGGAAGGTCCTTAGAAGAACAACCAACATCAACATCAACCGCCCAAAAACATGAGGAAGGCTCCTGAGGTAGAATCTCCTACTGCCCAAGAGAAGACACAGTGCCCGACTTATAAGAGAGTCCATGGAGGGCTATGCAGGTTTGGTACTGGATTATGCTATTATTGTGGAGATCTTGGACACATAAAGCCAGATTGCCCTAAGATACAAAGGAAAGAAGACAAGAACCAGAACCCAGCTCAGACATGGAGGAGGAAAACGATCAAGGTATGATTTAGATTATCACCTTTAGATTGTGACTTTATCCTTAGACCATATATGTGTATAGTCTTGAGCTTTTAAATAAAACATTATGATGTTATGGGAATATGGAAAACTCTAAGGTGGGTAGTATTCTAAGAAAAATCTCGAGGAAGAAACTTATTTAAGGTGGGTATAATTGTAACATCCTTAAAATCTTAAACCAATCAATGGTCCATAATGGGAAACCCTAATTTGCAAGTTTAAGATTTTATCTATCAAATAGAATGTAATGTGACCTTTAAGTCCCTAATATAATGAAATATTCTCATAACCCCAAATGTTTTTCTCAACCAACTCATTAGAGAAAGGATAATTTCATCAATGTTGTCTTTTAATAATATATTCATTAAAATAGTGACCTATATGAGGTTGATGAACTAAAGTTAATGAAAACATAAATCTAATTGGATAGGGAGATTCTAGAGGTCCTAATTAGCTTATGGTTAGAATTTATAGTCAATAGGATGTTTTTTGACCCTCCAAAACCATTAGGGAAGTTAACATATAGTTTGGGTTAATTAATCTTTGATAATTTGATTTATTCGCCTAAGTTTCCGTTTATCTATATGTCACGCATCTTTCTATTTTTCGCCTATAGTTACTGTGTCAGCCGATCCGGTTATACCTTTACTTGATGCGGACTCCTTTACAGCCATTGGATTTGCATCGTAGGGCCATGGACTCATATCCTACCTTGAGTAGGAGACCGAGAACAGGTAGCCTGGTCGCGTTTTCTTCTTCGACCCCAATTAGACACCATAGTCCCCCATTTTCTTTGGTTTCTTCACTGATGGAATCGTCAACATCATGCGATCCTAACAAGTCTAAGTTTGTGGGGACTTCTTGCCCTAGCGGAGAAACGCCCAATCGGGCTAGAACTCTCCTCATTACACGAGGGTCTTGGCCGCCTCCTCGATGTGTCCCATCCCTATAAAAGGGGTCAAAAATAATAAGAGGTTCTCGTACATCTCTCCTCAGTGATCAATTCGATCTCCAGGTCCCAGAGAAAACCTCGTCGTTCTGGTTTTCATCTCCGGTGGCAACCTTGTTAGCATGGTCTCCCCTTCCGCCCCCAGACAAATTCGCACTTGGGTAAGCATCTTTGGACCTCCACGATTATTTCCTCTTTGTTCTATTCGTCTCATGATTGCTCTGATCATTACAACCTATAGCTGTCGCTTGATCCATCATCGACTTCTGTCGCCATGGTGATGCAGTGCTCAACTGGCCTTCGTGAGGCATCGAATGAGAACTCCAGGCATTGACGAATGTTTTGTAGGTCCTTCTTGATGATTTATCGCCTTGCACTAATAGCTTAAGATTTCTTGTTGTGTTCCCATGTCCCTCCTCTGCCCCTCCATGGCGAAAAGGATTTCTCAGGCTCTTGACCATCGTATGAGCAAAGTTTGGGCTCTTTAGGTCCGTCCAGGCTAGGCCAAGGTGCCTAGTGCCTCGATTTCCAATGACATGATCAAGATCTCAATTTTATTCTCCAAATCATGATGGTTCTCACCCGTTTTCTATGCATGTTCCCTCGTGCAAGTTGGATTGGGGAAGAAGTCCCCAGACACCGAGTTTACGGTTTTTCCCTGATCTGGATTGTTGTTTGTCACGTGCCCCAATGGGAAAAATTGGAATTCTTGCCTTTTGTTTTATTGAGTAGCGTGTGAGGTCGAACTGTAGTCTCTGGCCAGTGTGTCCGTGTGCAATTTTTCCAACTAGGCACTAAATCCCAGACTGGGATAATACTTGACACATGGCTTTTACTAGAATTTTCATTGGTGCATCTTCATAAATTCACAGTAAATTAATGGATAATCAGAAAAATACCCAAAAATAGTCTTGGAAAGGTTTTTCGATGGAGACCACACTTTTTAGGTTTTCAAACCCTAATTCAATCGTCTTTGACTAGGTTTCCTTAAAAGACCAAATTAGGGTTTAGGATATACTTAAGGTGATAATTAATATGAACCATGTTAATTTCAGGAACATAGGATTCAATCAAGATCAGGGATACTGAGTTAGGATCTACCTTCCTCCAGGTAAGTGGGTCATGCCATTTTGCATATATATATATATATATATATATATATATATTGGATGAATTGCATGTTCAGTATGATTTAATATTATGCTTTGAATTCCAAGTTAATGAATGAGATTAAGATAATGATGATGCCTCAAATTTTATTATTTGCTTGTTGATTGATATAATCATAAAGTCCTATGCTTATCACTGATGCTCGTTAGTCTAATGCTATGGTTATGTAATGATTAAGAAATTGAAGAAAGACTTATGTAAATCATGTAATGTTAATGTTAAGATTAAGAGGGAGAAATCCCATGATGGTCAAGGTAATACACTTAAGTTGTGAACTGTTCCTCTTTATGTTATTTTGTCTTTATGGCATTGATGAGCACTTTGGTGCAACTAAGATGAGCCTTAACCGGCCTGATGAGCACTTTGGTGCAATTATTGGATGAGGACAATTTACATTGATGGCAAGATAAGAGCAATGATGTTAATGGTTAAGTTAAGAGAATTAAGTAACTTATTATATGTTTCTTACAATGATGGACCTTTATGGTCGTTATGGGCTTCCTAGCAATGATGAGCTTTCCGAGCATGATGTGCCCCATGTGGGCAGTGATGGAGAGAATGCATATAGTAATGTTTCTTAATTCATTGATGTAATGAAATCTAAAGCGTAATGCAAATTCTTAATGTTAAATCATGTCAAGTTTAATTCAGTTCAAGTATATGCTTATTTTCAGTTCTTATAACATGCATTGTGTCGCTTACTTATGTTGTTACTTTCTTTCGCATGGCCATGGGACAAGATGTCCCTAGATCAAGGAGCAAGAGGGAATTGAAGTGAGCCTTCAAGTATAGATGACTCAAGGAGACTTTAGCTTGGTGGGGTGCCATCTATCAATTCAGTAGATTATCTAGTTTAGTTTATCATTCCATGTTTTAGATTTTCTTAGCATATATGCATTAGGTTTTGAAATAAGATGAGATAGTTTATGGTTTTTCCCTATTAAAGAACAATGTATGAATCTCTATTTTGATTTAATGCATGGTGTTTAATTTATCTTGTTGCAATGTATATCATGTTTTGTGGCGTTCCTCCAAGCTGAGTGACCCATGTTATGGACAACATAGGGTTTGCTTCCGCTATCCTGTATGTGCTTGGAGGGGCGTTACAAGGAGGGTGTGACAAGAATAAGAAGAAGGAGATCTGTAAATGGATTGCTGCTAGTGGAAACTCCTTAGTTGCTTTAGTGGAAACAAAAATAAAGGAGCAAAATAAATATAGCATTAGATATTTGTTCCTGTTGGGATGGGAGCATGTTTCTAATGTGGAGTGCTCTGAGTTGGATAGAGTTTGTGTGTCTTGGAAATCAAATGCATGGCAGGTAACAATGATAAAGATGTCATATCAGCACATCACATTTGAATGTAGAAACAATGGGGGCTTGCATATGTGGGTGTCATCTATATATGTTCATAATGACGCAAAGAGCAGACATGAGCTATGGCAAGACCTGGTTTCTCTATCCAGACAAAACTCTCTACTATGGTTGGTAATTGGGGATTTCAACACAGTTCCTTTGTAGGTAGAGAAAAGGGGGAAAAGTCCAGTGTTGTATGCGGAGATGAATGATTTCAATCATATAATAGACAAGGTCGGACTGTTTGAGCTACCAATGATTGGGGTGACATCTTTACATGGAACAATGAAAGGGATGCAAGGAATAGAATACGAAGTAACCTGGATAGAGCACTGGTGAATGATGACTGGCTACAAATTTTTCCTAACGTGAAGGTAAAAGGAGGTGGATCAGAAATAAGTGACCATGCTCCTATATCAGTGTATATCACTGAGAAGAAATAGAAAAGGAAACCGTTTAGATTCTTAAACTATTGGACTGAATGGGAGGGTTTCAATGATGTCATTAAGGAGAGTTGGAAAATATATATAATAAGGAACCCAATGTATGTGTGTTTGCAAAGAAATTGACAAATATAAAGCTTTCACTAAAGAGATGGGCCAAGGCTGAAGTGAATATTCCAAACTTGCTACCAGATACCAAAAGAGAATGTAGAGCGGTTAGAGAAAATCTTCTATAGGACCCGCTAAATGAGGAAATGATAAGGAACGATGGTGACCTGAAGATGATGCTGGAGGATCTGAAAAAAGTAGAGGAAAAATTATAATGACAAAGAAGAAGAGACAGGTGGATGGAGTATGGTGATAGGAATACCAAACTTTATCACATGCATTTAAAAGGAGGGAGGTTCATAACATTATTTTAGAACTTATTGACAAAGATGGCAATATTGTCAACAAATAGGAGGACTTGGAGGAACAAGTTGTAGATTTCTATTCTTCTCTCTATAATAAGAACTTTGATGATGAGCTAAAGAAGGAGGAGATGACATGGAAGCTCAAACTCATAAGCACTCATAACAGTATTCTTACAAGGAAGACAAATGGACAAGAAGTACAAGAAGCTATTTGGATTATTGGCAGTAATAAGTCCCCAAGATCTGATGGTTTTAATGCTTTTTTCTACAAGAAGACATGGGATGTTATCAAGGAGGACCTGATTGTATATGTTAATTGGTTCATGGAAGGGGGAAACATGGTTAGGCAGGTCAACCATTCTTTCCTGGTGCTTATTCCCAAGAAGAAAGTGAAAGCATCTCTTGCTAATTTTAGATCTATTGCTTGTTGTTTGGTGTAGTATAAAATCATTGCAAAAATCCTAGCCGCCAGATTGAAGTTTGTACTATCCTACCTCATTTATGAAAATCAAGGAGCTTTTGTGACATGAAGGAGCATTAGTGATTGTGCTTTGCTAGAAGGAGAATTTCTATAGGACTATAAGATGATGAGAGGCAGTAGAAAGGCTTGTTTGAAATTGGATGTATCCAAAGCTTATGACAATGTAAGATGGGATAAACTTTGGTGGATCATGGAGCAGATGGGTTTCAATGAATAGTGGATTGGCTGGATGAAATAGTGTGTGGGTACAACAAGCTTTTCTATCCAGTTAATGGCAATTCTATATGTATATTGAAAGGTGGAAATGTACTACATCAAGGTGATCCCACTCTCCCCTCTTCTCTTTGTTATTCTTATGGAGTACTTCACACAGAAGATGTTGGACGTGGAGAAAAAAGGAGATCAAGCCATATACAGTGCATGGTACCAAAGTGATGACACACCTAACCTTTGCAGATGATGTGCTTGTCTTTATTGAAGCCAAACAAAACACATTAGTGAACTTGTAACTTCTTCTCAAGGAATTTGGTAAGTAGATGGGGCTGTGTGTAAATACACACAAGACCCACCTCTTTCTGTCCAAAAATTTCTATCAGACAGAGGATAGATTAAAGGATGTAATGGGAGTGGAGATGGGGAAATTTCCTACTAAATACCTCAGGTTCCTACTAGCTGGAGGCAACCTACAAGTCAAAGACTTGTTGATTTTATGGACAGACTAGAGGAAATGATTAATAAATGGCCAACCCAGAAAACATCCATGGCAGGGAGAGCTACGCTTCCGAAGGATTCTGTAGAGGGACTTCTCACTTTTTGGGTGCAGTAGGGAAAGATCCTTAGTCCGATTATATATGTATGTATTGGAATTAGGTAAATATATTCCGACTTCCCTCTAAAATTATAGAGGGTCAAGAGTTACATATAGCCTCGTGCCATACATCAAAAAAGAGTAAAAACTCACACTCCTACCTAATGTGCAACTTGTGTTTGACACATTTACAAATTCTTACAACAATTGTAGTTGGATATGTGGTTGAGCCTCCATGTCTCTGTGCATTCCTTTCCTCCCATATGTGGTAGCATAGTGCAGCAAATAAGATCCTCTTTCTGTCACTTCTCCCACAGCTAGACAGCATTCTTCATGGCTCTTCCTTCAATTGCATGTTCAAGCTGAATTTTCCACATTTTATGTCCCATACCTCCCTTGTAAATGTGCAGAAACCAAACAAGTGCATATGAGATTTGTCCTCGTCTTTATAGAGTAAACAAATAGCAGCAACATCTTGATACCATTCATGTATTTTATCTAGCGTAGACAAAGTGTTGTGTAGAATTTTATAGACGCACATGCTCCATTTGAAACCTGAATACCACCCCATACCTGCTCCTTGTGCCTATCCTTTGATGTTCTGGATCGTGTTATTTCCCCTAGATTGATCTTTGTATCTTTGAGTTTCCATCCTCCCACCTCATGTGCAGCAAACAAATGTCTAACATGTTCCCACATTTCTGTCATAACATTGATGGTGTGTGAATATCCTTCTCTTGTCTTCAGTATGAAGTCTAGTCCTCTAGGATTTCTTTCTCTCATCCATTTTCCCTAAGTAGATGTTCCCTCATGATATATAATAATTCTTATAATTTTTCCCCACTTTCCTATGTCTCTTGGTGCTTTTAAGTCCAGCCCGCCTTCATCTTTCGGGAGTGCCAAGCGTGCATATTTCATTGGATGGTGTGTACTAGCCCAAACGAAGTTTGCCATCTTCATTTCCATTCTATCCAACACTACCCCAGGAATCTCTCCTTGTTGTACCCAGAAGATCAGAAGTCCCTCAACTGCCACCTTTAAAAGAGTGGCTCTTCCAGCCAATGACGTTTTCTGCATTGGCCATCTGTTGATCATTTCCTCCAATCTGTCCATGCAATCAGCAAAGTCTTTGACATGTAGGTTGCCTCCTGCTAAAGGAAATACCAGATATTTAGTAGGAAACACCCCCAACTCTACTCCCATGGCTTCCTTCAGTCGATCTTTTATTAGGTAGCAATTCTTGGATAGAAAAAGATGAGTCTTGTGAGCATTAACATGCAGCCCCTTCTGTTCCCCGAACCTCCTAAGCAGGTCCTACAAATTCCCTAGAGTATTTTTCATGGCTTCCACAAAGACAAGGACATCATCTGCAAAGATCAAGTGTGTCATCACTTTAGTGCCATACACTGTATATGGTCTAATCACCTTACTTCTTTCTACTTCTTGCATCTTTCAGGTAAAGTACTCCATGACAATCACAAAGAGCAAAGGAGAGAGTGGGTCACCCTGACGCAGTCCATTGCCTCCTTTGAACATACCTACTAAAGGGACATTAACCAGTATAGAGAAGCTAGTGGTCCCCACACACTGTTTCATCCAGCCAATCCACTACTCGTTGAACCCCATCTGCTTCATGATCCACCATAATTTATCCCATCTCACGCTATCATAAGCTTTAGACACATCAAGCTTTAAGCATGCCTTCCTACTCCCACTCATTACATTGTAGTTTTATAAGAACTCACCTACCAGCAAAGCACAATTGCTAATGCTCCTTCCTATCACAAATGCCCCCCGGTTCATAGAAATAAGATAGGAAAGTGTTGTCTTCAATCAAGCAGTCAGGATCTTTGCAATGATTTTATATTATACCGAGCAGCATGACATAGGTCTAAAATGAGAAAGGGAAGCAGTCACTTTCTTCTTGGGAATGAGCATAAGGAAAGAGTGATTAACCTGTCTAACCATATTTCCTCCTGCTAAGAACCATCTCACATATGCCATCATGTCCTCCTTTATGATATCCCATGATTTCTTATAGAAAAAAGCATTAAAACCATCTAAACCTGGTGAGTTGTTTCTGCCAATACTCTAGAGTGCATCTTTGACTTTCTGCTCATTTGTTTCCTTTGTGAGTATATTATTATGGGTACTTGCCAGTTTAAACTTCCACTCCATATCCTCCTCTCCCATCTCATCATCAAACTCCATATTGTACAAAGAAGAATAAAATTGGATAGCATGTTCCTCCAAGTCCTCCTATTTGTTGACAGCATTCCCATCATTATCAATAAGCTTTGAGATGATGTTGCTAGCCTCATTCCTCTTAACAACTGAATGATATAGTTTGGTATTTCTATCACCATCTTCCATCCATTTCACTCTACTCCTCTGCCATTATAACTTTTCCTCGGCCTTCTTTAAGTCTTCAAGCATCATTTTTAGCTCACTATCTTTCTTTATCAACTCTTCATTTAGTGAACTATGTAGCAGCAATCTTCTGACCTCCTTACATTCTTCTTTGGTTTCCTTCAGCATATTGGGAATGTTCACCTTCTCCTTGACCCAACTTTTGAGTGCACACTTGGTATTAGCCAGTTTCTTTAAAACACATACATTGGATTCTCCTTCACTTTGATGTTCCAACTTTCTCTAATGACATCATTGAATCCCTTCCAATCAGCCCAATAGTTCAGGAACCTGAAAGGTCTTCTCTTTTGTTTCTTTTCTATGATTTGCACTGAAATTGGGGCATGGTCTCTCAACTCAGATCCGCCAACTTTAACCTGCACATTAGGGAAAATTTGTAGCCACTTCTCATTCAGTAGAGCTTTGTCAAGCTTGCTTGCAATTCTGTCCTCCGGCTTCCTCTCTTTGTTCCAAGTGAACAAGTCCCCACCAACCATGGGAAATTCAAAAAGTCCAGCTTGATCAATGGTATAATTGAAAGCATTAATCACTGCATTCACTGTTGGTCTTCCACCTATCTTCTCATCTTGCAGTCTAACATTATTGAAGTCACCAATCACCAACCACAGATAATATATTTGTCTAGATAAATTTATCAGTTTCTACCATAAACAATGTCTCCTATTTGCATCATTATGAGCGTAGATAGCTATCAACCACATATGTAATCCACCTGCATTCCTGCACTCCATTGCAATATGTTGATCTGACATCTGTATCACAATAACCTACCATGCATTTGGTTTCTATGCAACACAAACTCTGGCCAACTTAGAATGCTCCAGATTAGACACATGCTCCCATCCTTGAGGAAATAAGTATCTAATGTTGTTACTATTTTGCCTCCTTATTTTTGTTTCCACCAAAACTACCAAGGAATGCCCACTAGCAGTGATCCAATCTCGGATCTTCTTCTTTTTATACATATCACGCCCACCTTTAATATTCATGTATGAATGTATGCATGTATGTATGTATGCATGCATGTATGTATGTATTAGAATCAAGTAAATATATATTATGACTTCCCCCTAAAAATATAGGAGGTCAAGAGTTACATATAGCCCATCACACTATACAACACAGAAAGAGAGGCAACTCACACACTAGCTAATGTGTAGTTTACATCTAACACATTTACAAATTTTTACAGCAATACTTCTAGCACACTTGCCTGTACCACTGAGTCTATGTGAATTTTGTTCCTCCCATATATGATAGTAGAGAGCAGTCAACAGGATCCTCCTTTTACCATTCTTCCCGCAGATCGCCAACATCAGTCGTGGGTTCTCCTTTAGCGCAAGATGCAAGTCGAACTCTTTGCAAATGATGTCCCATACTTCCTTGGTAAATTTGCAACAGCCTAATAAATGAGCGTGGGACTCCTCCTCCTATTTGCATAGCAAGTAAATAGCATCCACATTATGGTTCCATCCATGTATTTTGTCCAAGGTTGTTAGTGCATTGTGCAAAATTTTAAGCACACACATACTCCATTTTGGTACATGACAACTAGCCCACACTTGTTCCAACTGTGGATCTTTCACCGCTTTCGTTTTTGTAATATCCCAGAAATCAGACTTAGTATTTTTTAGATGCCATCCACCAGCTTCGTAGGGATCAAACAGATGCTTAACATGCTGCCACATCTCCGTCATGACATTGATTGTGCGGGAGTATCCTTCCCTTGTCTTAGGAATGAAGTCCATCCCCCTAGGATATCTTTTTCTCATCCACTTCCCCCAAGTACAAGTGCCTTCCTGGTATCTGATGATTCTTCTCATTGTTCCCCACTTGGCAATGTCTCTTGATGCTTTCAGGTTCAGCCCACCTTCATCTTACAGAAGTGCCATGCGGGTATATCTCATTGGGTGATATGTGCTAGCCCATAGAAAATTTGACATCTTCATCTCCATTTTGTCCAGGATAGGACCGGGAATCTCTCCTTTTTGCACCCAAAATATAAGGAATCCCTCTACTACAGAACTCAGGAGAGTGGCTCTACCCACCATGGACATTTTCTGAATTGGCCATCTATTGATCATTTCCTCCAATCTATCCATACAGTCAGCAAAATGCTTGACATGTAAGTTGCCCCCAGCTAGCGAAAACCTAAGGTATTTTGTAGGAAACTTTTCCATCTCCACTCCCATAGCCTCCTTCAGTCTATCCTCCATACGGTATCAGTTCTTGGATAGATAGAGGTGAGTCTTGCTGGCAATAACATGCAGCCCCGTCTGTTTGCCAAAAGTCTCCAACATCTCTCGTGAGTGAGTCAGGATGTTCTGCTTTGCCTCTACAAAGACAAGCATGTCATCTGCAAAAATTAAGTGCGTCCACACCTTGGTCCCATGGACCGTGTACATCTTGATCAGCTTATTTCTCTCCATTGCTTGCATTTTCTTAGTAAAGTACTCCATGATAATAACAAAAAGAAGAGGAGAAAGTGGGTCACCCTGGCATAGCCCATTGCCTCCTTTTAAGATACATGTAGAAGTGCCACTAAGCAATACAGAAAAGCTTGTAGTTTCCACACATTGTTTCATCCATCCAATCCACTAGTCCTGGAACCCCATTTGCCTCATGATCTACCACAATTTATTCCATCTGACACTGTCATATGCTTTGCACACATCCAGATTTAAGCATGTCTTCCTACTTCCCCTCATTAGATTATAATCCTGCAAAAAATATCCCACTAAGAGGGCACAATCACTGATGCTCCTCCTCTCCACAAAGGCGCCTTGATTTATAGAGATAAGATAAGGAAGCACTATCTTTAATATGGCAGCCAGGAGCTTAACAATGGTTTTATATTGCACAGAGTAGCAAGCTATAGGCCAAAAATCAATAAGAGAAGCAGTCACTTTCTTCTTTCGAATGAGCACAAGGAAGGAGTGATTGACCTGTCTAACCATGTTTCCTCTAGCAAGAAACCATTTCATATAAGTGACCAAGTCATCCTTGATGATATCCCAAGTTTTCTTGTAAAAATAGGCATTAAACCCATCCAAACATGGTGACTTGTTTCTACCAATGCTCTATAGTGCTTCTTTAATTTCCAGTTCATTAGTGTCACTTGTGAGAATGTTGTTGTGGGTGCTAGTCAATTTGAACTTCCACTACAAATCCTCCTCCTACATGTTATCTTCAAATTCTTATTGTAAAGAGAGGAATAGAATTGAATCGCTTGTTCCTCCAAGTCTTCCTGTTTGTTGACTACATTCCCATCTGCATCAATGAGTTTTGAAATTATATTATTTGCTTCCTTCCTCCACATGGATGTGTGGTAGAGCTTGGTATTTCTATCACCATCTTCCATCCACTTCTCCCCGCTTCTCTACCAGTACAATTTTTCCTATGCTTTATTTAGGTCCTCTAGCATCCTCTTTAATTCACTGTCCTTCCTAATTAACTCAGCATTTAGTGGATCTTGTAGCAGTAGCTCCCAAATCTTTCTACAATCTCTCTTTGTTTCTTATAGCAGGTTGGGAATGTTCACTTTGTCCTTTTCCCACCATTTTAGTGCAGCTTTTGTATTTTCCAGTTTCTTAGTAAACACAAACATCGGATTACCAATTACATGTGTCTCCCAGCTTTCCTTCACCACTTCATAGAATCCCTTCCATTCAGCCTAGAAATTTAGGAAACAGAAGGGTCTCCTCTTCTGCTTCTTCTCTATGATCTAGACTACAATAGGATCATGATCACTGATCTCAGACCCCCCTGCCTTGACCTGCACATTGGGAAAAATATGTAGCCATTCTTCATTCACTAGGGCCCTATCCAATTTACTAGCAATCATGTCCTCTAGTCTTCTTTCGTTGTTCCATGTAAATAGATCACCTCCTACCATAGGAAGCTCAAACAACCATGCCTTGTCAATCATTTGGTTGAAAGTGTTTATCACTACATTTGAAGCTGGTCTTCCACCTATCTTCTCCGCCTGCAATCGTACATTATTGAAATCCCCAATCACCAACCACGGGAGATTGGTTCGACTAGAGATATTAATCAATTCCTTCCATAGCTTTTTTCTAGGCTCGGCATCATTATGGGCATACACAGCTGTCATCCACATGTGCAAACCACCTACATTTCTGCAATCAATGGTAATGTGCTGATCTGACATCTGTACTACTGACATTTGCCATGCATTTGGTTTCCATGCAGTGCAAACTCTAGCAAGTTTTGAACACTCCAAATTAGATATATTTTCCCAACCTTGTGGAAATAAATATCTAATGATATTCTTATTTTGTACCATTATTTTGGTTTCTATTAGTGCGACCAAAGAGTGTCCACTAGCTGCGATCCATTCCCGGATTTCCCACTTCTTATTCATGTCACAACCACCCTTGATATTCCATAGAATCATGGACATATCAAAGGTTTTTGCCAGACCTGGTGTGCCATACCGGCTCCTTGTTGTTGTTCTTCTTCCTCTCCTTTGGTATTTGCTCCAATTCTTTATCCAAATCAGACAGGGCTCCAAAGTTGTTCGCAGTGTCTAAGATTGTACTCACACCGACCTTATTTGGGATGCTTGCCTTCTTGGGAACTTTTCTTCTAGATGAAGCCACAAACTCACCCTCCTTCTGGCGTGTGTTGGGTTTGGCCTCCCCCACTTCTCCCCCACATTCTATATCTGGGGTATTCATCTGCAAGTTTTGGGTTGGCCTCATTGCATTAGTCCCTTTCTCCCCTTCATCTTTGTCGCTGGTTGGACCTTTTGGCTGTGCTTCCATGTGTGGGGCCTCCTCTTTCTTCTCAGATTCTTTAGCACTCATGGCATCCTCTGCCATGGTTCCTACATTACATTCTTTCTACTGTTTTTGGGGTTGGACTCTCCATACTTTGGCAGTAGCCGGCTCATCTTCTCCCATTTTTGTCCTCCTACACTACCCCTCACCATGGCCGAAAGCACAGCAGCTTCCAAATCTTGGTGGGACGTAATCATAGCTAACACGAACTAGTATAGGTTCCTTCCCCCCAACATTAAGCCAAATAGCTTTTGGTTCTTTATCTTCTGCCTGAATCTCCACGATGACTCTCGCATCATCACCTTCCAGTGAGCGGTTATCAATGTGTAGCACTGTGCCTACTCCCTCTACTATGGTGCTAGCAGACCTCCGCGTCCATGACCGTCCAATCAAATGTAGTGTGATCCATGCTGGAATAGACGAGAATAAGTTCTTCTTCAGCTCATCTCTGAAAACGTAGTCCTTCACCACAACTAGCTACGCATCGAAGAGCCTAGGCCCGAGGTCTAGAGTTGCCTTCTTATCTTCTGTCATCACAAATCACACAAGAAATATACCTTCTTCCTTCGAAAGGAGTTCAAATGAGCCATTTGGTTTCCAGGTCCATCGAATCCACACTTGTAGGTGAGGAAAGAACGACCTCTTTCCTAGTACATACAGGAGCACTGTGTGTTCCCAAATGTTCTGCATACGCTCGAACTCTTCGATCTCCCGATCAACGTGAATGGCACCTTCAACCAGTCATGGTTTGGGAAACAACATATATTCATCACTCTTTGGTGGTGGCTGCTTCAACACTTGATTCCATCGCTTCTTCTCTAGCCGCCCAGCAGTGCTGGAACTGTCGCTAGGGTTTACATTGCTTGTTCCCTCAGTCCTTGGTACTTGGTTGTTGCCTATGATTGGCGGTGGTGGTGGTGTGGAGGGGGAAGGTTTGGCAGTGATGTGGACGCCACCAATCGGAGTGATCGATTCCGTGGGCGTCGTCGTAGCCAGGGCCGACAGTCGCACGGGCGATCACTCGGAGCCCTATAAGATGGAATCCTAATATATATGTATTGTATGTATGTATGCATGTATGCATGTATGTATGTATGTATGTATGCATGTATGTATGTATGTATGTATGTATGTATGTATGTATGTATGTATGTATGTATGTATGTATGTATGTATGTATGTATGTATGTATGTATGTATGTATCAGAATCAAGTAAATATATGCCGACTTCCTTCTACCAAAAAGTAGAAGGTCAAAAGTTACATGTAGACCCAATGTCATACACGCATAACAGAGCAACAACTCACTCAACTAACTAATGTGTAACTTACGTTTAGCACATTTACAAATTTTTACAGCAATACTCCTTTCATTTGTAGTTGCACCTTGGTGTCTTCTGGCATTCTGTTCCTCCCAAATATGATAGCAAAGAGTAGCAAATAAAGTCTTCTTTGTGTCCTCGCTTCCGTAGCTTGTTAGCATTTTCCTCGGGTCCACTTCTAGCATTGTTGTAGCTGGAACTCTTTACATATAATCCTCTAAACCTCCTTTGTAAAGTTGCATACTCCCATCAGATGATCACGGGATTCTTCCTCCTTCTTGCACAGCAAACACTACACTGAGACATCATAGTTCTATCCACGTAGCTTGTCCAGGGTGGCCCAAGCACCATGCATAATTTTGTAGACACACATGCCCCATTTTGGAACATGCGTACCCATCCAAATCTGCTCCACATATGTGTCTTTTGCTGCCCTTGACCGTGTTACTTCCCAGAGATCTGTATTTATGTCTTTAAGCCGCCAATTCCCTGGAGTATGTGGCTCAAAAAGATGTTTAATCTACTGTCATACCTCCATCATGACATTGATGGTATGTGAGTATCCCTCCCTTGTTCTTGGCTTGTAATCCAACCCTCTAGGATATTTCTCTCTCATCCATCTCCCCCATGTTGAGGTTCCATCCTGGTAGATGATGATTCTTCACAATGTCCCCCACTTCGCTATATCTCTGAAAGATCTAGAGGGGGGTGAATAGAGCTTTTTGGAGTTTTAAAACAATTTAAAATAATTGAACAAGAAGTAGGAGGAAACAAGTAAGACACAAGGATGTAGAGTGGTTCCTACCTTAGAAATCTAAGGTAGTCAATCCACTACCCGATTGTTTCCAACCGGGAATTTGAAAGCAATTTATTTTATTACCTCTCAAGGATGTTACACAAAATACAATTGCCTTCCTACACCCTTGAAGTAGCCTTCACCTGAATTAGACTCAATCATCCTAGAAGCATCCTTCTGAAGTAACTCCAAGTCCACCCTTGAAGTAGCCTTCACCTGAAGTAGCTTCAATCCTCCTAGAAGCAGCCTTCTGAAGTAACTCCAAGTCCACCCTTGAAGTAGCCTTCACCTGAAGTAGCTACAATCCTTGAGGCAACCTTCTAAAGTAACTCCAAGTCACTGGGAGCAGCCTTCACCACCTTGAAGTAGCTCCACGAACCTCCTTTCAATAGCCTCCAACCTAGGAGTAGTCAAGGAGAACAAAATACAATAGACGAGAACAAGATTGGAAGAAAGAAACAATGTTACCAATGAGTACATCGCTTTGATCCTATATCAAGCGTATTGATCTCCTATCCACTATAGATGAACGTGGTAGTGTGGTGGCTAGGAGATACTACGCTATAGGACACTAATGTATAGCTCAAAGAAACAAATTGCCAGTGTAGCTTTGCTTGTTGCTCACTAAGAATGAATCTCAAGTGTAATTGTATGCACAAGTGATGCTTTGGGTGTCCTAAGGCCTCTCCTATTTATAGGAATAGGTTACAAGTGCTTAGGGACGTTCTAGACACTTTCTAGGGTGTTCTTAGTGCTCGACTCGCTGTTATGTGTCCATAAATTATGTTGCAACGGCTAGTTGTTTTGTGCTGAAAAGTGTAGTCTAGAACCTGTCTCGATCGAGAAGTCTGTCTACTGATATGTTCTCGGTCGACAATATCTTCGATCAAGTGTTAGTTTGGAGTAAAAGTGGTCAATGGCTACTGTGACTTTCCAACAACCAACTATTCTCAGTCTAACAGTTATGGAACCTACTCGAAGGTCTATCTCGGTCGAGAATGTTGCTGACCGAGGGTTATTCTAGAGTTACAATAATTCGTTTTTATGAGTTAGACTGAGGTGGTTCTTAGTCGAGGATTTTGTCGACTGAGAGTGTCTCATTCGAGAAGTTTGTCAACCGAGAATGTCCCTGTTTTAATGTGTTGAATCATCTACTAAGTGTGTGTATCAATGTGTAATTGTGATTCTATCTTAAGGGAGGTTTTATCTAAGTGTTGTGAGTGGATAGGGAAGATCTAATGCTTGATTTACATGATATCTATGTACTTGTACATTATATACTTGTACAAGTTTTTACATTGAGTACAATCATGAAAATCATAACAATCTAAGCATGTTGATCTTCCAATTTGTATTGATCTTCAACTATCCACTTCCTTATTTGTTTGTCCCTAAAACACTTCAAAAAACAAGTTAGATCCACAAGAATGAAATGTTTGTCATCATCAAAACAAAGGGTTTAATAATTTCCAATTTAGCCAACAATCCCTGCCCTTTTTGAAGATGACAAACATTTCTAAAATATAAATCAAGATAATTTAAATACCATGAGTTTCATACCTGAGATTTACCTTATGAAGACATTCTCTTATTTTGAGTGTGTGCTAGTTATTCCCAAAGAGGTATGGAACATAGCATCCAACTCTTTAAGGAATATATCAACAATTTATGTGAAGCCAAGAGATTATGAAACTCATACATTTTGATTTATATTATTTCTCCCCCTTTGTCAATTCAAAAATATAGCCATATAATCAATGTGCTCCCCCTGAATGAGATACTCTCCCTTAATTGAATACTATAACAAGAATGTCAAATTTAGCCACAATTCAAAAATCATGATTTATTTCTCAATCATTTGCAAGGGATGTTAAGCCCTGAAATGACATGAGAATCCTTTAGGCTCATGAATATATTTAATAGTTTCTCAACCATTTACAAGGGATGTTAAGCGCTGAAATGATATGAGATTCCTTTAGGCTCATAGTAGGATCAATGAATATATATCTCAATCATTTACAAGGGATGTTAAGCCCTGAAATGATATGAGATTCTTTTAAGCTCGTAGTGGAATCAATGAATGTATCTCTAAGCAAATACAAGGGATGTTAAGCCCTAATTAGTGTAGAGAACTCAATTAAGAGCATTGTATTCAAGAACATTGTAGGCTCCATTATAACCAAGATTACTTTAAGCATACTAAGGTCATAACTAGATTTGAAACAATGAATGATGTTCAAACATACTAAGTTTTAGTGAATGATTTGATTTCACAAGTAAGCATGTCGTCAGGCTTATTTTAGGTCGGCCATGACTTCGACCTGGGTGCCCCTCGGTCGAACTCTTTTTCGACCGAGAGGCATTTCTATAGATTTATAGTATAAGCATTTTCATAAGTTATCCAATGATCCACTTCTTCTTGAATATGATTGAACCTTGTTATATAAAATCATTTTTCATTTTACTCATATGTGATCTGGTAAATGTTGAAAATTCTAAGATAATGCCTAAGATTAAGTTTACCTTCTTTTGTCATATACCTTAATTCATGTGAGCAAGATTTAGTTTTATTTTTTTTTTTAAATGTATCTTGTTCTTAATTTCCTAGAATGCTCAAATTTTAAATTTTCACAGAATGGTGATGATTATATTCTAACCAAGCTCATGTATGATCAAACCTTTTGTTTTCAATTTTGATTATGTTAATGTAGAACAAGATCTCTTATGCCAATAGATTTTCCATTAGGACTTTCATCTAATAAGACCAATTTGTTCCTCATGTATGTGAAGATTTCTTCAATTATATGCTAGTTGGGGCAGTTTCAAAGTATAAAGCTTTAATGCACACATATAATTCTTAAAAAACTTTCAAATATATAGGCAATGTATCATGTAAAGTTTATTACTCAAGTGAAACATTTTATTTTATTAAATAGTTCTGTCAGAAGCACCCTCGGTCGACAATTTTCTCGATCGAATGAGGTCCGGTGGAAGTATTTGTCAGTCGGGTGTTTTTTGAGTTTTTGTAAGCTTAAGACAGTAACTTTCTTGGTCGACAATTTTCTCGACTGAAGTCCTCTCGATCGACATTTTTCTCGACCGAGCAAGTTAATATTTGTCTAGAAAGTGCAAGTTTGAGACATAAACTTCTTTGGTCGACAATTTTCTTGATCGAAGAGTGTCTCGGTCGAAGTTGTTGTTGACCGAGATGGTTTTTGTTTTGTTTTCAGAAATTATTTTCAAGTAAAACATAAGTTACTTCAAATACAATTTTATAGAAATATGCAAATTAAAGCTCAATTTAGTTGAGATAAGACATTTTGAGTATCAAAGTAAAGTTTTAGGTCAAATATCAACTAATCATGTTCAATATTTCTAAGTGTGAGGTTTTGGAACCCAAACTAGATCAACATCCTTTTTCTTGTATGGGTAATAGAATGAATAATGTCCAAGACGTAAACAGTAATGACAACCAAATAGAATCAATTTCATTTCTCTTCTTAGTTAGATAGTCTTTAGGCACATACATGACTTTAGTCTTGGGTACTTGTGTCCTTCTTGCTCTAGGTTTTTGATAGGATTTATCTTTGGACACATAACCTAGTTCTCTCCTTCCAATTTGACCAGAAGAGCCTTTTAGAATTCTATCAAGGATATCTTTATTTTTCAAGCTACTAATATATTTTTGTAACTTAGCAATTTCATCCATTCTCCTTTTAATGTCTAACTTAGCTTGATCTAGATTATACAACAAACTATCTCTTTATTTGACAATAACATCATAATCTAAATGAGTACACAAGATAGGTTGGGTTTGAAGATCATTTAATTTTGCAAGTAGTTCAACCTTTTCTTGAGAAAGAAGATTATAGTTTGTCTCTAGAGTAAGTAACTTTGTATTGCAGTCATTAAGAGAAGATTTCAAGGTAGAATTTTCAAAAGTAATACTTTCCTTTTCAGAAGAAAGTTCATTTAATTGATCATATAATTATTCATTAGTTTTTGTAACTCTTTTTAGTTTCTTTTTACAATCAATATATTTATCATGTAATTCTTCAATGCTAGCAACTAACTCTTCTTTAGATAAATCAAGTAGGCTTACCTCATTTTCTTTTTCATCGATTGTTGCAATGAAACAACTTACCTTATCTTCTTTGTTCTCGCTTGATTGTTCCCTTTTATCTTTGTGGAACTTTTCTCCTTTCTTCCTCTTTGGACAATTGAATGTCGAGTGGCCTTTTACTTTATATTCAAAGCACAATCTACAATCTTGATCACTTGATGATGGCCGGCTCATGTCGAGGTTGCTAGAAACACCATCCCCCATCTCTTCAAGACCTGTTAAAGCTCCTTGAAGACCTGCTCTAATACCAATTGAAAGATCTAGAGGGGGTGAATCGATATTTTTGGAGTTTTAAAACAATTTAAAACAATTGAACAAGAAGTAGGAGGAAACAAGGAAGACACAAGGATGTAGAGTGGTTCCTACCTTATAAATATAAGGTAGTCAATCTACTACCTGATTGTTTCCAACTGGGATTTTGAAAACAATTTATTTTATTACCTCTCAAGGATGTTACATAAAATACAATTGCCTTCCTACACTCTTGAAGTAGCCTTCACCTGAATTAGCCTCAATCCTCCTAGAACAACCTTCTGAAGTAACTCCAAGTCCACCCTTGAAGTAGCCTTCACCTGAAATAGCTTCAATCCTCCTAGAAGCAGCCTTTTGAAGTAACTCCAAGTCCACCCTTAAAGTAGCCTTCACCTGAAGTAGCTTCAATCCTTGAGGCAGCCTTCTAAAGTAACTCAAAGTCATCGGGAGCAGACTTCACCACCTTGAAATAGCTCCACGAACCTCCTTTCAACAGCCTCCAACCTAGGAGTAGTCAAGGAGAACAAAATATAATAGAAGAGAACAAGATTGGAAGAAAAAACAATGTTACCAATGAGTACAGCGCTTTGATCCTATATCAAGTGTATTGATCTCCTATCCACTATAGATGAATGTGGTAGTGTGGTGGCTAGGAGATACTAGGCTATAGGACACTAATGTAGAGCTCAAAGAAACAAATTACAAGTGTAGCTTTGCTTGTTGCTCACTAAGAATGAATCTCAAGTGTAATTGTATGCACAAGTGATGCTTTGGGTGTCCTAAGGCCTCTCCTATTTATAGGAATAGGTTACAAGTGCTTAGGGACGTTCTAGACACTTTCTAAAGTGTTCTTAGTGCTCAACTAACCGTTATGTGTCCATAAATTACGTTGCAATGGCTAGTTGTTTAGTGCTGAAAATTGTAGTCCAAAACCTGTCTCGGTCGAGAAGTTTGTCGACCGATATGTTCTCGGTCGACAATATCTTCAACCGAGTGTTGGTTTGGAGTAAAAGTGTTCAACGGCTAGTGTGACTTTCCAACAACCAACTATTCTCAATCTAACAGTTATGGAACCTACTCGAAGGTCTATCTCAGTTGAGAATGTTGCCGGCCGAGGGTTATTCTAGTGTTACAATAATCCATTTTTATGAGTTAGACTGAGTTGGTTCTCAGTCGAGGATTTTGTCAAACGAGAGTGTCTTGGTGGAGAAGTTTGTCGACCGAGAATGTCCCTATTTCAATGTGTTGAATCATCTACTAAGTGTGTGTATCAATGTGTGATTGCAATTCTATCTTAGGGGAGGTTTTATCTAAGTGTTGTGAGTGGATAGGGAAGATCTAACGCTTGATTTACATGATATCTATGTACTTGTACATTATATACTTATACAAGTTTTTACATTGAGTACAATCATGAAAATAAGAACAATCTAAGTATGTTGATATCCCAATTTGTATTGATCTTCAAATATCCACTTCCTTATTTGTTTGTCCCTGAAACACTTCAAATAACAAGTTATATCCACAAGAATGAAATGTTTATCATCATAAAAACAAAGGGTTTAATAATGTCCAATTTAGCCAACAATCTCTAGGTGTTTTCAGATTCAATCCAACTTGTTCTTTAGGAAGAGCCAGTCTTACATACCTCATTGGGTGATGGTCACTTGCCCAATGAAAATTTGCCATCTTCATCTCCATTCTTTCCAGAACCAAACTAGGAATCTCGCCTTACTGAACCCAGAAAATAAGAAGCCATTCAATAGCTTCTCATATTAGAGTTGCTTTCCCTACCATGGAAGTCTTCTGTGACAGCCATATGTTAATCATTTCCTCCAATCTATCCATACAATCAGCAAAGTCCTTAACCTGTAGATTACCCCCCTCTAGAGGGAAACCAAGGTATTTTGTAAGAAACTTTCCTTTCTCTACACCCATAGCCTCCAGTAATCTATCTTCAACTTGACTGCAATTCTTGGAGAAAAAGAGGTGTGTTTTGTTTGCATTCACGCATAGGCCCGTCTGTTTCCCAAAAGCTTTGAGTAGATTTTGTAGACATCCTAGCATGTTTTGTTTTGCTTCCACATATACCAATACATCATCTGCAAATATAATATGGGTCAACACCTTTGTGCCAGGTACTGTATAAGGTTTTATCTCCTTCCTTTTTTCTATCATCTACATCTTCTACGTAAAGTACTTCATAACAATCACAAAAAGGAGAGGAAACAAGGGGTCCCCTTGGCGCAACCCATTTCCGCCCTTGAACATTCCTGCAGATGTACCATTGACCAAAATAGAAAAACTTGTAGTTTCAAAACACTACTTCATCCAGCTAAGACATTTCTCACTGAAACCCATTTCTCACATGATCCACCATAGCTTTTCCCACTTGACATTGTCATATGCTTTAGACACATCCAATTTGAGGCATGTCTTCCTTCTTCCTCTCATGACATTGTAGTCTAATAGGAATTCACCTGCCAAGAGGGCAAAATCACTAATTCTCCTTCCTGTCACAAAGGCTCCTTGATTTACAGATATGAGATAAGGGAGGACCATCTTTAGTCTAGCAGCTAGAATTTTTGCAATAATTTTATATAGTACCGAGCAGCGTGTAGTGACTTTAAAATTAGCAAGAGAAGATATCACCTTTTTCTTGGGGATGAGAACCAGAAAAGAACAATTGACCTGTCTCACCATGTTGTCTCCGTCCATGAACCAGTTGACGTAAGCCGTCAGATCCTCCTTGATGATGCCACATGTCTTCTTATAAAAGTAGGCATTAAAACTATATGAACTTGGAGATTTATTGCTGCCAATACTCCATATTGCTTCTTTGACTTCCTACTCATTGGTCTTTCTTGTAAGTATGTTTTTGTGCGTGCTAGTGAGTTTGAATTTCCATTCTAAATCCTCCTCTTCTATTTCTTCCTCACACTTTTTGTTATATAGAGAATAATAGAAGTGTACGGCTTGTTCTTATAGATCCTCCTGCTTATTGACCACTCTTCCCTATGAATCAATCAACTCAAAAATAATATTACCTGCCTCCCTTCTCCTGATAGCTGTATGGTAGAGTTTGGTGTTTCTATCCCCATCTGCCATCCACTTCTCTCTGCTCCTTTGCCAGTAGAATTTTTCTCTACTTTCTTCAGGTCCTCTAGCATCATCTTTAGCTCACCATCCTTCTTTATCAGATCAATGTTGAGTGGGTCACGTAGTAATTTTAATTTGACATCTCTACATTCTCTTTTTGTTTCCGCCAACAAATTTGGAATATTCACTTCAATCTTGGCCCATCTTTTAAGTGCTTCTTTGGTATTTGCCAGTTTCTTTGCAAAAACAAACATTGGGTTCCCTGTCACCTGTACATACCATGCCTCTTTTATGATGTCATTAAAGCCCTTCCAATCAGCCCAATAGTTTAGGAACTGAAATAGCCTTCTTTTCTATTTCTTTTCTGTAATCTGGACAGAAATAGGAGCATGATCACTTAGTTCAAATCCACCTACCTTCACATGTACCTTAGGAAAGATATGTAGCCATTCATCATTCACCAGTGCTCTGTCTAGCTTGCTTGCAATTCTATCTTCTGGGCTTCTTTCATTGTTCCATGTGAAGATATCACCGCCATTCATTGGTAGCTCAAACAAACCAGCTTTATCTATAGTATAGTTGAAAGCGTCAATATCTGCATTTATTGCTAGTCTTCTACCTCTTTTCTCTTCCTACATTTGAACACTATTGAAGTCTCCAATCACCATCCACGGTAATGTTACCTATCTAGAAATAGAACTCGGCTCCTTCCATAGATCCAATCTAGCTTTTGTGTCATTATGGGCATACACAGTTGTCACCCACATCTGCAACCCTCCATTATTTCTACAGTCTACTATAACATGTTGATCTAACATCTATATCACTATCACTTTCCAAGCATTCAGTTTTCATGCCACGCAGACTCTGGCCACCTTAGTACATGCAACATTAGACACATGATCCCATCCTTGCGGAAATAAATATTTAATGTTGTTTTTGTTCTTCTCTTTTATTTTTATTTCTACTAATGCAGTCAACGAGTGACAACTAGTAGAAATCTATTCCCAGATCTCCTTCTTATTACCCCTATCACACCCCCCTTTAATATTCCATAGAAGCATGGACATATTAACGGGTGGTTTTTTGGGATCTGGTTCGCCTACTCGGCTCCTTCTTGTTATCCTTTTTCTTTTTTGCTTACTTGTCTGGGTCACTTAGAGCTTCAAAAGTATTTGATATATCTAAGATAGACCCAACTCCTTATGATTTTGGGATGCCTATCCTCCTGGACCCTTTCCTTCCAGAGGCCATAGTAAACTCCCCCTCCTCCTATTGCTCATGTACCTTTCCAGTAGTGGAGTTTTCCTTTGCCGCAGAAGTATGTTCCATCGAACTAGTTGTCTCAACATCTTCAGATCTATTGAACTTGTCTTGGCTTGATGCCGCCTCCTCAGTTCTAGGCTTTTCCTTCCATATCTTCCTTGGTGTAGATTTCTCCACAACAATGGTAGAAGCTTCCTTGCCTTCTTCGCATTCCTCTTCCTTGTGTCCAAAGGCCTTACACCTCTTACATTTGGCAGGGAGATAGTCGATCTTGACTGAAATAGGGATAAGTCTCGTACTCTCACATTCAGCCAAGCCAAATTAGTTGACTCCTCCTCAGCATTCAGCTCCACAAAGACACATGCATCATCATCCTCGAGTGAGCATTCATCTATATGGAACACCTTGCCGACACCTGTTGCAATCATGCCCGTAGCCTGCGTTGTCCATGACCGCCTGAATGATTTCAATGAGACCCAGGCTGGTATGGTGGAGAAGACCTCCTTCTTCAGTTTGTCTCTGTGGTTGTAGTCCTTTTCCACCACCAGTTGTGAATCGAACCATCGAGGTCTGAGGTCAAGCACTGCTTTCTTGTCCACCGAGTTGGAGAATCATACGAGAAATATCTTGTTGTCCCTAGAAAGGAGATTGAAGCTCCCGTTCGGCCTCCAGGTCCTCACTATCCATGCTCAAAGATGAGATTAGTATGGATGTGTACTGACCACATAGGCCATGACGGTGAACTCCCAGACATTCCTCATCCTCTCAAACTCCTCGGCATCCAGTTCTACTTGGATCCTTCCTTCCATCCGCATAGGTACTGGGTATTCTTCTTTCTCTCCTTGGGATGGTGGATGCTTGAGAACTTGTGTCCACTCGCGACGAGGGGCCAAGGAAGTTCTACTCGTAGTGAGGGATCATCTGCCATCATTTTTCTTTGGGTGGCTAGGGTTAGGGCTTCCGCCTCCACTGGACGTTCCGGCCGTCGTAGCAGTGGCTTCACTGCTAGGGTTGGTCATGGTGAGTGTTGGGGGTAGGGTTCCAGTGGGGGGTGGTGGTAGAGTGGATGATGGGAGAGGGAGTCTCTCTAGGAGGTGTCTCCCAGCCGATTGCCAGAGCACGGGCTAGAGGTAAGATGGGTTCTATGTATGTATGTATGTATGTATGGGATTAAGAGAGAAAGATTCCCCCCTCTCCCATGCCTGTGGAGGAGACCAAACGCCCAGGAGGGTGGTAAATCAAGGCAACAACTGGGATTCAAACATGGGTCCCCTCATGAGGAGACACCGTGCTTGACCACTTGAGCCACTCCTGGTCGGCAATACTCACGTATGTATGAATGAATGTATGTATGTATGTATGTATGTATGTATGTATGTATGTATGTATGTATGTATGTATGTATGTATGTATGTATGTATGTATGTAGGTATGTATGTATGTATGTATGTATGTATGTATGCAAACATGCATGAATGTATGTATGCATGTATTGTATGTATGCATGTATGCATGCATGAATGCATTTATGCATATATCAAAATCAGGTAAATATATTCCAACTTCCCTCTATAATTATATAGGGTCAAGAGTTACATGTAGCCCATTGCCATACATCAAAAAAGAGTAAAAACTCATACTCCTACCAAATGTGCAACTTGCGTTTGAAATTTACAATTTTTACAGCAATTGTGGTTGGATTCGTGGTTGAGCCTCTGTGTCTCTGTGCATTACTTTCCTCCCATATGTGGTAGCATAAAGTAGCAAACAAGATCCTCTTTCTGTCACTTTTCCCACAGCTAGACAACATTCTTCATGGCTCTTCCTTCAACTGCTTGTTCATGCTAAATTTTCCACATATAATCTCCATACCTCCCTTGTAAATGTGCATCAACTAAACAAGTGCATATGAGATTCATGCTCCTATTTACATAGTAGACAAATAGTAGCAACATCCTGATACCATTCATTTATTTTATCTAGTGTAGCCAAAGTGTTGTGTAGAATTTTATAGACGCACATGCTCCACTTTGGAACATGAATACCAGCCCATATTTGCTCCATGTGCCTATCCTTTGCTGCTCTCGATCGTGTTAATTACCACAGATTGATCTTTGTATCTTTGAGTTTCCATCCTCCTGCGTCATGTGGATCAAACAAATGTCTAACATGTTGCCACATTTCCATCATAACATTGATGGTGTGTGAATATCCTTCTCTTGTTTTCAACATAAAGTCCAATCCTCTAGGATATCTTTCCCTCATCCATTTTCCTCAAGTAGATGTTCCCTCATGATATATAATAATTCTTCTCATTGTTCCCCACTTTGCTATGTATCTTGGTGCTTTTAAGTCCAACTCACCTTCATCTTTTGGGAGTGCCAAGCGTGCATATTTCATTGGATGGTGCGTACTAGCCCAAAGGAAGTTTGCCATCTTCATTTCCATTCTATCCAACACTGCCCCAGGATCTCTCCTTGTTGTACCCAGAAGATCAGAAGTCCCTCAACTACCACCTTCAAAAGAGTGGCTCTTCCAGCCATTGACGTTTTCTGCGTTGGCCATCTGTTGGTTATTTCCTCACATCTGTCCATGCAATTAGCAAAGTCTTTGACATGTAGGTTGTCTCCCACTAAAGGAAATCCCAGATATTTAGTAGGAAACACCCCTAGCTCTACTCCCATGGCTTCCTTCAGTCGGTCTTCTATTAGGTAGCAATTCTTGGACAGAAAAAGATGTGTCTTGTGAGCATTAACACGCATCCCTGTCTATTCCCCGAACCTCCAAAGCAACCCTAAAAATTCCCTAGATTATTTTGATTATCTTCCACAAAGACAAGGATGTTATCTGCAAAGATCGAGTGTGTCATCACTTTAGTACTATGCACTATGTAAGGTCTAATCACCTTATTTCTTTCTTCTCTTGCATCTTTCAGGTAAAGTACTCCATGACAATCACAAAGAGCAAAGGAGAGAGTGGGTCCCCCTGACGCAGTCCATTGTCTCCTTTGAACATACGTGCAGAAGTGCCATTAACCAATATAGAGAAACTAGTGGTCCCCACACACTATTTAATCCAGCCAATCCACTGCTCGTTGAACCCCATCTACTTCATGATCCACCATAATTTATCCCAACTCACGCTATCATAAGCTTTAGACTCATCACGCTTTCAGCATGCCTTCCTACTCCCTCTCATAACATTGTAGTCTTGTAAGAACTTGCCTTCCAGCAAAGCAAAATCACTAATGCTCCTGCCTATCACAAACGCCCCCTAGTTTGCAGAAATAAGATAGAGAAATACTGTCTTCGATCTAGCAGCCAGGATCTTTGCAATAATTTTATATTGTACCGAGAAGCATGCAATAGGTCTAAAATTAGCAAGGGAAGCAGTCACTTTCTTCTTGGGAATGAGCACAAGGAAAGAGTGATTAACTTGACTGACCATATTTCCTCCTGCTAAGAACCATCTCACATATACCATCATGTCCTCTTTTATGATATGCCATGATTTCTTACAAAAAAATCATTAAAACCATCCGAATATGGTGACTTGTTGCTGCCAATACTCCAGAGTGCATCTTTCACTTCCTGCTCATTTGTTTGCCTTGTGAGTATATTATTATGAGTACTTTCCAGTTTAAAATTCCACTCCATATCCTCCTCTTCTAGTTCATCTTCAAACTCCTTATTGTACAAAGAAAAATAATATTGGATATCATGTTCTTCCAAGACCTCTTTCTTGTTGACAACATTCCCATCACTATCAATAAGCTCTGAGATGATGTTGCCGGCCTCTAACCTTTTAACAGTTGAATGATATAGTTTGGTATTTCTATAAGTATCTTCCATTCATTTCTCTCTACTCCTCTTCTAGTAGAACTTTTCCTTAGCCTTCTTTAAGTCTTCTAGCATCATTTTCAGCTCACTATCTTTCTTTATCAACTCTTCATTTAGTGGATCATGTAGGAGCAATCTTCTGACCTCCTTACATTCTTCTTTGGTTTCATTCAGCATATTGGGAGTGTTCACCTTCTCCTTGGCCAACTTTAACCTAAACATTAGGGAAAATATGTATCCACTTCTCATTCACTAGAGCTCTGTCAAGCTTGCTTGCAATTCTGTCCTCCAGCTTCCTCTCATTGTTCCTAGTGAACAAGTCCCCACCAACCATGGGCAATTCAAAAAGTCCAGCCTGGTCAATGGTATAATTGAAAGCATTAATCATTGCATTCATTGTTGGTCTTCCACCTGTCTTCTCAGCTTGCAGTCGGACGTTATTGAAATCACCAACAACAGATAAGATATATGTCTAGATATATCTATATGTTCTTGCCATAAACTTTGTCTCCTATTTGCATCATTATGAGCATAGATAGTTGTCAACCACATATGAAATCCACCTACATACCTGCACTCCATTGTAATATGTTGATCTGACATCTATATCATAATAACCTACCATGCATTTGGTTTCCATGAAACACAAACTCTGGCTAACTCAGAATGCTCCAGATTAGACACATGCTCCCATCCTTGAGGAAATAAGTACCTAATGTCGCTACTATTTTGCGTCCTTATTTTTGTTTCCATCAAAACTACCAAGGAATGCCCACTAGCAGCGATCCACTCCCCGATCTCCTTCTTTTTGTACCTATCACACCCACCTTTAATATTCCATAGGAGCATGGACATATCAAAGGTTCTTGTTTTCCCTGGTATGCCTGCCCGACTCCTTCCTCTGGTCCTTCTTTTTAACCTCCATTTCCTTCTATTCTTTTTTTGTTCCATCCTCCTTGTCAGAGTTAGAAAGAGCTTCAAAGTTGTTTGTTGTATCTAGGATAGTGCTCACCCCTGCATTCTTAGGAAAACCAGGTCTCTTGGGTCCTTTCTTCTTAGAAGTAGAGATGAATTCTCATTCTTCCCTTGTAGTTCCTCCTGGGTTATTCGAACCCATCTTTGGCGTGCCATTCTCATCCACAAAATGAAGGCCAACATCAGTGTCAGAAGCTACTTGCATGTCTACCTCCACGTGTGCCTCTTCATGTTCCCCTGTTGTTCCACCAGAAGGCCCACTGTTTGGCACAACACTAGGGCCTTTCTCCTTCTAGACCTGCGTAGATACCTGTCTCTTCTTCTCCGCCTTATTGTCTGTCTTCTCTGTTCT
Organism: Alisma plantago-aquatica; assembly: GCA_963693085.1. Taxonomy (NCBI): domain Eukaryota; kingdom Viridiplantae; phylum Streptophyta; class Magnoliopsida; order Alismatales; family Alismataceae; genus Alisma; species Alisma plantago-aquatica. The sequence goes on from OY856414.1 coordinate 613,410,296, forward strand.
GCCTATCTCACACTGCTGGTTGCTATGCCCAAAAGCATAGCAACGGCAACACTTCACTGGTGGCCCCTCATAGAAGATATCCACTGGGATTGGATCATGAACTCATACGTTCAGCCAAACTCTCTTCGGTGCTTCAATCTCCACTTTCAATTCAACCAGGACTCGTGCCTCATCCGTCTCCAATGAGTGATTGTCAATGTGTAGCACCTTCCCCACTCTAGCAACAATAGTCCCCACCGCCCGCCGGGTCCAGGTGTGGCCACATGTATGCATGTATGTCTGCATGTATGTATGTATGTATGTATGTATGTATGTATGTATGTATGTATGGGATAAAGAGAGGCATTCTCTCCCCCTCTCCTACGCCCGTGACGGAGGCTGAACGTCCGGGAGGGTGATAAACCAAGGCGGCATCTGGGATTCGAACCCGAGTCCCTTCGTGAGGAGACATCGTGCTTGACCACTTGAGACACATGTATGTATGTATGTATGTATGTATGTATGTATGTATGTATGTATGTATGTATGTATGTATGTATGTATGTATGTATGTATGTATGTATGTATGTATGTATGTATGTATGTATAGGATTAAGAGAGAAAGATTTCTCCCCTCCCCCCTCTCCCACGTCTGTGGCAGAGGCTGAACGCCTGGATGTATGTATCAAAATTAGGTAAATATATTCTGACTTCCCCCTAAAATTGTATGAGGTCAAGGGTTACATATAGCCCACCACTATATATCAAACGAGTGACAAAACACACTTCTAACTAATGTGCAACTTGTGTTTGACACATTTACATATTTTTACAGCAATAGTGGTTGGATTTGTGGTTGGACCTCTGTGTCTACGTGCGTTCCTTTCCTCCCAGATGTGGTAGCAGAGAGAAACAAATAAGATCATCCTTTTATTGTTTCCTCCGCAGCAAGATATCATTCTTCGTGGCTCTTCTTTCAGCTGTGGGTGCAATCTAAATTCAGCACATATTATCTTCCATACCTCCCTATTAAATTTGCAGCAACATGCTAGGTGAATATGCGACTCCTCCTCCTCCTTGCATAGTATGCAAACAGTAGCAACTTCTTGATTCCCAGTAGATGGCATCCACCCACGCACCAACCCATCCCCATTGCATACCCAATCCCCACCACCATAGCACAACCCTAGCGAGGCTTCTGCAATACCTAACCCTAGTACGCAGGCAGAGGAAGGCGTGGATTCAAACCTGACCGATCAGGGTTCCAAGGAAGAAGACAGAGCTGGACACATAGGGGTGGCTTGGAATCAAATCCTGAAGCAACCGACGACATGGAGGATGGAGGAGTTGAACTTCCCAAAGACAAGGGAGGAGGAGGGAGTGATTCATGTTGACCTCAATTAGGAGGAGTTTGATCAGCTGGAGAACATATGGGAATACATCATTATGGTGTATACATTGGGCAAGCGACTGTACTATCCTAACATCCATGCATGGGTGAGGAAAACATGGAACCCAAGGGTGCCTTTGAGCTACTATCTCATGACAATGGAATCTTCCTTATATGTTTCTCTACGACGGCAGACATGGAGGTTTCCCTCACCATGGGACCTCAGTGGTTTGACCAGCAATTGGTGATAGTTAAACATTACATGCACGGATATGATCTACGTAAGGAAGCTTTCCGAACAATCCCAACTTGGATGACGATCAGGTCGTTTGGAAGATCATGGACAAGGATGGTCGTTGGGACGGTCGTTGTTGGGGCAGGTAGAGTGCTACACATAGATGACCAGTCGTTGGAGGGGGATGAACCCCAGGTGCTTGTAGAGCTCGAGGTCAACGTCCCAAAACCTAGCACTATTTGGATCAACGTGAAAGGAAGGGAACTAATACCAGTCACAATTGATTATGACCACATTCGGATCAGTTGTACCAAGTGCAGAGATTTTGGCCATAGCACACAACAGTGTGGGCAAGAGGAGGATGCGGAAAAATCTATTGCGGTAAAGCAAGGGGGAAAGGTATGGAAGTAGAAGACTGGGAAGAAGAATGCCAGCGATGAATGCAATGAGAAGAATATTGAACATGCTGACAAAGCAGATGGAAAAGGGGGAGAGGCTTCATCCATAGGTCCAGATGAGTCTACATGCAGCAAGGACACTTCAGATATGAGGAGTGGTGTTGATCCATCTTCCTCTTCTTCGGGTTCAGATGCAGGGAAGGGTAAAGCTATGGAGGGATTCTAAGAGCAGAAAGAGGAAGGGTAGTTTACTCCTTCAAAGAAAAAAGGACCAAAAAAGGCAGGTATTCTAACAACACAAGGTGTGGGATCTATATTGGACACATCCAACGCATTTGAGGCACTTACTAATTATTATAAGGAAGGGACCGAGAAGACTGAGCAAAGAAGCAAAGGCCTATCAAAGAAACATACCAAAGAACCTCCTAGGCGTACCCGATCCCAAAAGAAAAATTAATAAGTCCATGATCCTATGGAATATTAAAGGATGTTGTGATAGGTATAAGAAGAAAGAGATCTGAGAGTGGATTGTTGTGAGTGGGCACTCATTAGTCACTTTAGTAGAAACAAAAATACATGTGCAAAATAAGAACAGTATTAAACACATGTTTCCACAAGGATGGGAACACGTGTCTAATTTGGAGTGTTCTTAGTTAGCCAGAGTCTGTGTAGTGTGGAAACCGAATGTGTGGTAGGTTACTGTGATACAGATGTCAGACTAGCACATTACAGTGGACAATAGAAATGTCAGAGGCTTACACATGTGGGTGACAGCTTTATATGCTCATAATGATGCAAAAAGGTGGCAGAGTTTATGGCAAGACCTGGTAGAGCTATCTGGGCAGATCTCTATTTCTTGTATGGCGATTGGAGACTTCAATAATGTTCAATTATAGGCAGAGAAGGTAGGTGGCAGACCAGCTTTGAATGTAGTGATTTATGATTTCAATCATACCATTGATAGGGCTGGATTATTTAAACTACCCATGGGGGGTGATCTATTCACATGGAACAATGAAATGAAATCGGAAGATAGGATTGCAAGCAAGCTGGATAGACCTATAGTGAATGAAGAGTGGTTGTAAATTTTTTCCAATGTGTAGGTTAAAGCAGGTGGTTTTGAACTGAGTGACCATGCTCGTATCTCAGTACAGATCATAGAGAAGAAACAGAAGAGGAGACCCTTCAGATTTTTGAACTACTAGGCTGATTGGAAAGGATTCAATGATGTCATTAAAGACAGTTGGAAGATACAGGTGCTAGGGAACTTGATGTATGTGTTTGCCAAGAAACTGTCTAACACATAGAAAGAACTTAGGAGGTGGGCCAAAGAAGAAGTGAACATTCCCAATTTGCTAAATTCAACTAAGAAAGAATGTAAAGAGGTCAAAGAATTACTGCTACATGATCCACTTAATGAAGACCTGATTCAGAGAGATGACAAGCTAAAAAGGATGATAGATGATTTAAAGAGGGTAGAGGAGAAATTCTATTGGCAGAGAAGTAGAGAGAAATGGATGGCAGATGGGGATGTTAACACCAAACTCTATCACTCAGCAATCAAGAGAAGAGAGGTTGACAACGTCATCTCAAAGCTCATAGATAATGATGGGAACATGGTAAACAAATAGGAGGATCTTGAGGAATGGGCTATACGGTTCTACACCTCACTATATAATAAAGATTTTGAGGATGAGATGGAGGAGGAGGTGATGGAGTGGAAATTTAAACTGACTAGTACACACAATAACATCCTGACTAGGGACACCAATGAACAGGAAGTCAAAGAAGCACTATGGTGTATTGGGAGTAACAAGTCGCCTGGATCAGATGGATTCAATGCTTTTTTCTACAAGAAAACTTGGGAGATCATAAAGGAGGATTTGATAGCATATGTGAGCTGGTTCTTAGAAGGAGGAAACATGGTTAGATAGTTCAATCACTCCTTCCTTGTGCTTATTCCAAAAAATAAAGTAACATCATCTCTTGCTAATTTCAGACCCATTACATGCTACTCAATACAATATAAAATCATTGTAAAGATTTTGGCTTCTAGACTAAAGACGGTACTTCCCTATCTCATCTTTGTTAACCAAAGAGCTTTTTTGGCAGGAAGGAGCATAAGCGATTGTGCATTATTAGCTGTGGAGTTTCTATAAGACTACAATGTTACGAGAGGAAGCAGAAAGGCATGTTTGAAACTTGACATGTTTAAAGCTTATGACACTGTTAGATGGGACAAAATATGGTGCATCATGAAGCATATGGGGTTCAATGAGCAGTGGATTGGCTGGATGAAACAATGTGTGGGAACTACACACTTCTCCATCCTGGTGAATGGAACTTCTACATGTATGTTTAGAGATGGAAATGGCCTGCGTCAGGGTGACCCACTTTCCCCTATACTGTTTGTGATTGTTATGGAGTACTTCACTTAGAAGATGCAAAAGGCAGAGAGGAGGAAGGAGATCAAACCGTACACAGTGCATGGAACCAAAGTGATGACACATATGATCTTTGCAGATGACGTGCTTGTCTTTGTTGAAGCCAAACAAAACACACTGGAGAATATGCGGGAGCTGCTCAGGATGTCTGGGAAGTAGACAGAGCTGCATATTAATGCAAGCAAGACCCATATTTTTTATCAAAGAACTACTATCTGATAGAAGACCGTCTAAAGGAAGCTATGGATGTGGAGTTGGGGAAATTTCCTACAAAATATCTAGGCTTTTCGTTAGTGGGTGGCAATCTACAAGTTAAAGATTTTGCTTACATGAACAGATTGGCAGATATGATCAATAGATGGCCAACTCAGAAAACCTCCATGGCAGAGAGAGATACTCTTTTGAAGGCGGCGGTGGAGGGACTCCTTATCTTCTGGGTACAGCAAGGAGAGATCCCCAACTCAGTCCTGGATAGAATGGAAATGAAGATGACAAACTTTCTTTGGGCCAGCACGTATAATCCGATGAGATATACATGCATGGCATTCCTAAAAGATGAAGGTGGACTAGACTTAAAGGCACCAAGAGACATAGCTAAATGGGGGACAATGAGAAGGATTATTATATACTAGGAGGGCACCTCTATTTGGGGAAAGTAGATGAGAGAAAGATACCCTCGAGGGTTGGACTTCATACCAAGCACAAGAGAAGGATACTCATGCACAATCAATGTCATGACAGAGGTGTGGCAGTAAGTTAAACATTTGTTTGACCCCTATGAGGTAGGAGGATGGAAGCTTAAAGATGCAAGGACAAATATTTGGGAAGTAATGAGGTCCAAAGTGCTGAAAGATAGACATATGGAGCAGGTATGGGCTGGAATTCATGTACCAAAGTGGATTATGTGTGTATATAAAATTATGCACAATAATTTATCTACACTGGATAAAATTCATGCCCGGGTGTATGTATGTATGTATGTATGTATGTATGTATGTATGTATGTATGTATGTATGTATGTATGTATGTATGGAATTAAGAGAGAAATATTTCCCCCACCCATGCATGTGGCGGAGGCCGAACACCCGGGAGAGTGGTAAATCAAGGCAGCTACTGAGATTCAAACCTAGGTCCCTTTGTTAGGGGACACCATGCATGACCACTTGAGTTACTCCTTGTCAGATGTATGTATGTATGTATGTATGTATGTATGTATGTATGTATGTATGTATGTATGTATGTATGTATGTATGTATGCATGGGATTAAGAGAGAAATATTTCTCCCCCCCCTCTCCCACGCCCGTGGTGGAGGCCGAACACCTGGGAGGGTGGTAAATCAAGGTGGCAATTGGGATTCAAACTCGGGTCCCTTTGTTAGGGGACACCGTGCTTGACCACTTGAGCCACTCCTTGTCGGCGTATATATGTATGTATGTATGTATTTATGTATGTATGTATTTATGTATGTATGTATGTATGTATGTATGTATGTATGTACGTATCAAAATCAGGTAAATATATATTCCAATCTCTCCTAAAATTATAATAGATCAAGAGTTATATATGGTCCGCCACCATACACCAAAATAGAAAATAATTTTCTCCAATCTAATGTGTATCTTGTGCCTAACACCTTTACATATTTTTACAGAAATACTCCTAGATTTAGTCTCTGTCCCACCATGTCATCTAAAATTTCTTTCATCCCATATATGGTAGCATAGAGCAGTAAACAAGATTTTTTTCTTATTATATATTCCGCAGCTTGATAACATTATTCTTGGGACCACCTCCAACTCAAGTGTAATCTGAAATATTTGCATATGATCTCCCAAATCTGTTTAGTGAAATTGTAGCAACATTCCATCTGGATTCACCCTGCTCCTTACATAGCAAGCAAACGGCAGAAACTTTATGATTCCAACTATTTATCTTTTTCAAAGTAGCTAGTGCATTGTGAAAAATTTATAGATGCACATGCTCCATTTTGGCACATGCGTTCCCATCCACACTTGCTCCATAAGTTTGTCTTTTACAGCTCTATATCTCATCTTTTCCCAAAGGTTGGCATTTGGGTCTTTGAGCATCCATCCTCCTAGTTCATGTGGATCAAACAAGTGCTTCTCTTGCTGCCATACAACTGTCATAACATTTATTTTGAGAAAATTTAGGTTCAGTCGAGTTGCACACTCAAAGAACTCGACCGATCCCTATACTGAGAAAAACTTATTTCAAGCAATCGGCCAAGTTCTATCCAGGATAAACTCGACTGATGCTTTAAATTAGCTTTGTCACATAGTGCAATCGGTTGAGTTAACTTTATTAAAGCTCAACCGAATGCATTGTACAGAATGTGCAGAAAAAGTGATTCTAGCCATTAGAGTTTTGCAAAACTCAAAATTATAACCGTTGCAACCCTCAAAATGGATAGAAATCATTGCTTAGTGATCCTACCCTCTAGTGGATACCCTCAACTATAAATAGGACCTCCTAGAGTTCATTTCTCTTTCACACTATTCAAGCTCCTATCTATAGTTGAGTGCATCCAGATCACTTGAGCCCCATTTCTCTCTCTTATTTGCAAATCAAAATGTCTACATGAGTGAGATAGGATCTATGTGAGAAAGATACTTCATTATATACTTGTAAATCTCTCAAAGCTCACTTTCCCCAACCCCTTTCTTTAAGATCAAGTTGATGATAGTTTCTTTGAGTGAAGGAGAAGGTGCAAGCTTCTTCAATCTGTAGAAGAAGGTGCAAAAAGCTTCTCTGAGTGAAGGAGGAGGACAAGGCTAAAGATCCAAGATTGGAGTGGGTAAATCCTTCAAGGAAAAAGACTCAGTGCAAAGAGGGGATCTCCTTCGCGAAGGTGTCCAGCTGCTTGCAAGAGTGGATAAGACCTTGGTGAGGTAGAAGACTCTAGTTCTTAGATCGGTAAGACCTTGGTTGTAAGGTTGTTGGATCCCTTTGACCTCAAAGGGAAGCTGGGTATCCTTGTCCCGGAAAAGGAAGGTCAATTGTGTAAGGACCCTGACCCATGTTTTAGGATAACCCTATTTGTTTGCTTAAGTATGTTTATTAGAACCTTGCTCTAATCATCAGAGATGTAATTAGGGCTTGTAGAAAGTTTAAGTTTCTTGTTTGAGCCTTTTTTGGATGATGCTTGTGTTTTTTGGAGAGGTTTTAGTGCAAATTGCAATTCACCTAGAGTAGGGGTTGATGTGCAAGTTTGCCACCTCTAGAGTGTTCCTTCTCTCTCTTAGCATCATCTAGAGGAGAGAGAGAGAGAGATGGGCACCTTGTTTGGGTCTTGGTTGTGTGGTGACATCCTTGATGATGTTTTGAACACATGTGTGAGGTGTGTCTCGCACCTAGATGTGTTGTCTCGAGTTGGAGATCCTTGGAGAGGTTGTGTATTGGTCTGTGAGTGTGTAGGGTTATGCCCAATCAGTTTGTGAGTGCGTAGGGTTGTTCCCTATTGATTTTTGAGTGTGTAGGGTTGTGCCCTATCAGTTTGTGAGTGTGTAGGGTTGTGCCCTATCAGTTTGTGAGTGTGTAGGGTTGTTCCTATCAGTTTATGGGTGTGTGGAGATATGGTATCGGGCATGACCTTGATAGGAGACCAAGAGGGCGAGACCTAGCCTTGACCTTATCACCATGTCTTGCATGATGTTGTGAATGTGGCTCCTTTTTCATGGACAAGTGTCACCTAAGATCCTAAGGTGATGACACCTCTTCCATGACCTCTCTCTCATCCCTCTAGTATATAATCCTCTTTCTCTCCATGTAAAAGAATCCTTTTGGTCATCCTTGCTTTCTCTCCTTCTTGGTGGACAACCTTAAGAAGCCTAAGGAGCAAGAGAGTTTCTCTTGGAGCTTGGTGGGTGAGTTCCAAGTTGTGGTGTCCTTTGATCATCCTTCATCTTCTACCTTGGTAAGCTATGTTTCCTAGCTTTCTTCTTCTTTTTCTTCTTCTTGACCATGGATCTTGGATACCTTCTTTCCATCTTGAGACATCTTAAGCTTGGTCTCATCTTCTTCCTTGGAAGTATTATGGTGACCAAGTTGGAGGATCATCTTATACCTTGAGCTCGTGGGCTTGAAACTTGACCTTGGAGCTTGGATCTTGGTGGTGATCTTTGAGGTGGGTTATATAACTCTTAACCTCCTTTGTTATTTTCACTCTTTCATATGTTTATGTTTATCCTTATCTCTAGATCATGTACCTCTTATATGTTTGTAGTTCTTGGTGGTTTTGAGAACTGTTTTGATGAAGGAAATTCATTTAAGTTGTTGCCTACTCCTTCCACCTTCTTGCCATGTTAGTAGATGGACTAGTAGCTAATATTTATAAGGTTGAAGATGACTAATTTGGCACACATACATGCACTAAGTGGTAAGTGGTCATCATGACTTGTGATGCACAAACTGACACACCATGTGGCAAGTCATCATGACTTGGAGATGCTTAGGCAAACATGTGTTTGGGGGGGTTTAACCCATCATGGCTTAGGGGTTGTTATATTGATATGGTTGCTAACCGATAGGTCTTAATGGATTTATCCCATCATTCCCTTTGATGCCTAAACCATCATGCTTTGAGAGGGTGCTGACCCATGATACCCTAGAGGGGGGTTAAACTGATGTGTCTTTCTAGGCCATCATGACCAGGATGGTGTCGTGTGAGTTTATATGCTTTGGGTGCTAAATCGTGACGCCCTTGGTGAAGCAAGAGGCCAACACACCTTAGAGTAGGGTTGCCTGATATACCTTGAAATGGTGAATCGTGATGCTTTGTTGAACCCTAACCTTAACAAGCCGACATACCTATGGTTGCCCACCACACCTTTAGGTGGTGTTTCCCATCACACCCTTAGGTGGTGTTGCCTGTCACACCTTTAGGTGGTGTTTCCTATCACACCTTTAGGTGGTGTTGCCCGTCACACTCTCAATGAATGTTAAACGGATACTCCTCTTGTAAGGTTAGCCTTTGTTCCATGCATTGTGGTAGTTGACATGTAATGATGATGACAAGTTGACACCCTATGGCAAGTATCAACTGATACACCATGTTAGTCTAACTGATACCTTGTGATGGTAATTATGTTTCATCATGTTGATGATAGGGTTACATGATATGATGTGATACCCTATGGGGTGGTTGTGTAAATAAATAAAGGAGTGTTGTTCTCTATGACCTTTATTTCATAACACGCCTTATAGTGATAATATAAGTGATGATCTATGTTGGTTGTTGATCCAACTTTGTAAACTCCAATCAGTTAAAGAGAACCCTAACCCTAATGATGTAATGAGAATGACATGAATCTTGATGAAATGGTAGTGGTAATGAAATACTATCTTTCTTGTTATAATTTCCTAACCATGCAGGTAACACCAGTTGGTAAGCATAGCCAGGTAAGAGCTATGGTATTTATGAGATGTTTGAATGGGCCTTATGAGGCTTGTGAGATGTTGGTATCATCAGAAAAAGGAGGAAAATGGGTCTTATGACCTGGTGATGTCTTATTGACTTATATGAGATGATAATTTCCTCAGTAATGAGATGAGGGGTTGCTACCCCAAAAAGTATGTGGTCCTTGTGATGAGAATTATGGTGAATGACAAGCATTAAGTGATAATGTGATGAGATCACACCTTATATGCTCAAATATGTTATGGTGATGTGTGATGCCCTTATTTGTGTAGAATTTGTTTAAAGTTTATATGTTGTAACTTGATTGATGCTAAAAGACACTTAAATGACCTAAGTAATCAAGTAGAACCTAATCATGTAGTTTGCCATGTGCCAAAGATCCATTCAGTGTCAGCATTTGTTGAATGGTGAAATGAGTTTAACTCAGAGCGCATATTTTTGAATATGTGGGGGTGAGGGCAAATATCCCCTTACATCTAGGATATGTGACACAAGATTGGATGTAGGCCATACCCTAGAAGAGTGTGGCTTTTGACCGTAGCTCAGTGATATGTGACACAGGATTGGTTGCTGGCCATACCCTGGAAGAGTGCAGCTGTGGGTTGTAGCTCAGTTTCACTAGCGTCGTGACCTATACCAAGGCAGGCTAGGTTTGCACAGTTAGACTATATGTCACTAGAAGCAGTCTGACTGATGATGTCACTGCATGTTTCACTCGTGTACTGACCATGAGGTGGAAAGGTCATGGATTCTGGCTCTTCCATTGACCTTATATGGAACTGATTTTGACATAGCAGTGGTCGGTTGGATTTGGGTGGTACGACTCAAACCTCGGGGCATAATAAAATACGTAATCATCCATATAGTATACTTGAATAGAATCAAATACGGAAACATTGGTTGAGGCCTTGCTTTCTCTTGTAAAATAGTGTTGGTAGAAAATATACATGTTCTTCATGTTCCTTTTATAATGTTAAGATGTTTCACAATTCCATAGTAATTGCTCATTCTGTTAATAGTGATTTCCTACTTATCAATGTTATAACTTTACTGTTTGCTTTAATAATCTTATCTATGATAATAATAGAGTTGGTGGAGAGTTATATCTCCCATTGAGATTTGGAATCTCACCCCATGGGTTTTCTACATCCTTTTTAGGTGGACATGCATGAAGAGGTAGAGATCGTGCAGCGGAGGTTGAGGAGCAACAGGAAAGGCGGTCGCTGACAAGGTTGGAAGTTTTGTTGGATGTCTTATGTTGTTAAATTCCTAGAGTCATCCTTGTACACTTGGATCTTTAAGGATGTTTTGTAGACGTGCTTTCGATGTGTGGTTGGTTGTATGCCCTTTTATGAATAGTTGTAATCGATATATGTATATATGTGATGGAACAAAATTCCTTATCACAGGTTGGTGGCGCACATGGTAAATGCTTTAAGGCATGAAAGGACTCGTATGTAAAGGTTTTTTTTGGTTGGCAGTTTTATGAAAAAGGTTTTAATTTTCAGTATTTTCCACTAATCTACTTGTTAATCTTTCTTCTGCGGTTTTGTTTTGAGTAATCTCGCTTTTGTGGCGCGGGGTGTCAAAAATTGTATGTATTATAATGGAGTATAAGTATACATAGGCTGCAAAACTCTAGAGCTTGACCTCTCTAGGTAGTGGAATGGCTCTCTCCTAGTTTGGAGAGTGGAACCATTCTAAACATCTTGTTTAAGTGCTTGTTTCAATCTTTCTCATCCTTGCTATGCATATTTAGATTGCCATCAAATACACTGTTTGTAATTGTTCCTGGTTGAAGTAACTTGAAGGTCTAATGAATTTGTGCAAGTGTTTTTAGCTCTATTCACCCCCACCTCTAGAGCCCTTTGATCCAACAAGTGGTATCAGAGTCACGGCCTACTCTGACACATCTCCCACTAGACAAGAAGATGGGTGAAAACTTACTTGGGTCCCTCAACCTAGAGGGAGGCTTCTCCATGAGACCCCCGATCTTTGACTGCACCAATTTACTCTATTGGAAATGATTGGATGCAATTTTACCTTCAAGGGATGAACTACGACATGTAGAAGGTGGTGATTCTTCCATACAAGGAGTCAAAGGGGGAGATATCCACTTGGGATGAAGATACAATCAAGAAGGAATAGTTGAATTCAAAGGCAACAAGCATCATCTATGCAGCCATCACCCCTCCGAGTTCAACCGCATCTCTTCTTGGGACATAGCCATGAGATTTGGGACAAGTTGTGCATCACCTATGAAAGCATAAAGCATGTCAAGGAGTCTAATATCTACATGCTCAAAGTCTCCTTGAAAACTTCAAGATGGGCAAGAAGGAGAGAGTGGCAGAGATGTACAAAAGGCTCAACACCACCATCAGTGGTCTTGCTCAATTGGGCTACACCATGGACAAGGGGACCATCAATTCTAAGATATAAAGGTCTCTCCCAAAGAGATAGGAATCAAAGGTGACTTCCATTGAAGAAGTTAGAAGTCTTGATGACATTGCCATTGAAGAGATCATTGGAAATCTCCAAGATCGTGATCTAAGGCTTGCGAAGAAATAGGAAGATTAAAAGTAAGAAGAGAAGGGATCAAAGAAGATCAAAGATAGTGCATTCAAATATCAAATGGAAGCACTCCTTCTTCGACAACAATAGGCATGTCGGTCTACCTCTCCTTCTTCAAGTGAAGATGAAGTCCCAAGTGAGCATGAAGCAAACTACTCTAAGGGGAAGAACTTCAAGGGAAAGCCATCCTCATCCTCCACTCAAAGGTGCTATGAATGTGGGCAAAAGGGGCACTACAAGAATGAATGCCCCAAATCTAAGAAGTCCTACCACAAGAGCGGCTCCAAGAAAATGGAGGACTACAAGAAGGATGGCAAGTATAAGAAGGAAAGAAGAAGTAAGGATGCAACCCATGCTGCATGGGAAGAGTCTTTTTCAAGTGACTCAAGCTTCAATGAGGGAGAATGCCATCTTGCACTCATGGCCTCTACACGTGAAGACGTTGGTGAGGTAAGTGATGTAAGCTTACATGAGTTATCTAAGGAAATCTCATTGACATGCTTAATCTTACCCACTCTTCTTATTCTGAATGCAAATCTAAGAAGAATATGTTAGGGAAGATCATAGTTGATTTGTATGCTAAAATTGATATTCTTGATAAAAATGAAAAGTTGCATCTTGATAGCATTAATTTCTTTCCAGGGCAGTTTCTTGATCTTGAGCTCCAATACAATGGAGTTGAAGTAGAGAATGGAATCTACCTTAAGAACATGAATAGTCTTAAGCGAGAAAACCAAGTCAGAGTAGATGAGATTGCTTTACTTAGAATTGAAAACGATGGTCTTAAGCTTGCTTGTGATGCTATTAAGGATAAGAATAGAATTTATCTTGATGAGATTGTTATGCTTAGAACTGAAAATTCTATATTGCTTGCTCAAATCAATGATCTTTCTTCTGGACCTTTATCACAATGTAATGAAGTTGCTAGTCTTACTTTAGAGAAAAAAAATTATTTTACTAAAGTCCCCTATTTGGAGGCTGACTTACTTCATGCACAAGATGATCTTGTTAGCTTATCTTCTACTTTCATTACTCTTAGTGATGATAATCACAAACTAAGAGCTTCCTCGCAGAAATTCCTTAAAGGGAAAAAGTACCTCAATGAAGTTCTAGATCACTCTACCAAACAAGTTGGTCTAGTGGTTTGGGATATGTACAAGGAGCTAAAAAGAGCAATAGCAAGGATAAGGGTAAGAAAAAAAGCAAGGAACCTTCCATCTTCCATGGAGAGTCATCCAACTCTAAGAACCTTATGGTTTGTGTGCATTGCAAGAGTGATGACCATTACTCTACTTATTGTCCTTATAGAGAGAAGGGGACCAACCCAAAGATAAAATGGGTCCTAAAGCTAACACCGGATCCCAAGGTTTGATTTGGGTGCCAAAATCTTCCTTAATTGTAGGTAAAAGGAAAATGGATTGTTGATAGTGGCTGCTCAAAACATATGACAGGTGAAATTAGCCACTTCAACCAACTCACAAAGAAGAAAGGAGGATTGGTGACATTTGGTGACAACAAAAAAGTTAAAGTGATAGCTGAGGGTGATGTAGGTGATTCACTAGACATCAAGAATGTTCTTATTATGGATGGCCTATATCACAATTTAATTAGTGTTAGTCAATTGTGGGATAATGGCTATCTTGTTTTTTTTACCTCACTTGAATGCTTGCTTCTAGATTCCCTCTCCTACAATGTTATATATAAGGGAACTAGAAATGGTAATCTCGATGTTATTGTTCTTGACTCTATTAAACCTATTGTAGGTAGATGTCTTATTGCCAATTCAAATGGTATTTCTTTGTGGCACCATAGGCTTGATCATGTAAATATGCATCAGCTGAATAAGTTGAGTAAGATGGAATTGGTAAAGGGACTTTCTAAATTGGATTTTGAAAAGGATCGGGAATGTCAAACTTGTAGCCAAGGAAAGCAAACCCAGTCCTCCTTCAAATTCAAAGGAGTCCTTAGTACCAAAAGAGTTCTTGAACTTCTTCACATTGATCTTTTTGGATCTGTGCATATGCAATCACTTCGTGGTAGCAAGTATTGTATTGTGATTATTGATGACTTTTCCCGCAACGCTTGGACCTTATTTCTTGTTTCAAAAAGTGATACTCTTGATGTTTTCTCAAATTTTTGCAAATGAGTTGAAAATTAAGCTTCTTGTCGGATCATTTCTATCCTCGGTGACCATGGGGGAGAGTTTGAAAATGACTTGTTTGAACGGTTTTGTGAGGAATCCGGGTATGCATATAACTTTTCTTCACCTCGAACACCTCAACAAAATGGGTTTGTATAGAGAAAGAATAGGTCACTACAAGAAATGGCTAGGACTATGCTTCTAGAGTGTGATACTCCAAAGATGTTTTGGGCTAAGCCGTTAGTATTTCATGTTTTTTGCAAAATTGGGTTTTCACTCATCCATCTTTGAAGAAAATCCCCTATGAGCTATGGTGTGGTAGAAAGCCTTCCATTGATTTCTTTCATATTTTTGGTTGTCCTTGATTTGTTTTGAACACCAAGGATTCCCTCATAAGTTTGATCTGCAATCCTATAAGGCTTTCTTTCTTGGCTATAGCGCTACTAGCAAGTCTTATAGAGTAATTAACATTAAATTGTCTGAAGTAGAAGAATCTTTTGATGTTAAGTTTTTTTAGACTAATCCCTATATTTCCAAGAATATTGTTAATGATGATGTTGCAGATGAGGTGATCCCTCACTTGAAAGAGCACAACATTATTGATAAAGGAAAAGAAGTGCTAGTTGATGAAGAAGAGAAAGAAAAAGAAAAGAAGGATCCAACTCCCCAGTTCGAAAACATCGTCCTAAAGAGCTCATCATAGGCAATCCTTTTGAAAGGGTGAGGACATAGCTGCATTCAATAAAGAACAAGCTGACATCACCTTCATCTCTCAACTTGAGCCAAAAGATGTCAAAGAAGCTCTCAAGGATGATGAATGGATCCTAGCCATGCAAGAAGAGTTGGAACAGTTTGAGAAGAACAAAGTGTGGACCTTAGTGCCAAGACCAAGTGATCTAAAGATCATTGTCACCAAACGGGTCTACCTCAACAAGCTTGATGAAAGTGGGAAAGTGGTAAGGAACAAAGCAAAGCTAGTAGCTCAAGGTTACAACCGACAAGAAGGTATTGATTTTGATGAAATTTATGCACGACTTAAATATATTAGAATGCTACTTACTTTTGCTAGTTATAAGAATTTCCTAATTTACCAAATGGATGTTAAAAAGTGCATTTTTGAATGGTACAATTGAGGAGGAAGTATATGTTGCTCAACCTCTGGGCTTTGAACATGATAAATTTCCCATCCATATTTATTTATTACGAAAAGCTCTCTATGGACTCAAACAAGCCCCTAGAGAATGATATGAGAAACTAAAGAACTTTTTGCTAGACAATGGCTACATCATGGGCAAAGTTGATTCTACCTTGTTTCTAAAACACACTTCTAGCAGTTTTTTAATCATTCAAATTTATGTTGATAATGTTATCTTTGGCGGGATTGATCTTGATCTTTACAAGGAGTTTAGTTCTCTTATACAGAATGAGTTTGATACGAGCATGATGGGGGAGATTACTTTCTTTCTTGACTTTAAAATCATGCAAACCAAGGAAGGCAACTTCATCAATCAAGGAAAGTACACCAGTGAATTATTTAAGCACTTTGGATGGAGAACAGCAAGACGATGGACACCCCCATGTCAAACACTGACAATCTTGATAGATATGAGCAAGGAGAAATGTAGATGAGAAGCTCTATAGAAGTATGATTGGAAGTTTACTTTATTTAACCACCTCTAGACTTGATATAACATTTAGTTTGGCTTGAGTGCTCACTTTCAATAAAGTCCAAGAAAATCGCATCTCATAGCAGTTAAGAGGATTTTGAGGTATCTAGTCAAAACTCAAAACTTTGGATTATAGTATCCCATGTTAGGGGACTTTACTCTTACTACCTATAGTGATGCTAAGTATGTAGGTTATTTCATTGATAGAAAGTGCACAAATGACACTGACCATTCCTAGTTTCTTAGTTCTCTAAGAAACAAAATGCAGTGGCTCTTTCAACTACCCAGGCTGAATACATTGCAGCTAGGAGTTGTTGTGCCCAAGTGTGGATGAAGCAAATTCTCCAAGACTTTAACATTCATTTTAATGATTCTCCTATCTATTATGATAATACTAGTGCAATTAATCTCTCTTATAATCCTATATTGCATAGTAGAGATAAACATATAGAGGTTTGTTATCACTTTCTTCGTGAACACATTGCCAAGAAGGATATGTATATCATGCATGTAGACACAAAGAATTATCTTGCGGACATCTTCACTAAGCCTCTAGCTAGAGAGAAATTTTCTTTCATTAGATCAAAACTCCTTATAACTGCTCTTGATGATATTTACATGCAATCTATCTAGATGTTATCATAGCTATATGTTTCTTGCTCATATTTTATCATCTCTGAACTAAATGTGTTATGATTGGCATGTTATCATGACTTGTTTCACTTGTTTTTGGCTATTTTTTTGCAAACAAATGATTTATCACAAAATAGTAGCCAATGATGAGTGGGATGTGCCTCAATATGTTTAAAACACATGATAGGCTATAAAAATAAATTTATATAGCACTCTAGAGGCTTAGAATTGAATATCTTATGTTTTTGGCCATATTGTTGATCGGTCGAATTTCTCCTGATACAACTCGAACGATCCTTGGCCGAGGACAAAGCTAATAAACATGATCAATCAAGTTTCCTCAACACTATACTAGACCGACATCGGTGTTGGACCAAAATTGTATAGGGTCATCGGCCGGCTTTTCTCCCTCTCAACTAGAGAAAAGCTGACTGAAAACCTTCTCCAATGCTCGTCTTCACACCCTAGGCTAGCACATCCACTCCTATCCCATTCCTATCCCTAGAATGGATCTCCCTTGCCTCTTCCCTAGTGATCGAGGTGGTGTTTCCAACCTACCTTGTGCAGTTCTTCTTCACTTGTGTCCTATCTCCTCCATCTCCAACCTAGATGGCTTCAAATAGGAGAAAGAGGTCCACCCCAGCTAGAGCTACCTCCGCCCCAGTTTCCCAAAGGCATGTATCCTTTTATGGCACCTCATTCATCTCAACACAATCTTTGATTAGGTATAAGGAGCTCTTTCCTAGAACTCCATTTCCCTTTTGATCTTTGTTTTGAACCTCAGTTTAAAACGAATGAGGTAATTGAAGAGGTAAATGAGGTGTTTAAAGCACATTAGAGTGTGCATGCTTTGCTAATACCATGTCAAGCTCAAAGGTTGTCTATGAGTTCTATGCAAATTTGACATGGAACTACACCTCCCTTATTCCACCACCAGATACCCAAGTAGTTTTGACCTCAATTATCACAAGAATGGAGATAACTACCTCAAAGGACTCTATGAATACCTATTTCTATGATTCTACCATCATTGGTTCTTGGGTGGCTTCTTATTCCCAGTACCTTGACCTTTTAGACCCTGAAGGTTTCTATAAGAGTTTTGAACCCAAGCTTTCCCTTCCTGACATCCACAAGTTCCTGAAGAAACTTGGCGTCCCTTATAAGAAGAAGTCAACCCTAACCTCATCTTCCCTAGATATCAAGACTAGACTAATCTCTTTAGTGGTTAACTACAACATTAATCCCAAGAGGAATCAAACTAAGATTGCAGAGAATGCGACAATGATCATGTATTGTCTACTGAAAGATATTAGAGTTAAGTGGGCTCGTTACATTCTCCATCATATCACATGCTTTGACTCCAAGAAGAACACCTCAGGCACCCTTCTCCCATACCCAGACCTGATCTATGTGTGTTTTCTCACCATAATGAAAAATCCCTCATTCATGATCTTGGATACAAGCCAAGTCGTAGAGGAGTATCCATTAGTAACCATCAAGAAGGCCTTTCTTCCTACCTCTTCCACCACAATAGGTGCTTCTTATCCCACCCAGGCCCCTCGACCTCCACCACCACCCCACCCTAGTCGCACCTCATTTTGTGTATAAAATGAAGCCCTCATGGGATACATTATACATCAACATGCGTACAACCATAGAGTTTAGGATCATCTTTACCAGGACATCTGCCAGATCATGTCACACATGAATTTTTCCTACAACCAGCTCTACCCACCCTACCAGGCGTACCCCGAAACTGACTATGCCTCATATGCATACAGTCAGTTCTACCCCAACCCCTGTTGTTGTTGATGGTGGACATGCCTCTGCTCCCGGTGCTCTTCCTCTTCTGGATCTTCCTATCGGCCCAACTGCCACTTTGCTTGTTGGCTATGATGGAGTGTCCACTCGCACCTATCCACAAGCAAATGCATTACATGCACGTGGCATGTCTTGGGTTGACCAGAATGCCAGATGGCCTAGTACTCATGGGTTTGGACCTCCTGCTAATGGAAATGTCTGACCAGGTCACTGAGGATGAGGCTGATGTTGATGAGGATACTGAGGATGATGATGGTTCTGATGAGGGTTATGATGACGGATTTGTGGGTTGTTTTGGTGATGATGGTGAGGCTACCACTGTTGCACCATCTGATGTTGATGAGGACAATCAGCCCGAGGACAAAGATGAGGATATAGTTGATGTAGTATATGTCATAGATGTTTAGTTCCATAGTCTATTAGAGTTCTCATATATTTACTTTTGTATACTTTCATGTATTAGACATCTCGGAACTGTGTATCTGAGGAATAGTATTTTATCATCTCATCATTTTTTGTTGGTTTGTAGTTCTTATTTTGAGAGGACATGGTTCGTGTTGTAATCTTCATCTTGTGTACCATAACTCTTTGGTTGACTATATCTTATGAGCTCGCGGTATGTTATCCCATATTTTGATTATGAAACTGGATTGCTTATTTCTCTCTGTTTTGTCTCTGTTTGGCATGTGCTATATGTGGTTGCATGTGTAGTTTGTGCCCATTGAGAAGACATGTGCTTTGTGGATCTTCTACTCCCCTACCATTTTGATAATGGCAAAAGGGGGAGAAATGAAGTCAGACATATTGTTTTATTTCTTATATGTTCCTTTTCATGTCAATTATCTACATATCATGTGACTTGCTAGAGGACCATATCGTACATATATGGGCTATGGTTATTTGTGGAAAGACTAACCATGCAGGAATAGGTAAGCATGAATTGAGGAGGAACAATTAACATTGATCATTCATGAATCCCCTTGCAATTCACATAGTAAAGGTTTAACTTTCACATCCTTTCTCAAAGGTAAAAGTCTCATGTTCATATCCTTTTCAATATGTTGAGGAATGGTTTGTCATTTTCAAAAAGGGAGAGAATGTTGACCTAAGTGTTACACATTGTCCATATTTGATAATGACTCAACCATTCCATTCATATGTATCAAATATGTTTGTTTGAGATTGATTTTAGGCATTAGGTACGTGAAAAGGATCAAATTCATCAAGCCCTAACTTGATCCGAATTCAAGTCAAAGTCATGCAAATGCACTTTTCTAGAAAACATCCTAAAACCCTTAGGATGGTTTTTGTAATCATTTGTATTGATGTAATGACTTGGTATTAAGATGTGAAAAAATAGGGAGCCCCAAATTCGAACACTTAATCACTTTAATGGCATTTTCCAAAATTGATTACAGATACTTTTTAGTCGAATTTCCCCTATGAAAAACTCGACCGATCCCCTTAATGGATTTTGAGAAAATTTAGGTTTGGACAAGTTGCACACTCACAAAACTCGACTGATTGGCCGAGTTTAATCCAGGACAAACTCGATCAATGCTTTAAATTAGCTATGTCGCATAGTGCAATCGATTAAGTTAATTTTATTAAAACTCGACTGAATCCACTATATGAAATTTGTAGAAAAAGTGATTCTAGCCATTAGAGTGTTGCAAAACTTGAAATTATATTTGTTGCAACCCTCAAAAAGGCTATAAATTTTTCCTTAGTGCTCCTACCCTCTAGTGGACACCCCCAACTATAAATACGACCTCTTCGATTTCATTCTAAGGTTTCTCTTTCATGCTATTCAAGCTCCTAGATATAGTTTAGTGCATCCAGTCCACTTGAACCCCTTTCTCACTCTTGTTTGCAAATCAAAACGTCCATATGAGTGATATAGGATCTGTGTGAGATACCTACTTCATTGTATACTTGTAGAGATGTCAAAGATCCCTTTCCCCGACCCCTTTCTTCAAGATCAAGTTGGTGAAAGCTTCTCTGAGTGAAGGAGAAGGTACAAGCTTCTTCAATATTTAGAAGAAGGTCCAAAAAGCTTTTCTGAGTGAAGGAGGAGGATAAGGCTGAAGATCCAAGATTGGATTGGGTAAATCTTTCAAGGAAAAAGACTCGATGCAAAGAGGGGATCTCCTTGGAGAAGGTTTCCAACTGCTTGCAAGAGTGGGTAACACCTTGGTGAGGTGTAAGATTCCAATTCTTGGATAGGTAAGACCTTGGTTTTAAGATTGTTGGATCCCTTGACCTCAAAGGGAAGCTATGTATCCTTGTCCCGGATAAGGAAGGTCAATTGTATGTCTTATAATGGAGTATAAGTATATGTATGTTGCAAGATCCTAGAGCTTGACCTCTCTAGGTAGTGGACTGACTCTCTCCTAGTTTAAAGAGTGGAATCACTCTAAACATCTTGTTCAAGTGCTTGTTTCAATCTCACTCATCCTTGCTATGCATGTTTAGAATGCCATCAAATTCACTATTTGCAATTGTGCTTAGTGGAACTAACTTGAAGGTCTAATGATTTTTGTGCAAGTGTTTTAGCTCTATTCACCCCCCTAGAGCCCTTTGATCCAACACAAGTTTCTAGGTTGAACTTCTCAGACGGAGACAGTTGTTGACAAACCCGTTGGTGCTTTTCAGTCAAGTTTCCTTAGTAAAAACTCGATCGACAACAACTACTGGTAAAAAGCACATATATTTCAGAAAAACATGTCTAGAGGCATGATAAAATCGTAAACCATATCCAAACATGTATAAGCAAGTTAGTAATGTAGTATGAAAGCATCAAGGGTAGTTTTTGAGCAAGAAAGTGATGAGAACCACAATATACCAAATTTGACTCAAAAAAATATGTAAAGTGCATACAAACTTGACAAAAACAAGCTATGATTGGATATGAGAAACAATACCATTACCTCTGTTCTTACCATTTCTTTTCCATTTGTTGCCACCCCATACACATCCCACCTTTATTCTTTTATGTAGATTGTTAAGTCCATTTGCAAATCAATAGTTCATGTCAATCCCATTGCAAGTGACCTACAAGAAGAAAGATGAAATGGTCCCCAATCATATGTTGGGTTCCTGAGGGGTTAGCTTAGCAACCCAAGTCCTATTGCTTTTGGTTGCTTTCCTAAAAGGACAATATGTAAAATAATGACCATTTTCATTACCATGATTGCAAGTGCCCATAGTCTTTAAACTAGATATTCTCCATGGAATATTGGAGGTCCTTTATCTTTATTGTTCATTTGGCTATTATCAAGTCCAATAACATCTCTACCTATTTGTTTGGTAGTATGGTCTAGGATTCAATTAAGATTCTTTTTATCATCAAAGAATATTTGCATAGAGGATCTCAAACTATGATTATCACACATAAGAGAAGTAATAGTGGAAGTCAATTGATTTATATCATCTCTAGCATGCAAAATATTAGTTTCTAAGCAAATGTATTTGGCCATATAAGAATCATTTTCAATATGAAGAGAAACAACATTATTCCTCTACTAGTAGAACTAGAAAAAGATTCAAGGACATTGATTTTAGCAAGGAAGGAAGCATTTTATTTTTCAAGCAATGTAATCTTAGAAAGATAAACACTATTATCATATTCTATTCCTTGCAAAAAGAATTCTTTGTCCTTGTTTTAGTTTTAAGAACATCAATATCAAGCATGAGAGAATTTACAATAATATTATGCTCTTCATGAGAACTAGGCATAAGAGCTTGAGCTTCTAGAAATATAATCTTATCAAGTAAGTTAGTATTTTCAAGTTTAAGAACATTTACTTGTTTAAGATAAGCATTGTTTTCTACATCAACACTATTGAAATTCTATTAAAATTCTAGATAAAGCTTTTGGAGATTGTTAACATCATCTTTCATGCAAATATTAACATGTTCAGGATCATCCTTGTCTTCATGCAAGTTATTGACAATATTAGCAATCTTTTTCTTTTTCTGCTTAGTAGACTCACGAGATGCACGAGTAGCATGAATAATGGTAACTAAGGAATCTTTATCTAAAGAGTTTATATTTACTTCATCAGAATCATCATTTGAGCTTTCCATGAGAGCAAATTGACATACTCCATTTTTCACTAGAGCTTGAGCTAGAACCTTCACTAGAATATTCACTTGATCTTGAGTTGGAGGAGTCACTAGAGCTTTTATTCCATATGTGCTCCCCTTCCCTTCTCTTTTGATGATAGGTCCTTTCCTTGAAATGACCCTTCTTTCCACATTTGAAGAACTGGGTGGAGGAAGAATACTTGCCTTTATAAAGTCTACCTTTGGAGTACATAGCATCTTTGAGATGATGGAGAAGCTTGACCAATAATAGCTTCAACTTGGGCTTTGATTTCAGGCTCCTTTCTCTTGGACTCTTTCTCTTCTTCTCTTTCTTCTTCCTCTTACTTGTCAAGTTTCAGCTGAAAAGTTTGTAGATTTTGTATGAGCTCTTCAATAGAAATATCTCCAACAGAATATGTTTCTTCGATAGTGGTCACCTTTGTTTCCCACCTCTTGGGAAGAGTTCTAAGAATCTTATAGTTTATCTTTCCTTGATCCATAGGATGACCTAGGATGGAACGACCATTTACAATGGTGTGGATCCTTGCATACATTTCATCTACCCTTTCCTTCATTCCCATGTTGAAGTTTTAAAGGAGACCATTGAGCATATAGACTCTACTTTTCTTCACTTTCTTCGTCCCCTCATAAGTGACACATATCTTTCCCCATATCTCATAGGTTGTGTCATATGAAGAAATGCAGTTGAACTCAGTGGGGGAAAGAGAGGCATAGAGGATGTTGATGTCTCTTGCATTTAAGGAAAACTGGCCTCATCCCATTCATCAACTTTAGTCATTGATAGCTTGTATGGAAGATCCACCATTATGCATAGTTCAAGACATGATCCTCAGATGTATAATTCTAATCTTCTCTTCCAATAGAGGAAGTTTCTCCCATCAAATACTAGAATGTTGATGTAGTATCCCCCACCTTCATAATCCCCCAACTTCTCCTACATGCGGAAGTATATCTAGGAGAAGACCCGCTCTGATACCAATTGTTGTATATATAATGGGCTCTACATGGGGAGAATAGAGCTAAAACCACTAAAATGGAATTCATTAGACCTACAATATATTTCAAAGATAATATGGCAAGAATGAACCTTGAGTGAAACTAAACATGCATATGAAGGGGGAGAGAGAGCAATTTAACAAGAATAATATAACATGAGTAATTTATAGTGGTTCCAACCTTCAAAATAGGAGATGTACATTCACTACCTAGAGAGGTCAACCTCTAGGATTTTCAACCATGTCTCACTTATTATATTCCACTATAAGAGTTACAACATAAGACCTCCCTTTTATAGGTCAAGGGTACCTAGCATTCCTTTTAGGATCAAGGAGCCAATAATCTTACAAAGGACTTGCCTATCCATGGCCAAGAGTCTTCTAGCCTTTTTGACTTTGATCTTTCACCTTTGATTTCACCTTCACCATAGATAAGCTTTCACCAAGGAACTCCTTCCCTTCTTCTTCTTCACCTCTCTTAGCCAAGAAAGAGAATCTTCATCTTCATGGTATAAAGAGAGATTGGGAGGTGGAGGAAGTGAGAGCCTCATAAGATATACATGTAGGATTATCTATCTTACAAATCTACTACTCACTCTAATGTATGTAGCAAGTGATGAAGATTATGAGACTAGATGGAGGGTCTTGGAGGCAAATCTCTCTCAACTATATATAGGGACCTTCATAGTGCTTGGAAAACCATGGGATGAAGCCCAATGGGTCCTATTTATTGTTGAGGATGCCTACTAGTGAGTAGAGCCACGTAGGATCAAATTGTAGCCATTTTGGGTGTTCTAACATATATATTTTCAGTTTTGTAACACTCCAATGGCTAGAAACACTTTTTTGCACTTTACCAAATAGCTTTGTCAGCAGAGTTTCCTTTGGGGAAACTTGACCGACAACATTGTATGATAAGTCAAAGTACATGTGTTGGTCGAGTTGCCACTAGGACAAACTTGGCCTACCCTGGGCATTTGCCAAAAGCTAGATAGGTTTTCAGTTGAGTTGTCATCAGGACAAACTCGACTGACGGACCAACCTACAATTACTTTTAACAAACATCCAAAAAAGAGCCTAAGCATTAGGATTAAGTTCTCTGGATTTTTTCTAAGCTTAATTACAAGTCATAAAATCTTACAAGTGATTTACATCAAAGATCTAAGGAGGAAACTATCTATTCTTCAATCTTGATCTTTATGCATGCATGACTTGATTTTTTCAAGTCAGGATGCGCAAGTTTAGGTAATTGGAGTGTGTTTGTCCAATTGGAAATCACTCAAGTAGAAGTATTAGAAACAAATGAGTGGAAGGCTAGCCATCATTAAAATAAGGGTTTAGTCAATTTAGACCTTGAGTCAACATTCTCCCCCTTTTTGAAGATGACAAACCATTCCATAAGTGTATTGAAAGTATTTAAGTAAAATAATACCTTTGGAGAAACCTAGGGGCTTCAATAGAATTGAGTCTGTAAGCTCCCCCTCAATTGATGCTAATGGAGTTCACATACTCCCCCTTAATCGATGTTATTTCTCCTATGTGGTTATCTTTCATGACATTTATAGAAACTATGTCTTCTACTCATATATGTCATCTCCCCTTTACATAATACATGTATTCTTCCCATTTGTCATTTCAAAAAGTGAGGGGTTGAAGAGCTAAAACACAACTTGTTAAAAAAAAGGAGCGTAGAAGATCAAAAATCTAGGGGCTTGTCCAAGCAATGTATATAAACCAAATCAGACATACATTAGAACAATCTTGGATGCAATACTAGCAAACAATCTAGATAAGGCTATGTGACGTGTGGTAAATGGATTCACATTATATGCACAAATTGGAGCAACCAAAGAATTTATGCATATTTTGAGCTTGTTTCTCTAGTGTCATATTTTGATGCAACAGTAGTGTTTTTCAAGAACAAACAATCTTTTGAGCAAGACTCATGGCATAGACATGAGCCTTGACATTGTTTTGGGTGAATTCCTTCATCTTAAGGGTTAAAATCACATTTTATTGAAATTTTCAAGCACTTTGTGTTATATACCAATTGATGTGCTTGATACCAATTGATGAGCAAGGCTAGAACTACATGTATATGGACTACTAGTAGATGATATCACAAGTAGAAATACTGGTAGGATCTAGATCATAGCAAAGATGCTTAAGTTAAAGAACAATCTATGATCAGATGTAGAGAAATATCCAATCAAAGAGATATGCAATTTCAAAAGTATGAAAGGGTATGCATCACTACCAGAAGATGATTCCCACTAAGAAACTCAAGGTTGTATCAATATATATACATCTAGATAGATGTAACAAGTTAGATCACAACGGAAGCAATTTAGGTCACAACCAAGAGATTCAAAGAGATCAGCATCAACTCAAGAAAAGTAATTGCATAATATAGAGATACCAATTTATACCAATTAGAAAGATAGAGTTGTATGCAAAATAGGCAATTTAAAGCATGGAAATATGCATCTCATATTAACGTACCAAGAGGTGTGCCATAGAATAAGGCTATTTGTTGAAAAAGTCTAGTTGAGAGGGAAATTCTCATCCAAAAACTAATTTGTATATTATGTGCACAGTGTTTTTGATCGAGTTTTTGGGTTTAACTTCTTGGTCTGCAATAGTTGTTGGCAAACCCGTTGGTTCTTGTTGGTAGAGTTTCCTTAAGACAAACTCGACCGATAGTAGTTGCTGTCAAAAAGCACATATATTTCAGAAAAACATACCTAGTGGCATGATAAAAATATAAACCATATCCAACCATGTATAAGCAATTTAGTAATGTAGTATGAAAGCATCGAGGGTAGTTTTTGAGCAAGAAAGTGATGAGAACCACAATATACAAAATTCAAATCAAAAACCATATGTAAAGTGCATACAACTTGGCAAAAACAAGATATGATTGGATATGATCAACAATATTATTACCTCTATTCTTACCATTTCTTTTCCACTTGTTGCCACCCCCATACACATCTCACCTTTCTTTTTTTCTTGTTGAACTAGGCACACCTCCTCCTATTTTTATTTTTATTTACAAAAGAAGAGTTGTGTGTATAAAAGAAGAATAAAAGAAAGGTAAGAAAAATAGAAGTATGCTATATGTACATCGGATCTACTTATCAATAAAGATATCTCTATCCACTATAATAGATGCCCAAATACCTTCCACTTTCCCACACTGATTG
The DNA here is from genome assembly GCA_963693085.1 of Alisma plantago-aquatica. Classification (NCBI taxonomy): domain Eukaryota; kingdom Viridiplantae; phylum Streptophyta; class Magnoliopsida; order Alismatales; family Alismataceae; genus Alisma; species Alisma plantago-aquatica. The sequence continues at coordinate 613,437,324 of OY856414.1, forward strand.
GAGAAAATCCTCTGATTCCTTTCTTAGTAAATAGAATTGATAGTTAGAGCAGCAGTAAGCCTGGCCTCCCCACTCATATCAATAAGATCCTACCAATATCTCATCTTTCTACCATAAACAGATTCAAAGAAAGACCATAGCTCCACTGAGAACAAGCACCAGAAAAAGAGATGTTTGTGATCCTCAACATGATTGCAGCACAGGCTACATCTAGAAACAATCTAAAACCCAAAGTTCATCAACACATCTTGAGTAGGAAGTCTATTCAAAAAACCTTTCCAAAGTTGAACAATAATCATCCTCGACAACAAGCTAGACCACATCCACACTGCCCAATCAACCTTCTCTCCCTACTCTCTACATGCCTCCCAGATTTCCCTTAGTTTCATAATCCTCTTCCCATTAAACCATACAACATCAACCTCCCCTGAAGGTTTCTACAAACTATAAAGAACCTACAAGCATTTTCAGAGCCTCGACAATTAGGGAAACATCAATTGCCATTAAAAATACAATCAACATCCCTACACTGAAGAACATCACCAAATCTGGGAAACAAATGATTCCTTAGAATATTGGAAAGAGTCTTGCCTCCCTGACACCAAGGATCAAATCAAAGAAGTGTATTAATACCATCTCCCTCTCTAACTTCAAATTTATCAATATGTCTATATCAGACAGAGATTAGATTTTTTCAAATCCAAAAATGGCTATTTTTAGGACTGCTACTCCAAATAGAATCCCTACATAAGTACCTTTCATGAAGCCACTTAACCCATAGAGAGTTTTTGTTCTGAGATACATTCTAGATATTTTTAATAAGACCAGCCTCCAACCAGTCTTTGATACGTCTAATGCCAAGTCCACACTCCCTTTTTGGCTTACAAATTTGATTCCAAGAAATAGTATGCAACTTTTCTTCACTTTTGTATCTCCCCACAAGAAATATCTAAATAACTTTTCCAATTCCCTAATGGTAGACTTAGGAATAGGAAAGGTAGCAGGCTAAAAACTATAATATGAAGCTAGATTAGAGTTGATAAATTCCAACCTTCCATCCATCGAGAGCATCCTACTCTTCCAGGAATTAAATTTAATTTTAACTTTATCCACAATTTGCAAACACATATTCTTCATAAGTCTCCCAATAAATAAGGGAAGCCCTAGATATTTAAGTGTCTAGTGAGCTGACTTCAGTATTCAGTAGAGAAGAGATATGCTTATCATTAGCATTCCAATTGAGAAAACATGACTCTTACAAGGATTCAACTTTAAACTAGAAACTTCCCAAACAAAGATAACGCTTCCTGTATGGCTTTAGCATTCTCCATATCTCCTTTAGAGAATAGAAAAAGATCATCAGTGAAGATTAAATGTGAAACCCCAAACTCTTTTGAATCTTGCATAGGAATAATTCTCTTCTCATTAACAAAGGCTTTCATAATAGAACTCAATTCTTGCGTAGCAATGACAAACAAATAAGGTGCAATGGGTCACCTTGTCTAATTTCATTACCCCCCCAAATAAAAGGTTAGGAAGGAACACCATTAATAAGTACCTAAAAAGAAGTAGATTCAAAGCATGCATCAATTCATTGTATCCAACATTCTTGAAATCCCATTTTAATCATCAGGAAAAGGATAAATTTTCTATTCACAGTGTCATAGGCTTTTGTTAAGTCAACTTTCATACACATTTTAGGTTAGCCATGAGCATTAGAAAAAGAACTTAGAATATCATTAGCAAGAAGAAATGCATCCCCAATCTTCCTTCCTTTAACAAAGGCCACCTGATTGAAGTCAATCAAACCAAACATAATTCCCTACAATCTATTGGCTAAAATTTTGGTAATGACCTTATAGATTGTATTACAAAGAGAAATTGGTCACCACTCCTTGATGGAACTAACATCCAATATTTTTGGAACTCAGGTAATAAAGGTCCTATTACTCTCTTTCAACAATTTAAAATTTTCAAAGAAATTAAACATAACTTTCGTCACATCTTCTCCAACAATATCCCAAGTCATTTAAAGAAGTCCACATTAAAACCATGAGGCCTAGGTGCCTTATTACACCAGACTATCCATCTCACCTTTCTTCTTTTATGTGGATTGAGAAGTCATTTTGCAAATTAATAGCTCATGTCAATCTAATTTCAAGTGGCCTACAAGAAGAAAGATGAAATGCTCCCCAATCATATTTTTGGGTCAAGAGGGGTTAGCTTAGAAACCCAGGGTCTATTGCTTTTGGGTGCTTTTCTAAAAGGGCAATATATAGAATAATCACCATGTTCATTGATTCATCCCTATTTTAGGGCTTCATCTTGTGTCATATTACTCTTCAATCACATCTATACCTATTAGATTAAATGTTATTTCTCCCAGTATGCTTATTTGTGTAAGATGAACTTATGGACATTATTTGCATGTTTTTCAGGCATTTGGACCACACTTGATGGAAGAAAGAGAGAAGGAGTGATCCTAGGGTTTATCTACCCTTGGAGAGGCCCAAAGTGAACTCTGATGCTCCCTCAACCTACCCCTAGTGGCTAACGATCCATTGAAGCAAAGATGTCCAAGAAAATCCAAAGAGCAAAGTCAAAGTGCTGATCCAGGACCCAAAATAGCTGTGGTACCACAAAACGGTTGTTCTAGGTCACTTGCAAACCAACAGAGTCGCCCCCAAGTCAAGTTGAAATCACCACGGTCGTGCCACATAGAATGGTTGTGGTGAACGGAGCTAGAACGGTCGTGCTACACAGCACGGCTGTGCTAAGCAGAAGCAGAAGGGTGTGGTGCAGCACCACGACCACCATCACCTAGCCCACCATGGTCGTGCTACCCTTACCCCACCACGGCTGTGGTGACCACCATGGTCGTGCCAGTTTCAGTGCAAAAATGACGACCAACCTAACATTTGACCATTTTAATTCACATGATCATGGTACCCCACCACGACTCTGCTCACCCCTACCCACCACGACCGTGTTACTCACAAAACCTACCTATTTTTGCACTACTTTACCCATATTGCCCCTACATAACCTAGTGATTCCCCCCACACCTATATATACCTAGATGGGGGCTGGGGCATGAGGTTAGATACCCTACAACCACTCTAGCCTCCCCATTTCGTCCTCCATCCATTCCCACCTCATTCCACCTCCATTTCACCATTTCCACTATCAAAACCCCACTTTCCTTCCATTTTCACCCTTTTCCACCATACATGTAACGACACACGCCATCGTTAAGATAACAAGTGTCATTAACAATAATAAAACATACGGAAGCGTATCATTTGCAGCGAATTACTGAAAATCATTCAAAATTAAAACTTTTTGCAAAGAAATCCAATCATAGGAAATCTTATAACAAGAACCATAGTATAACAATTACATCCTAGTTCAAAAGTACATGACTTGTTCCATCTCTTCTCGAGGAATTACAACATCAGCTGTCCTATCAACATTATCTACAGACAACATAAAACCTCGAGGCATCAAGCCAAAATCTCAAGTCGATGATAAAAGCACTATCTATAAATCCCGAGGACCTGAGAGTACAGAGACGACACATAGGACTACTATCTATATGACTTATGATTCAGTGCCTCCACCTGAGATCTCACTGCTGTCCAAGTTGTTGCTTTCCTTTTCCTACAAAAGAGTATCTACCTCTTTTTCCATGTCCACCTAAAAATGTTGGATCCCACGGGGGTGAGACAATTGTAAATTGCCCCAGCGAGCGATATAACTCTCCGCCAAAACATTATTATTGCAATTAAGGATATAAACTGGGCAGAGGATAAGCAGTTTAAAGCATTCTTAACTTTGAAAGCATTGCAACTATTTATGATAGAGCAATATATCATCTATTCTTTTAATAAGGAATAAGAATGACATGTATATCATTTATCTATCATACTGTACCACCATATCAAACTTCTCTTGTGACACTCATTATCATGATATGTCACCCATGAGACATTCTTGTTTCAACTTATTGGCCTAGGCCAATCTGCTAAATAGATTTTGGTTATAATGGACATGAGAGTGTACATCATGATGTCTTATTCAAGCATTGGTCTATGCCAATCCTATATAAGTATTCCGGGCATTGGATTACACCAATCCTGTGCAACTAGTACAAGCATTAGATTTATATTATTCCTGTGTATCCATTCCAGGTATTGATCTATGTCAATCCTGTGCAACCATTCTAGGTGTTGATCTATGTCAATCTTGTGCAACCATTCCAGGTATTGATCTATGTCAATCCTGTGCAACTATTCCAGGTATTGATCTATGTCAATCTTGTGAAACTATTCCAGGTATTGATCTATGTCAATCCTGTGCAACCATTCCAGGTATTGATCTATGTCAATCATGTGCAACTATTCCATGTATTGATCTATGTCAATCCTGTGCAACTATTCCAGGTATTGATCTATGTCAATCATGTGCAACCATTCCAGGTATTGATCTATGTCAATCATGTGCAACTATTCCAGGTATTGATCTATGTCAATCATGTGCAACCATTCTAGGTATTGGGTTATTACCAATCCTGTGTTATTATTCTAGGTATTGATCTATGTCAATCATGTGCATTCCAGGTATTGGGAGTTATCCAATCCTATGTTATTATTCCAGGTATTGGGAGTTAACCAATCATGTGCATTCCAGGTATTGGGAGTTAGCCAATCCTGTGTTATTATTCCAGGTATTGGGAGTTAGCCAATCATGTGCATTCTAGGTATTGGGAGTTAGCCAATCCTATGTTATTATTCCAGGTATTGGGAGTTAGCCAATCCTGTGTTATTATTCCAGGTATTGGGAGTTAGCCAATCTTGTGCATTCCAGGTATTGGGAGTTAGCCAATCCTGTGCAGCTGTTATTCCAGGTAGTGATCTATATAAATCCTATGTAACCATTCTAGGTATTGAACTAAGTCAATCATGTATAACATTTAAAACATTTTATTACCTCTCACTAGGCAACAACCATCCTCATAGCTCATAAGGCCCATAAAACACCTTGTCACCTCTCACTAGGCAACATAACATATTACTTCATGTAATACAATAGTAACACCTCTATTCCCTCAATAGGGTTAGGGTTTACTATTCATCCCATCAAGGGTTTCTCATGGCATCACCCTCAATTAGGGTTTCACATGGAATCACCCTCAACTGGGGTTTCACATGGAATCACATTCAACTAGGGTTTCACATGGAATCACCCTCAACTAGGGTTTCACATGGAATCACCCTCAACTAGGGCTTCCACTATGGTTACCCCCAACTTGGGTCTACTATTCATCTCCATTAGGATTTTATTCAATTATCCATAAATACAGATTCACTATTCATCCCAATCAGGGTTAGAGTTCAATAGCCCTGTCAATTAGGGTTTATGTTCCTGGTGAGGGTTTCATGATCTCTTTACTTAAGGATCATACCCTTAATCACCTCATGAATCATATTCATGTATGAACTTCATGCTATCATCTTCTTAACTTGATTAGGTCACATCAACCCTTCAATCAAAAGCATACAACTATGATTAACATAGTGTATCAAGTCATTGGTCCTATAAGCAATTAGGGATTCATCCTTTAATTGACACTTAAGCACTTAGGTACTATTAGGGTTTCAACCATTGTACCTTTATGGATTATCATTACTAATCATTATTGGATCAATAGATCATTCATCATCTTAATTCCCAAATATTCAATCGCATTGGACCTCCATTACCTAAGGTATCCAATTGAATTAGGGTTTTCAATGTTGATTCCTTCAATCATTGAATTCATGGAACCTATCATCAATTGGACCTATACTCATACTTCAATTGATTTAAATAGGTCAACCTTCAATTGATTTAACCCTCAATTAACCCTCCATTGGTCATCAATTAGGGTTTGATTCAATTGAATTAGGGTTTGGAATCGATGTTCCTTCAATACTAATCAATGTAAGACTAGTTACTTTGAAACCATTAAACCATCATCCAAATTGGGTATGACCTGACCCCAAACGGTCTTGAGGTCATTAGGATGACCTCCAAACGGTCTTGAGACCGTTTGCCCATGTTCACATCATAATCCAAGTCAACCAATTAAAGTTTGGATCATTGGATTGATCACCAAATCAGCATTTGATTGCAAATAAATTTTGTACCTTTAGACCTTCAAACACCTAACCATACTCAACCCTAGACCTCCAAACGGTCTTGGGTTACCACCAAACGGTTTTGAAACCATTTTTATGATCTCCAAACGGTTTTGAAACCGTTTGGCTCAACCAACCTTTGGATTCTAGTGAAATTTCATCAAGGTTTGGTCTATCGAGTTGATCAACCAATCAACACTTAATTGCAATATGATTTGGTACCTTTGGACCTTCAATTGATCAACTATACTTAACCCCAGACCTCCAAACGGTCTTGGGTGATACCCAAATTGTCTTGAAACCGTTTGGGTGTTCCCCAAACGGTTTTGAAACCATTTGGGCTAATCAACCCAAAATCTCAAATTAACTCATTGGAATTTCAGCACTGATTTCATTTAGGGTTTGCCCAATTGAATAGCCTTCAACTCACAATTCCTTTGGAACTAATCCATAAATTTGGTGAGTCATTAACCAACATCATTAGGAACAGTAATATCAAACGTTAAACCCTTGGTCAACCATCTCAAACGGTTTTGAAACCGTTTTCCCAAAAAGGTCAAGTTAATCAGGTTGAAAATCAGCACTTAATCCAATTAGGTTTCCCTAATTGATTAGCCTTCAACCTAATGATTCCTTTGGAGTTAACCCATAAATTTTGGTGGGTCACTAACCAACATAATTAGGAACAGTAATATAAAACGGTCAACCCTTGGTCAACCATCTCAAACGGTTTTGAAACCGTTTTCCCAAAAAGGTCAAGTTAATCAGGTTGAAAATCAGCACTTAATCCAATTAGGTTTACCTAATTGATTTGCCTTCAACTCACGATTCCTTTAGATTTAATCCCTCAAATTTGGAGGGTTATCAACCAACATAATTATTAACAGTAATCCCAAACGGTCAACCCTTGGTTAACCATATCAAATGGTTTTGAAACCGTTTGCTCCCAAACGGTTTGCAAACCGTTTGGTCCAACCAAACTTTGAAACCGTTTGCCCAAGATATTTGGGGAGGTGTGTGCTTATGATGATTTCATAATCATAAAGCTCCAAACTTATGAAATCTACTGTGATTTCCATGGAAATTGCATCAATCAACTAAAGTTAATTTTGGAAATGTAGAAATGTTCACCAATTGATAAAGAATTGATTGCAATAATAAGATTAAGGGTTCAAGTTATAAAACCCGCCTCCAATTGAGCTCCAAAGCTCCAAGATCAAGGCAAAAATGGTGAATGAAGCTCCCTTCACTATTCCAAGGGTCGTCCTCAAGCTTTGAGTGAAAAGAATTGGTTAGGATTGAAGAGGAGATCGAAATAGGAAGGAATCCATAATTTATTTTCGATTTCCACCATGGAATCAAGGAGAACGAAGGTCAAGGCTTACCAACAGGTTGGGGGTCGTCCTCCTACTCCTCCCTAGATCCTTGGTCAGTTTTTCAGGCAAGGGGAAGAAACAAATCCGAAAAAGCCTTTGTTTGGGCTTGGAAATGGCACTTTTATAAGGAAATTGATGAGAGAGAAAATGCCTTGTTAAAATGCATTTAATCCCAAAAATAGTACCACCTCTTCCTCCTTGGTTTGCTTGCATACAAAGGCAACTCAAAGCCACCGAACTACCTTCCATTATCCATGGATTAAGGGAAAAGAAAATAAGCACCTTAATCCATTATAATACTAATATATCTTTTTGAGTGGGAATTCTTTAACTTATAATAAGGTGAGTGGAATTTCACCTCCTTAGGATATTTTCGTTCCTTATCTTGGCAAAAGAACGTCCATCCTTATTCAAAATCAACCAAAAACATTTTGGTTGAAGGCCCTTTAATTAATACAATCATTTTTTTCCTAAATTGAATTAGGGTTTCACTTAAGATTAAATCTTGATTATTTTAATATCAAGATTCTCTCTCCTCCAAATTAATTCAAATGAGATGCCCCTCTCATTTTCTTTGCTCTACATGATGCCAAGAAACATTAAGGACCTTATTGAAGTGGTAATTTGCATATTGAACCCTAGGTTTTGGGTAAATTGCACATTATATCAAAACTAGGTTTTAATGCACAAGGATTGCTTTACAAGCTTAATCTTGGTGCCCAAGCTTGTGAGAACCATTCCACTACATCATATTCATTCTTATGATGTCTCAACATCAGAGGAACATCTTATCATGCATCATTTGCAAATTAACCCCTCAACCTGGGTAATTTGCACTTTAGTCAAAAATAAGCAAACATTGCTTCAACATTGTTCATACAGGACCAAAATAGAGACATAAGTTCCTCATAAGCCCTAATTACTTTTCACAAGATAAGATTAAACATATAATCATCTTTCTTAATCAAAACACCTAGGTTTAAAGCATAACCTAGGTCAGGGATGTTACAATACATCCATGCCATTCACCTACTTTGGAGGAGGGAGATTGAGCTATAGCTGCTAGTAGGTGGAGAAGGAGGAGTCTTCACCAACCTCATCATGGCTTTTCACTCCTATACTCATTCTTTCTCCTTCTTTTTGTAATTTGCTTTGTTATGAGTAGTTAGGCCCCTTAGGTGGGTTGTTTGGGGTGTAAAATGTTACTTTGATACCATGTTGGGGGGAAATGACATGTAAACTCTATAATTCCATTTGCTAATGATTATATTCTATTTATATCTCATTCTCCATGAATTGCTTATTGGTTTGTGTGTGAAATCACCTAGGAATTTAGGCAAATTACGTATATGTGTGAATTTTGGGATTTGCCCCTAGGTCCAATTCTTAGATCCCTAGGTTGCCTCCCATCTTCCTACATCATAATCAATCTCCCTAAACCTAAGTGAGAGATCTAAGTAGCTAGATTAGATAATTCTAGTGCAATTAGCATGGAGCCTTCTCAAGGCAAGAATGTGGGGGAATTGGGATCCAAAGCCCTAATTTCACCTCCCCATTACTACCCTCGGCCCCTAATTGCCCTAGTAATGTCTAATCTAGAAACCTAGACTTGATTAGACTCTAATTTAATTGAACCTACCTAACCCAATTGAGCCTCGCAAGGGTAGTAGGGGGTGTGAGGGACTAGTTCCCCTATACACAACCTAGCATATCCATGGCCAGTTAGTAGCTTAGGTTAATTCATTAGATTCTAACTTGTTGTTTGGTTTGGATAATCTAAATGGAATCATAATGTTCATATGTCACCCCCCAACTTAAGTGATAATTGCATCCCCTAAACAGTCCACACCTTCATTAATTGCTTTAAGACCCTAGTTTTCATCTTGCCTAGCTAGTGTTAGCTTAGTCATCTCTTTTCTTGCTTAGTTAGCTTCTTGCCCTATTTTTACCTTGTTCTTGCTAGTTTAGCTCTTTACTTGCTCTTTTGCTTCTCTCTTGCTTGCCTTAGTGTAATTTTCCTTTTCATACCTAGCTTAATCCTTTCTTGCCTGTTTAGCCTTACTCTAGCCTAGGGTTAACTTAGATTTCATTCTTGCCTTTAATTGCTTATTTGTCCATAATAGTTTAACAATCAAAACAACCTTCAAACCCTTAACCCTAGTCTCCACAGTAGGAACCTAGAGAAACTAAGCCTAGCTCTAGTGCCCCCTTTTCTCCGTGAGGATCGACCCTATACTTGCCACCTTCCTATACTACAACACGACCCTGTGCGCTTGCGGGTGTAGCTGTTTTTGTATGAGTAGGTGTTAAGTTAGGTTTTATAAATATCAAAAGTGAATCCACCATGTGTTTCAATCTCGTGGGGCGCATCTAGTCGAGTCAAATCGGCTAGTTTTTAGCACCTCTGGTGGACGCACCATTCATTACAATGATTACAACTGCCCATAGCCTTTGAACTAGAGGATAGTCCATGAAATATTAGAGGTCCTTTGTTTTTTTATTCATTTGTCTATTATCAAGTCCAATACCATCTCTACCCATTTGTTTGGTATATGGTGTAGGATTTGATTAAGATTCTTTTTGTCATTCAATAATCTTTTCATATAGGACCTCAAACTATGATTGTCATTCATAAGAGAAGTAATAGTGGAAGAAAATCAATTCATATCATCTCTAAAATGCAAAATATCAGTATATAAGCAAAGAGATTTGGTCATATAAGAATCTTTTTCAATATGAATAGCAACAACATATTCTCTTCACTAGTAGTACTAGATAAAGATTCAAAGACATAGATTTTAGCAAGTAAGAAAGCATTTTCTTTTTCAAGCAATGTAATCTTGAAAGATAAACACTATTTTTAGATTATATTCCTTGCAAAATAAAGCTTTGTCCTCATTTTTAGTTTTAATGACATCAATATCAAGCATGAGATAATTCACAATATTACTATGCTCTTCATTAGAAGTAGGCATAAGAAGTTGAGCTTCTAGAAATCTGATCTTATCAAGTAAGTTGGTATTTTTAAGTTTTAGAGCATCTAATTATTTAAGATAAGCATTGTTTCCTATCTCAACACTATTGAATATTAATTCAAGTTTTAGATAAAACTTTTAGAGATTGTCAACATCATCTTTCAAGAAAATATTAACATGTTTAGGAACATCCTATTCTTCATGCAAGTTATCGACAATCTTAGCAAGCTTTTTCTTTTTATTCTAAGTAGACTTAAGAGATGCATGAGTAGAATGAATAATGGCAATTAAGGAATATTTATCTAAAGAGTTTAGTTTTACCTAATTTGAATCTACAGTTGAGCTTTCCATGAGTGCAAAATGACATTCTCCATTTTCATTAGAGCTTGATATAGATCCTCCACTAGAATCTTCACTTGAGCTTGAATTGGACGAGTCACTAGAGATTTTGTGCCATTTGTTCTCCTCTTCCCTGCTCTTGTGATGATGGGTCTTATTGCCTTGTGGGTAATCTTCCTTGAAGTGACCCTTCTTTCCAAAATTGAGACACTGGGTGGAGGAAGAATACTTGCTTTTAGAAAGCCTTGTTGGTATGTATGCCCAGAGATCCAATCATACAATGATTGTAATGGCATAACTTATAAATGATTTGATTAATAATAGAGGCAATCTTCCAATTTATTATATTTTATATAGTAATGAGATAATGATGTAACATAATAAATGTCTAAAGAATGATATTACTCGATGACATATGTCTTCACATTAAGGACCTAAACAATGATATCATGTGGATGTTAAGAGTATATACTTTCTTGTTATGTCCCTAGTCGGGTGTTATTGTGGAAGGCAATAGACAACAATAGCACATAAGAATAGAGTGTGTGTTGGTTGATGACAGAATCTCATTAGTCATGATATATGATATCAAACCAAACACATAGATACTTGTTAGGTAACAGTATATCAGACAGATCCACCTTGAGAGTGATGCATGGAACCATTGAATGGTAGGCAGAATCATCTCTCTTAGTGATGGTGATGATTGTAGTTCTTAGACCTAAAATCACTACACTCATCACATGTCGCTCAGTGTTCTTTGACATCTTCCATCGTGATCTAGAATAAGGGTTACCATAAAGATGGTGCTCGGGTGCACTGTGACACATGGGGATGACTGTGAGAGATGTAGATGGGATTTATCACTCCTACATGAGTTTGCTATCTTGGGTACTTGATAAGCGAGACTGGGAAAAGCATGTCCATGCGCATGTAAATTAATATATGATGTTGAGTTCACATATATCTCAGACAATCTGCTCTAGTTCAAGGAACATAGGTTGAATGTTGAAGAGGATGATGATTCCATGCCTCAAGTTCAATCTAGATATCAAAGATAAAGAAACTATACAACAACCATAACATCAATCATGGGTTGTAGGTTAAAGTTGTTCTCTGACTTTCAATAACTTGGGTAGCAATGATGTCTTGCTAGATACCAATCATTGCTTGTGATGGCATAAATTAGTATGAGGATATTCATTGCCGACATAACTTGGAACCTATAGGGTCACACGCATTTGATGTACTTGGAATAGGAGTTTATTCATGAATGATGTTTAATTTGATTACTAAAAGTATTTACGTATTTAATTTAAACAACACTGGTCCAAAATTGACTTACTGGACTCTAAACCGACCGGTTCAAGTGTTGAACTAATCGGTTAGAGTGTCAGGACAATTGGAAACAACATTGGTTGAACAATGCTTGAACCAGGGCATGAATTGACCGGCTCATTTAGTGAACCGACCAGTTCATGTGATGAACTGTCTGGTTCAATGGTCAATTCGATTGGATCAAGGATTGATGTTGATGTCATGATCTGCATTAATTGTGTGTTAAATACCAACACAATTCAGAACATGAAACATGCATGAACTGACCAATTTAGGTCACAAATTGATCAGATCATGCACAAACCAACTAGTTGGTGAGTGAACCAATTAGTTCGCCGTTCGTAGATTCTGGAAAATTCATGAAAAGTCATCTCTTTGACTCCCAGATGGATTGGGATCCTTGACCTTGGCCCTCTTATAAATAGAGGGGTACTAGAACTTCCCAGATATAACAATAAGCTCTGACAATTATTGTCTTATATAGTTGTGTAACCAAGATAACTTGAGCAAAGTTCTACACATCAAAGGAAGGAACATCAAGGGAGAGACAATTGTGAGAGCAAGTCAACGCTAGCATGTTGACTAGAAGGTACAACTCCTTCCTGTATGTTCTCATGGAACAGATAGGAGTTCCCGATGGCCCACGTGGACTACTCTAGAGGTGAGGAGTTCATTTCCTATCTCTAGAAGGATGACATCAACTTCCGTTCGTGGTTCCAGACAAGGAGGCTAACAACTATAGACGTCCAAGTGCAACTTGAAGAAAGTTACACGCTATAATGAGGGGATTGTCGTTGGACTTGCTCCAGGACCGGGTATAACCTCACAACCATCCCTCCCATCTCATAGTTGTTAATGTGATCTAGTATCTTTAGGGAATATGTCTAGTAAAACATGTGTTTCTGCTGCCTTTTCTAACTCCATATTTCCTTACAGTGTTATTAGAGCCACGTCAATTTACTATGTTTTGGAATTTAATCGATATGATCATGTTTTGATTTTATTGTTTACTTATTGCATATGATGTGTGGCTAATGTGCATATCCAATTAACACCACAAGTGATATATATATATATATATATATATATATGTGTGTGTGTGTGTGTGTGTGTGTGTGTGTGTGTGCAATTTATATGCATCGCCTTAAAATCATTTTGTTGTTGATTGGTATCATGGTTATGGCTTATACCCCTAGACCTTTTATGTATGTTAGTTGGTTGTTGTTCATGTTTATATCTCAGCTTGCATATCGAGCCTCTCTCTTCTTTTCATATGTAAACGTATTAATTCTTTCTTCCCTATGATTTCCTCGAATGTAACTTGAGGTTTCACCTTACAATGTAATATGTTAGAGTAATATTTAGAATAGATTTTAATTCTTATTATGGCAAAGAAGGCATTCTACACCAAGCGAGTTGTATGGATCATCAAGCGAATCAATCAGTTCAGGAGCCACACTGATCGGTTGGAGGACCAAGGAGGCGTTGACAGAAGGAGCCAACCGATCGGACGGTGGCCGAACCGACCAATTGGAGGAGTCCATATGTCACAAGGACCGGAGGCCAGATGACCAGTTCAAGAAACCAACCGACCGACCAGGAGGCCAGCCAACCGATTCAAGGGTTGAACTAATCATCTCGAACTGGTTCAGCACATATCGTCATCAACAACATGTTTCAACATACAATATGGACCTTAGGTGGTAGTAATTCCTTGTGTCTCCAAGGAATTACATTAGGATGTCCATAACCATTGCTTATGTTTATCATTACATGTTTCTTTGTGGTTATAGCATGTATATGATACGTACTATAAAATGTGGTGACTAGGTATATATGTATTTATATTAAATCCCTAAACTATAAAATTAAGTCTTTGATGCTTTCATGAAAAGCTTGATCGACAAGTGTGGGCACACCAAGCATGGTGCATTCTCTATCTCATGGAAGTGTGATGGTAGTTGCATGGGGCTACCAAGAAGGGTGCACTTCTATCGTGTTGGCTTTTGGGTCAGGCTTAACTAGGTGATCATAATGAGATTAAGTACCTTGAAATGCAGTTGAACGCAGCAAGGAGTTGTGCATATCATCTATCCAAATGTTTCATAAGTTGAAATTGGCCAAAGTTGCCTACCTTAGTAATTGATTACAGATGTCGGCGTTGGCCAGTTAATAATTCAATTATTTCGGGTTTTGGCTCACTAGAAGGTTATGCGCTGCAATTTTCCTAATTGATACATGAGAGTTATCAATATGAACAAAATAGTGGGAGCGATAATTAATTAAAGACCTAATTAAACATCGTCAAATTTTATTTAATCAAATCAAATCAAAATGTTTAACAAATTGCAAATTTCTCTTGTAGAATCAAACGATGACAAACAACATGTTTTCCTTGCGATCGGTCCTTGAGAAGGACAAGTTAAACGGAATAATTTCCACGATCGGTTCAGGACATTGAGAATTTTTCTCACACAAGAGAAAAAGCTCTATGTCCTGGAAACACCAGAGCCAGATGAACCTGATCCCAGTGCACCTAAGGCTGTAAAAGATGTTTACAAGAAGCACTCTGAGGATGTTGTAGATGTCAAATGCCTGATGTTGTGATCCATGAACTATGAGTTGCAGAGACAGCATGAGAATATGGGTGTGATTGAGATGGTAACAGACCTTAAGAACATGTACCAAGATCAGGCAAGACATGGGAGATATGATGTCCCAAAGGCGTTGTTCAAGTGCAACATGGAAGAAGGAGATTTAGTAGATCCCCATGTACTCAATCTTATTGGGTGTGTGGAGAACCTAACAAGACTGGGGTTTCCCTTGGGTCAAGAGTTGGTCACAAATATGACTCTACAATTACTACTAGAGTCATATAGCCAGTTTGTCATGAACTGCAACATGAACAATTTTGACAAGCCGTTGTCAGAATTGCTTCGCATGTTGAGAACAACTGAATGGCAAATGAAGAAAGACAAGCCCAAGTATGTGATGATGATCAGTAGAGGAAAGGCAAAGTCTAAGGACAAAGGCAAATCTAAGAAGCATTTTAAAGCTAGCTAGAAGCCAAGCCTTCTGCACAAAAGTCAAAAAGAGGGGTTACCAAGGGAGGAAATTATCACCACTGTCACCAGCATGTACACTAGAAGAGAAATCACCCTCTCTATCTAGAGATACTGAGGAAGAAGAAGAAGGGGATAGACATCTCCACTTTAGGTATATATGTTATTGAGATAAAGTTATCTACTTCTTCATGTTGGGTACTAGATATAGGATGTGGATCTCACATATGTTCGAATATGTAGGATCTAAAAAGAAGTAAGACTAGATATAGGTTGAACTGTGCATTGAAAATGGAGCAAAAGTTGTCATTGCAATTGGAACCTATGATTTATCTCTGCCCACGGGGCTTGTAGTAGAGTTAAAAATTATTCTTGTACATGCCAAATATAGAAACATTATTTCTATATCTTGTATGGACAAGGATGGATATGAATTTCATATAAAGAATGGTCAATGTTCTATATAAAAGATGGGGTCTTTTATGGAAGTGCCCCAATGTCTTATGGTCTTTCTTTATTAGATTTTAATACAAATGTTTATAACGTAAATACCAAAAGATTATAACTCGACAACTCAAATAAAATATATATTTGGCATTGTCGCCTTGCGCGCATCAATGAGAAATGAATCTCTAGACTCCATAAAGATGGATATCTAGACTCTTTTGATTTCAAATCAATAGAGACATGTGAGTCTTGTTTGTTGAGAAAGATGACAAAGACTCCCTTCACTGGTAATAGTGAGAGAGCTAGTGATCTATTAGGACTCATACATATTGACGTGTGTGGCCCTTTTAGAACAAATGCTAGAGGTGGGTATCAGTACTTCATTACCTCCACTAATGACTTCAGTAGGTATGGTTTTGTTTACCCGATGAAACATAAATCATAAACCCTTGAAAAGTTCATGGATTTCATGAATGAAGTTTAGAACCAGCTTGGAAAAAGTATTAAGGCACTTTGTTTTGATCAAGGTGGAGAATACTTAAGCCAAGAGTTTGAGGACCTTCTATGAGACTGTGGTATTGTATCACAATGGACTCCTCCTGGAACACCACAACATTATGGTGTGTCAAAAAGAAGGAATCACACATTACTAGATATGGTGCGATCAATGATGAGTTTTGATGATATTCCAACTTCCTTCTAAGGACATGCTCTATAAACCACATCATTTACACTTAACTGTGTACCATCTAAATCGGTTCAAAATACACCATATGAGATATGCTATGGGAAATGCCCCAATATGTCTTTTTTGAAGATTTAGGGTTGTGAAGCTTATGTGAGAAAGTAGTTTCCAAAAAATCCTGGACCCAAATTGGATAAATGTTATTTTGTTGGATATCCTAGGGAAATCAGAGGGTATTAGTTTTATACTCCTTTTGACAACAAATTGTTTGTTTCTAAGGATGTTGTATTCTTAGAAATGGAATTCATTTATAAAGGAATCAGTGGGAGGAAAATAGAACTTGAAGAAATTCAAGACCAACAAGAAAGAATTGATCCCATAGAGGTGCAAGAGGAAAAGAGACAATGACAAATTGTTGTAGAATCCTAAATTCTTCATGTAACACAAGAACCTCACAAATCTAGTAGGATGCCTTGAGCCACAAAGATTTGGCTATCTTGTGACTCAGGAAGGCAATGAGTTGGTCATTGATGATGAGCCAACAGCATACCTAGAAGTTGTTAAGGGACTAGAGTTTGAGAAATGGCTTGAAGCCATGAGATATGAGATGGAATCCATGTACACCAACAAGGTATGGACCTTGGTGGATCCACTTGAAGGGGTAAAACCCATAGGGTGCAAGTGGGTCTTTAAGAAGAAGACCGACAAGGATGGTAATGTACAAACTTACAAAGTTCAATTGGTGAAAAGGGCTTTAGACAAGTTCAAGGTGTTGATTGTGATGAAACTTTTTCTCCAGTTGCCATGGTTAAGTCCATCAGGATCATGCTTGCCATTACAACTTAACATGACTATGAGATTTGACAGATGGATGTTAAAACTGCAATCCTTAATGGGAATCTACTTGAGGATGTGTAGATGACACAACCTGAAGGTTTTATAAATCAAAAGGATGCAAATAAAGTCAGTAAGCTACAAAGGTCAATCTATGGATTGAAGCAAGCATCTCAGAGCTAAAATCTTTGGTTTGACAAAACTTTCAAAGAGTTTAGCTTTAGTCAAAATGAAGATGAACCATGTGCTTACAAGGAGGTTAGTGCAATCATGATTGTATTCCTCATACTGTATGTGGACGATGTACTATTGATGGGGAATGACATACCTACTTTACAGATGGTAAAGACTTGGCTTGGAAATACATGCTCTAATAAGGACTTAGGTGAAGCATTGTACATCTTAGGAATCAAGATCTACAGGGATAACTCTAGAATACTTCTTGGATTAAGTCAGAGCACATATATTAACAAAGTGTTGAAGAGATTCCGCATGGAGAACTCAAAGAGAGGCAACATGCCCATGTGTCATGGTGTTACTATCTCTAGAGATCAATGTCCCAGTTCTTTTGAAGAAAGGAAACACATGACCAAGATTCGATATGCGTCTGCAATTGGATCCATCATGTGCGCAACGTTATGCACTCACCCAGATGTCTTGTATGCCTTGAGCTTGATGAGCAGATATCAGACAAATCATGGTGAAGCTCACTGGACAGCCATGAAGAACATCCTTAAGTACTTGAGAAGAACTAAGGATCGGTTCCCTGACTATGGTGTGAGGAAGAGTTGGTGGTAAAGGCTACACCAATGCAAGCTTCCTAACTAACAAAGATGACTACAGATCACAATCAGGATTTGTGTTTTACCTCAACAACGGAGTTGTGATGGAAGAGTTCCAAGAAAGAGATAGTTGTAGATTCTACAACAGAGGTCGAGTATATTGTTGCATCCAATGCAGCAAAGGGGGTAGTTTGGATCAAGAAGTTTGTCTCTGAACTTGGGGTGGTTCCAAGCCTCAGCAATGCAATTGAGCTATATTGTGACAACAATGGAGCTATTTCACAAGCTAAGGGAGCAAGATCGCATCAACATTCCAAGCACATACAAAGGTGGTTCCATCTCATACGAGAAATTGTATAGCAAAGAGATGTAATGATTTGTAGAGTACCAACTAAAAACAATGTAGTTGACCCATTAACAAAAGCCCTTTCACAAAAAAAGCATGAGGGGCGTGTTAGATCTCTTGGGATTAAAAATATGGGTGATTGGCTCTAAGTGCAAATGGGAGTCTATTGGTATGTATGCCCAGAGACCCAATCATATAATGACTATAATGGCATAACTTGTAAACAATTTGATTAATAATAAAGGCAATCTTCCAATTTATCCTATTTTATACAGTTATGAGATAATGATGTAACATAACAAATGTCTAAAGAATGATATTACTTTATGACATATGTCTTCAGGTTAAGGACCTGAACAATGAGATCATATGGACGTTAAGAGTATATAAATTCTTGTTATGTCTCTAGTCATCCCTAGTCGGATGTTATTTTGGAAGGCCAATAGACAATGATAACACATAAGACTAGAGTGTGTGTTTCTTGATTATAGAATCTCTCATTAGTCATGATATATGATATCAAACCAAACACATGGATACTTGTTAGAGAACAATGTATCAAACATACCCACCTTGAGAGTGATGCAAGAAACCATTGAATGGTAGTCAGAATCATCTCTCATAGTGATGGTGATGATTGTGGTTCTTAGACATAAAATCACTACACTCATCACATGTCGTTTGGTGTGCTTTGACATCATCCACCCTGATTCTGAATAAGGTTTGCCATAAAGATGGTACTTGGGTGCACTATGACACATGGGGATGATTGTGAGTGATGTAGATGGGATTTTTCCTTCCTATAGTAGTTTGATATATTGGACACTTGATAAGAAAGATTGAGAAAAGCATGGTCATGCGCATGTGATTCAATATATGATGTTGAATTCACATATATCTCAGACAGTCTTCTCTAGTTCAAGGAACATGGATTGAACGTTGAAGAGGATGATGATTCCATGCATTGAGTTTATTCCATATATCAGAGATAAAGGAACTATACAATCATTGTCACGCCAATAATGGATTGTAGGTTAAAGTTGTTCTCAAACTTTCAATTACTGATGTCTTACTAGTACCAATCATTGCTTGTGATGTCATAAATTAGTTATGGACATTCACTGCCAATGTAACTTGGAACCTATAGGGTCATACGCATAGGACGCACTAAGAATAGAAGTTTAATTCATGAATGATGTTTAACTTGATTACTAAAAGTGTTCAAGTGTTCAATTTAAACAACACTAGTTCAAAATTGACTGACTAAACTCTAAACCAACTGGTTCAAGTGTTGAACCGATCAGTTTGAGTGTCATGTCAATTGAAAACAACATTGGTTGAACAATGTCTGAACCAGAGCATGAACTGACCATTTCACTTGGTGAACCGACCCATTCATGGTCCCAAACGACTAGTTCATGTGATGAACCGCCCGGTTCAATGGTCAATTCGATTGGATCAAGGATTGATGTTGATGCCATGATCTGCATTAGTCATGCATTAAATACCAATCTAATTCAGAATAGGAAACATACATGAACCGACTGGTTCTAACACGAACTGACTGGTTCATGTATGAATTGATCAGTTGGTGAGTGAACTGATTGGTTCTCCACTCATAAGTTCCAAAAAATTCATGAAAAGTCCTCTCTTCGACTCCCAAATGGATTGGGAACCCTGACCCTAGCCCTCCTATAAATAGAGGGGTATTGGGGCCTTCCTAGATACAATAATAAGTTCTAAAAAATTGTCATCTTCTCTTGTTGTGGTAAATAAGAGAACCCAAGCAAGTTCTACCCATCAAAGGGAGGAATAGCAAGGGAGAGACAATTGGGAGACCAAGTTGATGCTAGCATGTTGATTAGAAGGGACAACGCCTTCCTATCTATTCCACGAGAATGACAGGAGTTCTCGATGGTCCGCGTGGACTACTCTAGATGCAAGGAGATCATTGCCTTTGGCTAGGAGGATGGCGTCAACCGTCATTCATGGTTCCAGACCAGGAGGCCAATGATGATAGACGTCCAAGTGCTACTTGAAGAAAGTTGCATGCTACAACGAGGGGATTGTCACTGGACTTGCTTCAGGACTAGGTATAACCTCGCAACCATCCCTCCCATCTCATATTTGTTGACACGATCTACTATCTTTAGGTAATATGGCTAGTAAAAAAATTATTTCCAGATGCCATATTTCGTTACAAGTCTACCTTTGGGGTACATAGCATTTTCTTCATTTTGAGAGGATGGAGAATCTTGACTAGTAATAGCTTCAACTTGGGATTTGATATAATCCTCCTTTTGTCTCTAGAAATCTTTCTCTTCTTCTCTTTCTTCTTCCTCTTGCTTGTTATATTTCAGCTCAAAAGCTTGTAGATTTCCTATGAGCTCTTCAATAGGAATATCACCAAGAGACTTAGTTTCTTCAATGGTGGTCACCTTTATTTCCCACCTCTTAGTAAGAGTTCTAAGGATCTTTGAGTTTATCATTCCCTAATCCATAGGATGATCTAGGATAGGAAGACCATTTACAATGGTGTTGATCCTTGCATACATTTCAGCTATCCTTTCCTTCTTTCCCATCTTGAAGTTTTCAAGGAGACCATTAAGCATATAAAATCTCCTTTCCTTCACTTGATTTGTCCCCTCATAAGTGACACATAGCTTTCTCCATATATCATAGGTTGTGTCACAAGAAGAAATCATGTTGAACTCAGTGGGGGAAAGAGAGGCATAAAGGAAGTTTATGGCTCTTACATTCGAGGTTGCTTTCTTCAAAGTGGCCTCGTCCCATTCATCCACCTTTGTCTCCGGTATCTTGTATGGAAGATCCACCATTCTCCATAGTTCAAGAGTTGATCCTTGGATGTAGAATTGTAACTTTCTCTTCCAATAAAGGAGGTTTCCCCCATCAAAGATTAGATTGTTGATGTACTATCTCCCATCTTGATAATTGTCCATCTTCTCCTACTTGTGGAAGTATTGCTTGAAGAACACCCACTCTAATATCAATTGTTCGATCTATGATGAGCTCTAGAGGGGATGAACAGAGCTAAAACCACTTAACGAAATTCATTAGACCTTCAAGATATTTATAATATAATATGGCAAGTATGATCTTTGACTGCAATTAAATATGCATAGCAAGGGAGAGAAAGATTTAACAAGCACAAGATAACATGAGTTATTTATAGTGGTTCCAACCTCCAAACTAGGAGATGTATATCCACTACATAGAGAGGTCCACTGATGTGTGCTGATTTAGCACCTCTTTTCACAGCCTTTTAAGTCATGTCACATGGAAATTCTTATCTTTATCCACTGAAAAGAAACAGTTGCTATTTGCTTCCTTTTATCACAATTGAACTTGAATCTCTCCCAAATTTGTGAATTTCTTGTAGACTCGGAACACCAGACGAGTGGCTCACTTGTTCCAGCCGATCATCTCACCTGTTCCAAATGCTCGGCTCACTTGTTCCAGTCGATCGTCTCATCAGTTCCAGATGCTCGGATCACCTATTTCGATCGATCGGTTGGCGTCATCCCTCAGCCGCCGAGCCTTGTCCAAACGTTCAATCTAGATGGCATGCCGTTTGAATATCAAATGACCATTTCAGTCCTCAAAGCAGGAGTTTTCCCTCCCAAACCGAGTGGGTCAAAGAGCGCCGCCACCCGGGACATAGGGTTTCTAACTGCTGCCCCGAATCCCGCCCTTACCAGACATCCAATTGACCGGCTCGCCACCCAACTGATCAGTTGGCAGTGTGTGACCAGTTCAAATTTGCAGCCACCAGCCCCATTTGTCAAAAACCCTAGTTGTAAAAGTCTCCTCCTTCTCCTATAAAAGAAGGGGCACTTCCTCCTCACGAAATCATCTTTTGTATCATCTTTGTATGGGGATTTTTGAGCAATCATTCTTGTATTCTTATGTTATTGGGTTCTATTCGTCAATAAAGATTGGTTTTTGCAAGCTAAGTGTTTCCTTCAATTGTTGTTCTTTTACCTTGCTCGTTTATATATAGTTTTCTTCTTCTTATTCAGTGGACTGGAGCAAGGAATTAATCGTTTGCCATTTCATTGTCTCTCACCTAAGGAACTAATCCTTTCATAAGTCTAGAATATGTCTAGAACACTTATTTCCTCTGTCTCCCTTTTCTCCACAAGCATGAGCAAGTAGTTCTCTATCGAGGCAAGGGGAATAGCCCCTTAGTCATGGCTTAAATCGACTAATCCTTTAGAATGACTTCTAGATGTCTTTTAGTTCTAATAACCGTTGATCTATCAAAGTAATTAATTGGTTTGATCACATGTTAATTCGGATGGAAATAACCATGGAAATCCAGATTTAGAATAATAGAACCAATCACATAGGGGTTTTTGAAACGACCGTGGATATTCCTCTTTTGGGATGATGAACTAAGAAACATGAGCACCGGGACCAATGGGCTCACGTGGAGTACATCTTTTGTGGATTTTAATTAATTTGCATGCCTTCATCAATTCATCATTTTAAAGGGTTTAGTCTATTCTCGCCTAGGCTAAGGTGGTGAAAACCCCTAAAGCCTCGATTCTCCATTTCTTGATTTATTCTTGTGTTTGATCTGCTCTCTTTACATTCTAGCCCTTTCATTCATAATAGTTATTTGTGCTGACAATAATCTCAATTTTCCTTGTGGTAGGGCAAATTTATTCTTGTTAAGTGCAATCTTGTTCTTTTATTTCCCTTTTTCTTTAGTGACAATCACCGACCTCAAACCCTATCTTTACTTTCTATTCTAAAAACAAAAATGCTAAAAAGAAATAAAAAAGTTCTTCAAAACAATTTGGGATTAGAGTTAACAACCTTAAAAATGTTGTCCTTTGGGATCGACCCTTTCTATACTAACCTTAATTGGGAAGTGAAAAAGGATTAAACTCTAGGATAATTATCTTAGTGATTGTACTACACCTCGACGCATTAACAATTTGGCACCGTTGTCGGGGACAATGGATTGTTTTCTCAAACCCCCAAAAACTTTTGAAAACCCTTTTTTTCATTTTTTATGCCTTATGAGTAACATTCTATAAGTGCTACTCCTCCTTCTGCTGAGTTTCCATTCCGGCAATCCATTTTTTTCTTCACACGATTAACTGCTTATTTTGTGCATGCGACGTCCGAAGCTGAATTTCAATCGTTTCATCCTGAAATATATAGAACTTTTCACCGTCTAAACCGTCAAAATCAAATTAGGATGAATGAGGAAGAAGTTGCTCATAGGATCAATCAGGCTCTAGTGGCTCAAAGAGAGCACATCTCAGCCAACCAAGCGGCTAGAGAATCCGCTTTGCGAGCACCCTACATGGCTGAACAAGAAACTCTAGAGGCCAATAGGAGGGAAGCCAAAAGGCAAAAATAATTGAAAGATTTTTCCGTTCCCAAATCTACCTATGCCCAACACCCGGTCATGCCTCCTGACATTGTTGCCCCCCAATATGAGATCTGAACTCAATGGATCATAATTATCCAAGCAAACCCATTCTCTGGCAACAATGGGGAAAGTTGTCAAGATCATCTTCAAAGGTTCATTGACCTTTGCTCTTTGAACAAACTCCCAGGCATCTCTAAAGATTTCATCCACCTTAGATTGTTCAAATACTCGCTCTCTCTCCGGACAAGCTAGTAGCGGGTACAACACCATGGAGAGTGAAGAACATGTCACAACTTGGGAAGTTCTACAAAATAAATTTCTTGATAAATTTTACCCTCCTTCTCTCACCTATGAACTCAGGGGACAAATCACTCACTTTTCTATGTCCCCAGGAGAATCCCTAAGAGAAGCTTGGAAAAGGTTCAAAGACTTACTTAGGAAGTGCCCTCATCATGACATCTCTCAAGCCCAACTCATAGAAATCTTTTATCGTGGTGTAGATGATGATACCAAATTCTTTGCGTAGATGATGATACCAAATTCTTTCTTGACTTGGTGATAACTTCAATTTTTGCTTTGTCAACCTCTATGCCTTGGTTGCTTACCTTGTGGCCTAGAACGATGCCCTCCTTAACCATGAAGTGACACTTTTCCCAATTAAGGACCAAGTGTGACTCAATACATCTGTCAAGAACAAGGGAAAGATTCCTAAGGCATGAATCAAAGCTATGTCCATAGATGGATAAGTCATCCATGAACACTTCCATACGGTTTCGGTCAATCCTGTAAAGATGGCTGACATACACCGTTGGAAGGTGGTTGGCACATTGCACAAGCCAAAGGGCATTCGTCTAAAAGCATAGGAGCCAAAGGGACATATGAAGGTGGTCTTCTTTTGATCTTCAGGATGGATAGGAATCTGATAAAATCCTGAATAGCCATCTAGATAACAAAAATATTACTAATGGGCTAAACGTTCAAGAACTTAGTCTAGGAAGGGAAGTGGGAAGTGTCACTTCCTAGTTGCTTTGTTGAGCTTCCTATAGTTAATACACATTCTCCACCCTGTGATGGTGCGAGTGGGGATGAGCTCATTCTTCTCATTTCTAATGACAGTGGTCCCTCCCTTTTTGGGAACAACTTGAACTGGCTTGACCCACGGGGAATTGGAAATGGGGTAGATGATTCCTGCAGTCAAAAGTTTGATCAACTCTAGACAGACAACTTCCTTCATGTTTGGGTCAAGTTTTCATTGTGGATCTCAGGAAGGTTTGTGGTCTTCTATCATTGGAATTTTGTGAATGTAGATGGACTGATCTATTCCTACTAGATCTATCTTTTTGTACCCCAAGGCAGCCCCTCTTTTCCTAAGTTCACTCATAAGTTTGTTTTCTTGTTCAAGGGTAAGGTCAGAATTTATGATGATAAGGCACAATTGTTGTTCATTAAGAAAGACATATTTTAAACCTATGGGAAGAGTCTTCATTTCTGGGGCCTTGGGTGGTTCGGGATTTTCTTCCACGATGGAGATCATTTTAAGGTCCTCAATTTCTGTATTAGGGGCTCCTCAAAATTATCTAAATGAGCCTTACATTGATTCAATTGTTCATTATCAAAATCACATTCAAGGGGACCAGTGATATTTGTGTGTAGGGGGTCATCAACTAATTCCCATTCCTGCCTCAATTGAGATAATTTATCAATGCAGTCAAGAAGATAGACCTCTTCCTGGAAACTAGGTCCTTTCATGCTTTCAAACACCCTAAACTCTAGGGTTTGCTTCCATAATCTTAACAGAATGATCCCAGCCTCAACATCAATCAAGACTCAGGCTGTGGCTAAGAAGGGACGACCAAAAATGAGAGGGTAACACATATCTTCCTTTATGTCCATGATCACAAAGTCACAAGGGACATAAGCATCTTTCTCGACCTTAACCGGAATGTCTTCTATGATTCCCATGGGTTTGGTCATGGAGGAGTCCGCCAGTTGGATGGTCATGGCTGTGGGTAACATGTCATTGAATCCTAGTCTCTTGCAAAGGCTGTAGAGCATGATGGATATGCTGGCTCCTAAATTTGCTAGGCCCTTTCTACAAGCATTGTCACCTAAGTAGCATCCTATTCCAAAAGAACTAGGGTCCTTCTATTTTTTAGGCATTTTACTTTGGATTATGTCTGAAGTGGTCCTAGCAAGTTTGACAGTCTCATATTCTTCAGTAGCATACTTCCTAGTCCAGAGAGATTTCATGTACTTGGACCAGGAAGGCATGTCTGCTAGAGCATCAAGGAAGGGAACGTCAACATGTAACTTTTTCATGGCATCCCTAAATTTCATGAAACAAGCGTCAAGTCTTGTTTTCTTAAGGCGGGCTTGGTAGGGAGGTCGTGGTTTGTAGATTGGTTCTTTGGTTTCTACCTGAGGGGGTTCAGGGATGGTTGTTTCAAGTGTAGCTTTAGGTTCAACAACTACCATGTCCTCATCTTCGAATTCTAGAGGTCTGGATGAAGGTTTTTCTAGGGGGAAGGGGAGTGCACCTTTCCAGAATGAGTGGAGACATCCTTGAGTTGTTTATGATGTTTGGGGTTATTTTCAGGCTACCCAACAAAGGTGTCGGCATGGGGTTTTTGTTGGGTGAACAAGCGAGCTAGTTGGGCGTCAGTTGCCTTTTGATGAGCTTGCTGGGCAATGATGATTTGTTCCAAGGTAGCTATCCTTTCATCAGCCGAGGGAGTGGGAGTAGGAACATTTGGTGGTGGTTGAGGAGGTGGCTGGTTGATATTTTGAGGGGGGAGGTTTAAGTTTTGGAATTGTTGTCCTTGATATGGTGGTCAGTTTGGGTGATTTCCTTAGTAGTTCCTTGGTTTCCAAAGTTCCTTTGGTTGTTGTATGGGAATCCAGGTGTTGGTCTATTGTTGCCTTGAGGGTAGGGAGGCTTTTGTTGGGATTGGAGTTGGCTAGAGTTTTCAGCACATGCAAGGTTCCCATATTGGAAGCCAGGATGGTTTCTAGTTCGGTTGGGGTTATAGGAACCTTATCCTGGTATGGTATGGATTGAGTTGAGGTCTTATAGTTGTTGTCCCATTTCTGGTTGCATGGGGGTGTTGTAAAGGTATTGACAGTGTAGGGTGGCATGATCATATCCTTGACGGATGCCACAAAGAGGGTCTACATCTTTTATTTGTTGGGGTAACTCTCTAAGGGTGCCTAGAGATGACTCTAACCAATCTTGTTTTAGAGCAATTAGTTTAAGGCTTTATGCTATGCTTTGGATATCAGGATTAACTTCAGCCTTGGATACATTAAGAACTCCACCAATTCCCCTTCTAGCCCTTGTTTCAGAAGCACATTTAACCACCTCCCATGCACAGGTCAGACTTTGGTGCATGAAATTTCCTCCCCAACCTCAGTCAAAGACATTCAAGCCTTCTTAGGACATGCCGGTTTCTATCTGCAATTGATCCGTGACTTTTCCAAAATCACAAAACCCCTCACCAATCTTCTTCAAAAAGAGGTACCTTTCCATTTTGACAAGGCATGCATGGACAGCTTCCTATGTTTGAAAAATGTTCTCATAGCCACTGTAATCATTCATGCACCAGACTGGGCCCTGCCCTTTAAAATCATGTGTGATGCTAGTGACTATGTTGTAGGTGCCATCTTAGGATAGCGAATTGATAAGAAACATCATGTCATATACTATGCATCCAAGACCTTAGATGAAGCTCAGTGAAATTACATTGTCACCCACCGAAAAGGAAATGCTAGCCATTTTCTATGAATGTGGTAAGTTTCGCACATACTTAGTTGGCTCTAAAGTCATTGTTTACACTAACCATGCAGCCATTCGCTATCTCATGACCAAAAAAGATGCCAAACCCAGACTCATAAGATGGATTTTGCTATTGCAGGAGTTTGATCTAGAGATCCTAGACAAAAAAGGGGTCTGAAAATGTCATGGTTGATGACCTAACCCAACTCAGCCATAGCCCAATAGATGAAACTCCCATAAATGAATCTTTTCCTGATGACCAACTGCTTAAGGTAGACTCCCAATTTCCTTGGTTTGCCAATTTTGTAAATTATTTAGCTATTGGTGTATTGCATCCTGAGTACAAGGGACATTGTAAGGCTAAATTTTTACATGACGTCAAAAATTATTATTGGGATCAACCTTATCTATTTAGAATTTGTGTCGACGGTCTATATCATCACTGTGTCTCTCAAGAAGAAAGCACTAACATTTTGGAACAATGTCATTCAGGCCCCTATGGTGGACACATGAGTTCCCAGAAAACAGCTAGGAAAGTCCTACAATGTGGTTTCTATTGGCCCACCATCTTCAAAGACTCATATTATTATGTGCTCTCATGTGACCAATGTCAAAGGACGGGTAACATTTCCAAGTGTGACCAAATGCCCCTAACCTCTTGGCAGGGATTAGAGATTTTCGACGTTTGGGGGATGGACTACATGGGCCCATTTCCTTCTTCTTATGAGTTTTCTTACATTTTAGTTGCATTCAATTATGTGTCAAAGTGGGTTGAAGTTATACCCACTAAAACCTGTGACTCCAACCTATTAAGAAACTCTTTAAATACATTATTTTCCCTAGATTTGGAGTCCCTCGCACCGTCATTTCTGACAAGGGATCCCATTTTTTAGAGAAAAGTTTTGAGGCTCTATTGAAGAGATATGGGGTTTACCACAAAGTCGCCACTCGTTACCATCCTTAGACTAGTGGGCAGATGGAAGTTTCCAACAGGAAGATCAAATCCATTCTAGAGAAAATTGTTGGACGCACTAGAAAAGATTGGGCGTTGAAAATCAATGATGCTCTGTGGGCATACCGTACTGCCTACAAGACACCCATAGGTACCACCCCTTTTAGGCTGATTTATGGCAAATCATGTCATCTCCTGATAGAGTTAGAACACAAGGCAAGCTGGGCCATCAAAATCCTGAATTTTGACCTTTCTGCTATGGGAGAAAAACATCTTCTCCAAATGAATGAACTGGACGAACTTAGAATGAGCGCTTATGAAAATGCGAGAATCTACAAGGACCAAACTAAACTATGGCATGATGGTCACATCAAGCGCAAGGATATTAGAGAAGGTGACCAGGTTCTAGTGTTTAATTCCAGACTAAGGCTTTATCCTAGAAAGCTTATATCCATATGGCATGGTCCCTACCTCGTCAAGTGTGCCTATCTGCATGGCGATTTTCTTCTTTGGGATAAAGTTTTGGGTGAATTTAAGGTTAATGGGTATCGATTTAAAAGGTACATCACCACTGAAGACCTTGTCGCTTCACATACCAACAAACGCTCATTCTTGGAATATCTCAACTTTACTGACCCTCAACCTCCCACAGAATCACAATAAATGGGTCTCTCATCTGTTGAGCCTCCGACGTTAAACAAGGCACTTGTTGGGAGGAAGCCCAACCCTATCTTCCTTTTATTACATTTTCCTTACCTTGTTATTTCATCCTGTAATGTTTTCTTCTTTCTAACGAACCAACTGATCGGCACAATTAGCAAAACGATCGGTTTGAGATTCCAGAATAGCGCATCCTTCTGCAGCCCAAATGATCGGTTGGCGTCTCAACCGATCGGCTCAATGCAATCAAGAATCCCTTGAGCCAAGTGTTGGTTGAACGCGAGGCGCCCTGACACCTCATATTCTATCCTACGCCTGTGTCGATCAACACCTTAAACTGACCGACTCAATCACCACCCATTCGGTTCGTCACCCTCACTTGGCTATATAACCTCCCCTAGGCGCAAGCTTCATCCTCATTCTTCCCTAAACCTAGCCGCCCCTCTCGCCACCTGATCTCTCGCACACCCTAGCTTCTCCCCAGCCGACCGGTGGTCAAGCGAGCTGCCCACTCTGCCTCCTTAGCTGGCCAGAGTCAAAGCAAGTCGCCCGCCTCGCCTACTCGAGCTCCTCCTCTAGGTGTGGGTTCCTTGCTGTGAACCATCCTCTTCTCTGCCCTGATGCCTGACTGCCTCTGCCACGCCGCCCGACTGCACCTGCACCGCGAGCCGCCCGCCTCACACCTTGATCGCTCGTCTCGCCACCTGAGCTCTACTTCCTCAGCTGACTAGTGGCCAAGCAAGCCGCCCGCCTTGCGCCCAGGCCTCTCATCTTATGCCATGATCGCTCGTCTGGAGCCGTCACCTCGCCCGCCTCTCAGCCAACCATCTCGCTCCTGTGTCGGTCGAGCGATCTTCTCCTCAGTAGCCTGCCTCTGCCTCGACTCCATTCTCACATGTTCCACGAGCCGCCCGTATCACACACCTGTTGTTCGTCTTGTGCCCTCTCCACCCGAGTGCCTGGGTTCTGACCCGCTTGGCCTGCCTCTACCCCTTATCCACCGCGGCAAGCACCAGTTCTCCTCCTTCATCCCACAAAACGCCCATCCTAGACTTGAGCCGCCCATCTAAGCAATCCAAATGCTTAGCTAAGCGCTCCAACCGATTGGGTCACCCCTCCCAAAGCAGCCATGTTTAGCAGATTTCACAAGAACAAGGGGAAGTCCACATCCTCTTCCTCTCGGGACCCACCTCGCCGATCTAGATCTCACACCGGGATCCAGTTCTGCACACCCTCCCCCACCAGTGAGTCCTCCCCCGAGCTCAATGAGGACATGCTCAATTACATCAATGAGGCAGAGGCTCTTCTCCATGAGATAGAGAGCAACCAAAAGGCGAGCAACGACCCGGACTCCACTATCCCCCGTTCACCCCGCATAGCCCCCATTTCTGGCAGTTATGTCCAGTTCACCAGCACCGACCACCTCTAACGTTATGGAAACTTGCTTTCTATAGGTATTTCCCTCCCCCGTTGGGCATGTGGCACTACCCTCGACTCCCTCAGAATCTGTGAAGCCACTGACAACATTCTTCATA
This sequence comes from Alisma plantago-aquatica, assembly GCA_963693085.1. Lineage (NCBI taxonomy): Eukaryota > Viridiplantae > Streptophyta > Magnoliopsida > Alismatales > Alismataceae > Alisma > Alisma plantago-aquatica. The sequence continues at coordinate 613,468,013 of OY856414.1, forward strand.
AAAACCACATTCTCCTCTTCCCTTACCATGTTACCTTAGTTTATAGCAATCTCACTCTTGAGTTCTTATCTACCTTCCACTGCTATCACTATTCTCGAGGCAACTCCAGTTGCAAGATCCATATTTTTGGGGAAAATCTGGAGATCTCCGCCTGCCAGTTCACTTCTTTCATCCTCAACGGCAGTGATGACTACTGGTTAGATCATTGTATGGAGCGACCCCATGATTCCTACCCTGACCGGTACGACAGAGACAAGTTCTGGGCTGAGATCAATGGCCTCATGCCTCGCCTTCCTAGTGGGCCCAAGGCCTCCAGCATTCACAATCCGGTGATCCGCTACCTCCATCGCATCCTTGCTTGCACCATTTTTAATAGAGAAGGTACCCAGCGAGCCATTACCTATGTTGATCTCTACGCCCTCTAGTGCCTTTTAAATGAAGAACCCTTCAACCGGGGGAATGCAGTCATGGAACACTTCAACACCCAATCCAGCTATACCACCTCATCATCCTTTCTCATCAGCCATTTTTTCACCCAGCTTGCCATCTTCCTTGGCTACACCCATATTCCTTTCACACCACTCCCGCAAAAAAACCACCTGATTGACAAATACTACCTGAAAACTAGTAACTTCATTCGCTTGGGTGCCAATGGTGTATACTACCTTCTTTTCAAGGATTCACAGGAGGTTCTACAGCTTCCTCTGCAAGCAAGGTTTGGCACAGCAAACCTTATTTATGAGCTCTCTGATCTACCAGGGCACATCTGGAGGTACAGTCTAGAGCACCCAAACCCAGACGATGTCCCCGAGCCACAGGCCCATAGGAGGAGCATTTCTTTGGAGGCTCACGATGATGCCTCTAGTCCACTGCCACCACCCTGCCACCGCACCAGGAGGCGACCAGATGACGATCTAGGATCCTACGGGTTCTACAAGGTCTAGCAGCAGCTGGATGAGATTCAGCATGAGCAACAGTGCCAAGGCCACAAGCTCAACCATATGTATCTCATACAAAATTCACAGGAGTCTTGGCATGTGGACTGCAGCCACTATGCCCCTAGCTGCCCATCCTATGAGGAGTATGGAGCCCAGCAGGCCTACCTAGATCCCCACTCCCCTTACTGGGGAAACTACTACTCCTCCCACCAGTAGCATCCACCACTGCATTCTCTTCCCTCCATCTCGTTCTAAGGGTTTGCTCAGGACGATCAAAGCTCTAAGTCTGAGGTGGGGTGGGTGGTACGTGTTCCACCCCTTATCTTCCCTTTTAGCATTTTACTTTTGTATTTCAAAATGTAGTGCATTTTCCCTTTTCAAAACTTTGGCCTTTAGCTAGATGGCCAATTGATCTATCTTCATTTTCAAAAATTAGATAAATCTTTATTTCACACAATTGCTCAAAATTTTCATTTCTTTTTTTTTAATACCAAAATCTCCTTACCTAAATTAGCAATATTCTTGGGAAACATGGAAAGCCTTAGAGTATCGAACAGAATCAAATGCAAACTTTCTTATCTTTAGCATTAGATTAACTGATCAATCTTTCTCATATGATGTATTTACATGATTTCTCTTATTGATGTAACAACACTATATATATATATATATATATGCAAAGGAAAATAATCTGCATGCCAAGCCCTAACTTTGGGGTGGCGTGCTCCTCCTCTCTCCCCTCTTCCATACCCCTCATAAATTTAATAGGGGTGTACTGCCAAAAAGAGCACAAACAAACAATTGTGGTCAATATCCCGAGTCAAATAGAGGAGGGATTATTCGTCCACACCCCTCATAAATTTAATATGGGAACAAATCTATGAAATTAAAATCCCAAGTCGAATAGAGGAGGGATCCTTTTTCCACACCCCACCTTTTCTCATTCTCGTGCCAAAAAGGGGGGGCGGGGAATTCGAGTGTTGAAGCGCAAGTAGGATTAAGACTATTTTTACAAAGTATAAGTTTGAAAGAAAAAGTTATGAAAAATGTTATTGTAAGAAATATAGAACTTGTATTTTGTGGTTCTAGGAGATGGGTTGCTTGGCCATGAAAAGGATAGAAGATACTACTAAATAAGGGAGGATGACGATGTTGTTTCAAAAAAAATTGAATTATTTTGATATTTTAATTGCTTGAGGACAAGCAAAGGTTTAAGTCTGTGGTATTTTGATGTGTGCTAATTTAGCACCTCTTTTCACAGCCTTTTAAGTCATGTCACATGGAAATTCTTATCTTTATCCACTGAAAAGAAACAAATTGCTATTTGCTTCCTTTAATCACAATTGAACTTGAATCTCACCCAAATTTGTGAATTTCTTGCAGACTCAGAACACCATACGAGCAGCTCACCTGTTCCAGCCGATCATCTCACCAGGTTCCAGATGCTCGGGTCACTTGTTCCAGCCAATCGCCTCACCTGTTCTAGACACTCGGATCACCTGTTCCGATCGATCGGTTGACGCCATCCCTCAGCCGCTGAGCCTTCTCCAAATGTTCAATCTAGATGGCACGGCATTTGAATATCAAACGACCGTTTCAGTCCTCAAAGTGGGAGTTTTCCCTCCCAAACTGAGTGGGTCAATGAGTGCTGCCACCCGGGACTTAGGGTTGCTAACTGCTGCCCCAAATCTTGCCCTTACCAGACATCCAACCAACCGGCTTGCCACTCAACCGATCGGTTGGCAGTGTGCGGCCAGTTCAAATTTGTAGCCGCCAGCCCCATTTGTCAACAACCCTAGTTGTAAAATCATCCTCCTTATCCTATAAAAGAAGGGGCACTTCCTCCTCACAAAATCATCTTTTGTATCATCTTTGTACGGGGATTTTTGAGCAATCATTCTTGCGTTCTTATGTTATTGTGTTCTATTCATCAATAAAGATTGTTTTTGCAAGCTAAGTGTTTCCTTCAATTGTTGTTCTTTAACCTTGCTTGTTTAGATCTAGTTTCTTCTTCTTCTGTGGACTGGAGCAAGGAATTAAGTGTCAGCCATTTCATTATCTCTAGCCTAAGGAACTAATCCTTTGATAAGTCTAGACTATGGCTAGAACACTTCTTTCCTCCGTCTCCCTTTTCTCCACAAGCATGAGTGAGTAGTTCTCTATCGAGGCAAGGGGAATAGCCCCTTAGAAATGGCTTAGATTGACTAATCCTTTAGAACGAATTCTAGATGGATTTTGGTTCTAATAATCGTTGATCTATCAAAGTAATTAATTGGTTTGATCACATGTTAATCCAGATGGAAATGACCATGGAAATCCGGATTTAGAACAATAGAACCAATCACATAGGGGTTTTTGAAACGACCGTGGATCTTCCTCTTTTGGGATGATGAACTAAGAAACATGAGCACCAGGACCAATGGGCTCATGTGGAGTCCATCTTTTGTGGATTTTAATTAATTCGCATGCCTTCATTGTATTCGTCATTTTAAAGGGTTTAGTCTATTCACGCCTAGGCTAAGGTGGTGAAAACCCCTAAAGCCTCGATTCTCCATCTCTTGGTTTATTCTTGTGTTTGATCCGCTCTCTTTACATTCTAGCCCTTTCATTCATAATAGTTATTTGTGCTGACAATCATCTCAATTTTCCTTGTGGCAGGGCAAATTTATTCTTGTTAAGTGCTATCTTGTTCTTTTATTTCCCTTTTGCTTTTTTAATAATCACCTGACCTCAAACCCGATCTTTACTTTCTATTCTAAAAACAAAAACACCAAAAAGAAATAAAAAAGTTAACAACCTTAAAAACATTATCCTTTGGGATTGACCCTTTCTATATTAACCTTAATTGGGAAGTGAAAAAGGATTAAACTCTAGGATAATTATATTAGTGATTGTAGTGCACCTCAATGCATTAACATCAACCTCTAAGATTTTTAACCATGTCTCACTCCTTATATTCCATTATAAGAGTTACAACATAAGACCTCCCTTTTATAGGTCAAGAATATCTAGCATTCCTTTTAGGATCAAGGAGCCAATAATCTTACAAAGGACTTACCTATCCATGACCAAGAGTCTTCAACCTTACCAAAGACTTACCTACTCTTGTAACGAGTCTTTGTCCTTCTCCAAGGACTTACCCACTCTTACAACAAGTCTTCCCTCTTTAAGGATTTACCCACTCTTGACTTGGATCTTCTTCCTTTGACTTTAACTTCACAAAGGAGAAGCTTTCACCAAGGAACTCCTTCCCCTCTTATTCTTCACCTCTCTTAGCGAAGAGAGAGATTCTTCATCTTCATGGTAGAAAGAGATATTGGGAGATTGATGAAGTGAGATCCTCACAAAATATACTTGTAATTCTAGCTCTCTTACAAATATCCTACTCATGCTAGAAGACGTAGCAAGTGATTAAGCTTATGAAATGAATGGAGGCTCTTGTAAGAAAATCTCTCTCAACTATAATATAGGGACCTTCATAGTGCTTGGTTAACCATGGGATGAAGCCCAACGGTTCCTATTTATAGTTGAGGTTTTCTACTAGCTAGTAGAAACAATTAGGATCAAATTCTAGCTGTTTTGGGTGTTCTAACATATATATTTTCAAGTTTTGCAACACTCGAATGGCTGAATCATCTTTATGTACTTTACCATATAGTGTTGTCAGTTGAGTTGTCTTTTGGGAAACTCAAGCAACGGTATTGTATGGCAAGTCAAAGTGCAAGTGTCAGTCGAGTTTCCACCAAGACAAACTCAGTCGACCCTGGGTATTTTCCAAAAGCTAGACAAGTTATCAGTTGAGTTATCACCAGGACAAACTCGACCGGCGGGCCAAACTGGAATCACTTTTGACAAATCTTCAAAAAGTGCTTAACATTCGAATTAAATGTTCTTGATTTTTTCTAAGCTTAATTACAAGTCATACGATCATTACAAGTGATTTACATCAAAGAACTATGGAGGAAACTATATATTCTTCAATCTTGATCTTTATGCATGTATGACTTGATTTCTCCAAGTTAGGATGTGCAAGTTTATGCATTTGGAGTGTGTCTAACCAATCTCAAATCACTCAAGTAGAAGAATTAGATTAAAATGTGTGGAATGGTTATTCTTGCATATGAAACGGGAAGGAGGCACATATCTTGGATTTGGTTGCTTCTAGCAAAGAGGTTGATACAACAAGTAAAGAGGGAACTAGTAAAATAGTCAGTATAGTGAGGAGTGGAAGCAGAAATGATAGTCATCATCGAAACAAGGGTTTAGTCAATGTAGACCTGGAGTTAAATTCTCCCCATTTTGAACCATTCCATAAATGTGCTGAAAGAATTTAAGTAAAACCATACCTTTGGAGAAACCTAGGGGCTTCAATAGAATTGAGTTCATATGCCCCTCCTCAATTGATGCTAATGGAGTTAACACATTAGCACACTCCCCCTCAATTTATGTTATTTCTCCTACATGGTTAGCTTTGATAACATGCATGCCTTCTCCCCTTTACATAAGACATGTCTTCTCCCCCTTTGTCATTTCAAAAAGTGAGGGGGTTGAAGAGCTCAAACACAAATTGGTAAAAGGAGTGTAGAAGAGAAGAAAAAAGTAGGTGCTTGTGCAAGCAATGTATATAAAGCAAATCAAGACATGTATTAGAACATTTCTGAATTTAGTATTAGCAAACAATGTAGATAAGTCTATGTGATGTGCAGCAAATGAAGTTACATTATATGCAAAGGAGCACCCACAAATTTTATGTAGATTTTGAGCTTTCTGCTCTAGTGTCATATTTTGATGCAAAACTAGTGTTTTTCAAGCAGAAACAACCTTCTGAGTAGGACTCATGGCTAATACATGAGCCATGACATTTTTTTGAGTGAATTCCGTCACTTAAGGGTCAAAATCACATTTTATTGGTTTTCTCCAGCACTTTATGTTATATACCAATTGATGTGTTAGATACCAATTGATGAACAAGGCTAGAACTACATGTAGATAGACTACTAGTAGATGATATCAAAAATTAGAGCTATTGGTAGGATCTAGATCATAGCAAAAGGTGCACAAGTTAAAGAACAAGCTATGAGTAGATGTAGAAAAATATCTAATCAAAGAGATATGCAATTTCAGAAGCATGAAAGGATATTACTCACTAGAAATTATGCATAATTACTAGAAGATGACTACAACTAAGAAACTCAAGGTTGTATCAAAATATATACAACTAGATAGATGTAGCAAGTAAGAGCACAACAGAAGCAACTTAGATCACAACTAAGAGATTCAAAGATATCATCGTCAACTCAAGATAAGTAATTGCATGATACAGATGTACCAATTTATAGTAACTAGAAAGATAGAGTTGTATGAAAGATAGGCAATTTAAAGCATGGCAATATACATATCATATAAAGGTACGAAGAGGTGTGTCATAGAATAAGGCTATTTTTTGAGAAAGTCTAGTTGAGAGAGGACGTCTCGTCTAAAAATTCATTTCTATATTCTACGCACAATGTTGTTGGTCGAGTTTTTGGGTTGAACTTCTCGACCAACGATAGTTGTTGGCAAACACATTGGTACTTATTGGTCGAGTTTCCTTAGGACAAACTCGACGAATAATAGTTGTTGTCAAAAAGAACATATATTTTAGAAAAACATATCTAGAGGCATGATAAAAATATAAACCATTTCCAAACATGTACAAGCAAGTTAGTAATGCACTATGAAAGCATCAGGGGAAATTTTTGAGCAAGAAAGTGATGAGAATCACAATATATCAATTTGTCTCAAAAACCATATGTAAAGTGCAAACAAACTTGGCAAAACAAGCTATGATTGGATATGAGCAACAATACCATTACCTCTATTCTTACCATTTCTTTTCCCTTTTTTGCCACCCCATGCACATCTCGCCTTCCTTCTTTTATGTGGATTGAGAAGTCAATTTGCAAATAAATAGCTCATGTCAATCCAGTTACAAGTGACCTACAAGAAGAAAGATGAAATGGTCCCCAATCATATTTTTGGGTCTGCAGGGGTTAGGTTAACAACCCAAGTCCTATTGCTTTTCGGTGATTTCCTAAAAGGACAATATGTATAATAATGATCATTTTCCTTACAATGATTGCAAGTTCCCATAGAATTTGAACTAGAGGATTCTCCATGGAATATTGGAGGTCCTTTTGTCTTTGTTGTTCATTTGATTATTATCAAGTCCAATTCCATCTCTACCCATTTGCTTGGTACTATGGTCTAGGATTTGATTGAGATTCTTTGTGATCTATGAATCTTTGCATAGAGAATCTCAAACCATTATTATCATGTACAAGAGAAGTAAAAGTAGAAGGCAATTTATTCATATCATCCCTAGCATGCAAAAAATCAGTTTATAAGCAAAGAGCTTTGATCATATGAGAATATTTTTCAATATGAAGAGCAGAAACATCATTCTCTCTACTAGTAGAATTTAAACAAGATTCAAGGACATTAATTTTAGCAAGTGAGGAATCATTTTCTTTTACAAGCAATGTAATCTTAGAAAGATAAACACTAATTTCATATTCTATTCCTTACAAAACAAAGTATTTGTCCTCATTTTTAGTTTTAAGAACATCAATATCAAGCATGAGAGATTTTACAATATTACTATTGTTGGGACCTCTCTTTCAATTGGCATAACTGCCTACCATTAGAGAGAATCTCTAAACCTAAACCCACATTATGAAGCAAAACAACAAATTCTTGACAAAGGCAATTAAAACAGTATACAAAAATCACAAATAAATTTTTCCTTTTCTTTCTCATAAAAACTCGTAACAATGTCACCTCAATGACAATATATTTAATCACCACAAATTGTATTCAAAACCATTAGAACAAGAATCAAGACTTATTGCTCTAATGTGATTCAGTTTACATTAGTTACAAGAATATGAAAGAACAACTTTGTATACTACCCATCTTGGGAAAGAGAGAATACAGGGACATTCTATTCTATCTAGATTATTCTTCTTTTTACATCTTCTTTGTCACGACCTCTCTATTGAATAGCATTATACCTAAAAACATTTAAAACAACCTCATGAGACTAATATAGAGCCCCAGTGAGTGGTTCCCACTCGAGCTGAGTACATGCATCGACATCAGATTAAGTCTAATGAACTTAAAAGAACTATACAGACATTACAAAGTCTAGAGATAGTTATAGAATCTAGTCTAATCCAATTTACAATGGTAATCTAATCAAATGGATAAGGTAATCACTTAAACCAAATCCAAATTTAAAACATCTTTTAGGGCATGTCTATGAACAGATCAGTAGATGCTACTTAATTGGGAATGACAATCCTTTGGTATGAGTAACAAGTCAAGATATAATGATTTAGAATCAACATATAACAATACCATCATCTTTGTGACACCCCGCCAACCGGACCAGGAACTCATCTTGTAGTCCTGAAGTTGAAGTACACATAAGACATGTTTACCAAACATGACTATCCAAATGACAAGTAAATCCAATCTTATTTATAGTGGATGTCTGATTCCATCTAACTAAGTGTCAACATTTAATATTGCATACCCTATTAAGAAGATAACAATGAAATAATAGATCATATTTATAAAAGAATAACTAATTATCACAACGAGAAACATATTCAACAATAGTAAATTATCAACTAGTTGTAAAGGAATGTAATAAACATTTAAATCATATTCTGCAAGGCTTGTCATATTTTATTTATTTGTCCTGAAACTACTTAGCTTATACCTCACCAAGTAGAAGTCGCCACACCTGATTTTTGTGTCAACGAATCAATGTCACTATCTTAGGGTTTAGTTGACCACCCTAAGATATCAACTATAGACCTTGGTCCACCTAAGTATTGTATAAAGAGGTGCATGTCCTCATCTTGGGTACATGAGTAGGAACCAACATAGCATAATATCACATATCATCATTGCATATCACATATCATCATATATCACATGTTTCACAATTTTCATTTCATCATAGTCTATTCCTTGTGGAAATAGACTTTCACAACAAGGATTTAGGGCCAGAGCTACTCCATATGACTTACTCCTAAATCCTATTGGTCTAACCTTTAAAGTCTCAATCAACACTCCAAAAATCCTTCTCATGATTCTCTGATTACTATAAGGGGATCTATTTTGTTTCCCCAGTGTGGACCTCAGGGGAAACTCATGGTGTTCAGGGAACCTAACTAGATGTATCTTCATTCCACTTGTTTTAGATCTCTTTTACTCATCTTAAAAGAATATAAAATATAATGTATCATACATGTAATTGTCGCACAACTAGAATGACATAAATCAAATTAGCGCTACTAAGAAAGACAAAGAATAAAACAAGAATCATAATAATATGTAATTTTGCAACACATATGATTCTCACCATTTTCACATCACATCATAGAAATCATCATCAATGGGCCTTCAGCCTAAGACATGATTTCACTATCCATCATTTACCCTAAACATGGTTTCTCAGAGGTTAAAAAGCATGTTAACTCAGTCTCAACATATTTCTCATTGATTCATTTCGTATCAGAATTCTCATCAAGTATTAATAAAGACATTAGAACTAGCAATAATATAATCATATAGATATCTCATGTCATTCATCATGTTCAGAACATGCTTAGCATGCAACACATACTTATTCTATCCAATTTCCATAGATATGAATAAATATCAAGTATAAATATGCATAACACACTTAATACTTCTCTATTACTATTTACCATTCTTCAGTTAGGGCTACTATTCAATGCATAAGTGATCTCATTTGAAATCTATCAGAGAAGACCATCTTCAGAACATAAGAGTCCTGACATACAATTACAATCTAGCGCACATTCAAATAAACCAATTCATATCCTTGAACCTCATCTTGTATTTCAATTTAACTATATTCATATGCATTCCTTAATCCCTCATTTGAGTTCATTAGTCATTAGCTTTACATAGGCCACCAATTTAGGGTTAGAGTTAGGTTCTTAGATCCATCTACTAGTTTTCATCATTTTCCTTTCATTTCATATTCATTAGTCTTAACTTCTTCCGTTTCATGTTCCCTACTACTCGTGGAATGAAACATTCTAAAGTTACTAAATGCATAAGGTTTCTCTCTAAGTGATATCCTTTATAGTTTGTTCTTAGAGTATTCTATTCATTTTAGGTCAATCGAGATATACTTAAAGTAAAAAGACAAATGACTTTCTCATACTTATTTTATTAATATTTAGTTCATTATGTATCATCACAATCCATATCACTTTTGTCCATTTCTTATTTTGCACCTACATACATATATCATATCATTGGACTTGTAATAGAATTTTAGTAAATAAAATCAATCCTTATATTTCTTATAAATCTGTTGAATTAGAAGGTTCCACATATTAGGGTTACTTCATCTAGCCATTAAATTTGTAGTCATCTTTTAATTCATTATTATATGATTTGTATAAAAGACTTGCATTCATGAAATTGCTCATACTTTGATGAATAATAATAAAATAGATGAACTAGGCTTACATCATATTGATCAAATGATTCATGTGTTTTCAGTCGTTATCTTAGGCTTATTTCCCCTTATTTTCATGTGTAGTTTGGGTTTTTATTTGACCTATTACGCATTGATTGTCATTGATAGCCTATATTTCCTTGAATGCATCAAATTATGTCATTTCAACCATTTTTGCTAGCATTTTATGCATTCTAAGTGCTTATTATGCTTTCATGTGATTTCAGGTACAAGGCAGTTCTATACATCTTGGTGCTACCGACCTTGCAAGAGTCAGTGGTACCAACTTACCCTCAGGAAGGTACCCAAAGACCAGCAACATCTCGGTCCTACTGACTGCAAAAGTCGGTGCCTTCGAGATGGCATCAGTAAGCACAACGTGAAAGAAGAAAACTCGATGCTATTGAGTTGACGTCAGAGAGGCTATTCAAAATCACAAAAAGTCGATGCCATCGAGACCCATTTGATGGTACCGATAGGATTAGGATCGTGTGGCTTAACCTAAGTGACTCAGTACTACCGATGCCTCTAGTCGGTACTACCGAGTCTACCCAATCAGGCCGATCGTAGATCTATTCTAATCTGACAGTGGACGTAATTTCGGACTCTAAGTGATTGCTATGACTGAGGGGGACTATGACCAGACGTAAAGGAGGCCTCTTTTTTATCATATGACTACTGGAGAGAGAGAAGAGAATGACGGAGGACTGAACGCTTCACCCAAGAAGATCCGAGCAGCTACAGAGGATGGTTTTGCAGCCGAAAGACAGCAGAATGCATGTGCTACGAAGGGGATCATCCGGACGGGCAAAGATCCAGGGGTTACCTTAGTTTCTACTATGTTTCCCACGTTTTTCTTCTTCCCTTCTACATGTTTTGTGATGAAAACCATGCAAGGCTAAAAGCCTGTGTTCTTTAGGATTCGGGAGTAGCCCAGATATACACTGCAATTGATTTCTATGCATTAATATCAAGTTATCTCTTTATTACTGGATATAATCCTATGAAAGTTTCATGTTCCATTCATGATTGATCACCATGAATGAATTACTAGACGCTTGGTCATCTCGGGAGAGGGATTAAGGGTTGGAAAGCATAGGATTACTTGTATATTGCACCCTTTGGGAAAAGTGGAGAATGTACGAGAGGAGAAACCCAGAGTATAAGTATAAAGCACCTAACTAATCAAACCAATAATCGTGGGAGTGGGATTGGCATTAGATTAGGTAGTGAATTACACTACCGGAGCAGGTAATTATGGCAACATGCTCCTTATCCAGGGATTGAGATATTAGATATTAGTGTGTGGGATTGATTGTAAGTGATATATGTGGTGAAACCACCTCCTAAAGAACTTGTTTTCTTTCTGATTTACTTCAACCTTTAATTCATTTACTTTTGTGTTCTTTTGATAACTCAACTCAATTCAAACAACCATCACCGGCCTAGCTGATTAATCTGTAGTTAGTAGTAGTGTTCTGGATAAACGCGTCCATGTGTTCGACTCGGGCCTTACAGGGCCTTATTACTTCGATACGTACACTTGTGTATTGCACGCACGTTATACATGTGTCAAGTTTTTGGCACCATTTTCGGGGACATGGAAACATCAAGCATACAAGTTTTGTAGTCGGCCACTCTAGGCCATTTTCTTTTTATTTATTTTTCTCTACTTGAAGCTGAATTATAATAATTTCTTCCTTAAATATAAACTTCTGGACTTGACATCCATTCTCATTTTTTTAGGGATACTAGTGCATGGTGCGGACCAGAGCCCTAGACTACGGTGAGCCATCTTCATCGGCCTTTGGACAAGTATAGTTCTTGCAAGGAGAAAGAGAGATAGGCAAGTCTTTAGACAGGTTCAACAGAACATCTTCACCAAACCCTGCTGTGATTGAAGGACTAGAGGCACCAGTAGTACCCGAGCCAAGAGAAATGGGGCATCGAGTAGATGAACCAGAAGAACAGACGATATGGGAGAGAATAAAGGCTTCATCGTCCACAACCCAGAAAGGGCCCATCAAAAGACAAGCTATCAATGTAGGCAGCTACAAGATAGAGCATGGACTCATTACTTTAGTCAAGTCCCAGGAATTCCATGGTCATCCTTCTAAGGATCCAATGGCACATATCAGAAATTTCATGGAAAGCTATGACATGGTGAAGATAGACACGATTCCATCCAGTACAATTTACCTCAAGCTATTCTCATCGTCACTTGCAGATGGTGTGAAATTGTGGTTTGACAATCTGGATGACGAGATCATAGAGTCATGGGATCAGATGATACATGCATTCTTCGAACTCTACTTTACTCCACAAAACACAAATGATCTAGTCAAGAAGATTCATAACTTCAAGCAGCAGGCTGATGAGTCATATTCAGAGACATGGGAAAGATTTCAAAACATGCTTAGAAAAGTACCTCATCACGGTATTGATCTGCAAGGGTAGGCCAAAATCTTCTATTGTAGTCTACACAAAGGGGAGAGAACAACCCTTGATAGTGCAGGAGCAGGGTTCTTTCTCAACAACAAACCCACTCGCTACCTTGAAATCCTCAAGAACATGTTTAAAAATCAATCATGGGGGGAAGAAAGAGAATTACCAGCCACCATAAAGAGTGTTAGCGAATCTAAGGTGATATCCACTTTAAATGAAAAGTTAGACCTCATTTCCAAGACGTTGTGTGCTCCAGATAAAGGCTCAACTGAAGAAGAGGAAGGAGAGTGCAAGTACGTGCACAGGGTCAATATAGGAACAACGATTATTCATGGAGGAAAGACCCCAAGTTCTCATGGAAAGACCCTAATAATTTCCAATAGGATCCATCACAGGTACAACAGCAACAACCAAGGCCACAATAGTATGGTGATCAACCCCAATATCCACCACAACAGCAGAAGATTGATAAGATTGAGCAAATGTTAGGTAAGTTGGTGAGTCAGAATGAGCTGCAGATTGCACAGACATAGAGGGACCTTCATAATCAAGGGGTATGTATTCGTAGCATTGAAACACAGATATCCTAGATAGCAGCAGATGTAAGTGCTTTAAAGCAACCGACTTAGCAAGGCTTTCCAGCAAATACCAATGTACCTTCTGGAAATTAGCATGCAAAGGTGGTTCTCCTTCACAGCGGAAAAAAGCTACTGGATAGTGCACCACACTGTGCCGTCACAGAAGAGGCAAAAACTCAATCTAAACCAGTGGAACTAGAAGAACCAGACATGTCATCCCAAGAGAAGGCGGCAGAGAAGCAAGTTGATGAGGTTGTAGGAAACAACACTCAAGCCTACATACCACCTCACCAGAGGGCACATGTGATTCATGTGCCATTCCCAAACAGTCTGAAGGCTACCAAGATGGACAAGCAGTTCAAGAAGTTTCTAGATAACTTTCGTAAGATGTCTGTGAACATTCCCTTGATTGATGCAATAGAGAAAATACCATCTTATGGGAAGTTCTTGAAAGATGTCATTACAAAGAAAAGGAAGACTCTGGAGTCTGATGTGGTAGTGCTCAAGGAACAAGTCAATGCTTTCATTTTGGGCACACTTCCACCTAAAAGACAGGATCTAGGGTGTTTCAATATCACGTGCTTTATAGGGAAGAGAAAATTTGGAGAGGTTATATGTCATTCAGGAGCAAGCATCAATCTGATGCCCTTATCTACATTCAAGAAGCTAGGACTCAAAGAAACCAGGAAGAGCAGCATGATAATCTAGTTGGTAGATAATTCAGTAGTGACACCATATGGTATATGTGAGGATGTGTTGGATAAGGTGGACATGTTTGTCTTCCCTACAGATTTTATAGTGATGGAAATGCAGGGCGATCACGGCAATGAACTTATTTTGGGGAGACCATTTTAAGCTGCTGCATATATGATACTTGAGATGGGTAGAGGAAGTCTCACTATGGGAATCCAAGATGACAGATTTGAGATAAAGATGTCAGAGCACTCTCAATCTAAGGGAGATAAGGTGCAATGCAATATGCTTTATCATGTGGACAACAAATTCTCATTGTTTCTAGGAAATCCATTCATGGACATGGACCATGTGATGACTATGGTGGACAAAGACACTCTAGCTATGGACATACTAGAAAACACAAAAGTGCTCTCTCTGACCCAAGCTATGCGCTACCCAAGAGATGACGGGGAGGACTACGACCCAACTGTAAAAGACGAAGCCATGGCTATTTCTGTGATAGAGTCATCTCCATAGCTACCCTTGGAGTCATGATTGATAAATAGAATGGAAGGAAGCTTAAGCAACAACTATCTGGAGGATTCTATTGAACTCAACACCTTGCTACTATGCGAGGTGCTTTGAAGACTTAGGACCACCACCCCACCATTAGTCTCGTATCTTTTGAGCCCACCAGAGTTGGAGCTGAAGCCAGTGCCCCCACACTTGAAATATGTGTTCCTCACTGCAGAAGAAAAACTCTCGGTGATCATTTCATCTTCTCTTAGTGGTGAAGAGGAGGAGCAACTACTCACTATGTTGAAGAACCACCAAGCTACATTTGGTTGGTTGATAGTTGATATTAAAGGAATTTCTCTAGCCTTATGCCAACATAAGATACGACTTGAAGAAGGGGCGAAGGTGATTGTACAGCCTCAGCGACGTCTCAATCCAATCATGACAGAGGTAGTAAAAAGGAATTCGTCAAACTTCTATCGGCAAGTATAATATACTCTATCTTTGATTCAATGTGGGTTAGTCCTACTCAGGTCGTTCCAAAGAAAGGGGGATCATAGTCACTACAAATGCAGCTAATGAACTGATTTCCACTAGGTTAGTGATAGGATGGCGTGTGTGTATTGATTATCGTAGGTTAAATACATCCACCCTTAAAGACCATTTTCCCCTACCATTTATTGATCAAATCTTGGAACGTCTATCCGACTGCTCTCACTTTTGTTTTCTTGACGAGTATTATGGGTATAATCAAATTTCTATAGAGCCTAAGGACCAGGAGAAATCCACTTTCACCTGTCCTTATGGTATTTTTGCATACCGCTGAATGCCTTTTGGTCTTTGTAATGCCCCTGCCATGTTTCAACGATGTATGCTCACCATTTTTTCTGATATGGTAGAGCGATGCCTAGAGGTTTTCATGGATGATTTTTCTGTCTACGGGGAGTCATTTAATGATTGTCTACACAATCTAGATAGGGTGTTGCAAAGATGTGAGGACACTCACCTAGTGATTAAATGGGAGAAGTGTCACATGATGGTGAGTGAAGGGATAGTGCTTGGATACAAGGTATCCCACAAAGGCATGGAAGTTGATCCGGTGAAGATTGAGGTTATTTCCTCACTACCCCCACGGACATCGGTGAAGGGAGTTAGGAGCTTTTTAGGACACGTTGGATTTTATCGTCGATTAATAAAAGATTTTCCAAAGATTTCCAAACATTTATCTGAGCTTTTAGAGAAAGACGCCGATTTTTCTTTTGATGAGCGTTGTTTGAAAGCCTTTGAAATACTTAAGGAAAAATTGATTTCTATGCCTATTGTGCATGCTCCTGATTGGAGCCTCCTGTTTTAACTGATGTGTGATGCACCAGATTATATAATGGGAGCGGTGTTGGGTCAACGTCGGGATAAAACTCCAATTGTCATATATTATGCGTCGAAAACCTTGAATGATGTGTAGATGAACTACACTACTACTGAGAAAGAGTTGTTAGTGGTAGTGTTTGCCTTTGAAAAATTCTGACAATACCTAGTAGGAGCCAAGGTGATAGTCTGGACTGACCACGCTACTATTAAATACTTGTTCAAAAGAAGGACACCAAATACAAACTTATTAGGTGGATTCTTTTGCTGTGGGAATTCAATATTGAAATTAAAGACAAGCCAGGTGTGGAGAATGTAGTGGATGATCATCTTTCTAGGTTAGAAAGGTTGGATGAGGGATGTTACTATCCCCATAGTTGAGGAATTTCCAAATAAAAAATTGTTTGCAGTTGAAACTAAAGACCCTTGGTTTGCAGATATAGTAAATTACCTGGCTTGTAAGGAGATACCTGCGGATTGGGGTTACCAGGATAAAAAATGGTTTTTCCATTCTTTGAGATTTTATATCTGGGATGACCCAATTCTTCTTAAAAAATGCAGGGTTGGGCTGTTAAGAAGATGTGTACCCAAGTGTGAGGTTGAGAGCATCTTATGACACTGCCACTCTCTACCCATAGGTGGGCACCATGCTAGTTCCAGGACTACTACTAAAGTCCTGGAAAGCGGGTTTTATTGGCCCACTTTGTTTAAGGATGCTCATAACTATGTTCGTCGTTGTGACGCATGTCAATGTGCAGGTATTATTTCCAAGCAACACAAATGCCCTTGAATGTGTTTCAGGAGGTCAAGGTTTTTGATCTTTGGGGGAATAGATTTTAGGGGGCCGTTTGTGTGTCTAATTCATACCTTTACATTTTACTTGCAGTTGATTATGTGTCTAAGTGGGTGGAAGCAATTCCAACCCGCACCAACAATGCGCAAGTAGTGTGTAAATTTGTGAAGGATTACATCTTTTGTAGGTTTGGTGTCCCCCACCTAATCATTAGTGATGCTGGTTCACATTTCACTAATAGGCAATTTGGAGCCCTTCTGAGAAAATATGAGGTAAAACACTGAGTGGGTACTCTCCATATCACCCACAGACTCAAGGACAGATTGAGGTGTCAAACAGGGAAGTTAAGCAAATCTTAGAAAGGACAGTCTCAACCAACAGGATGAACTGGAGTTATGTTCTAAATGATGCACTTTGGGCTTATAGAATATCTTACAAATCTCTAATAGGAACTACACCTTTTAGGTAGATCTATGGCTGTGCATGCCACTTACCTGTGGAGCTTGAACACAAAACTAGATGGGCTATGAAGAAACTGAACTTTAACATTGATGAAGCAGGTAGGAAGAGGTTTTTAGAATTAAATGAACTAGATGAGCTGAGGATGAATGCTTATGAAATCTCTAGGATATATAAGGAGAGGACAAAGAAAATTCACGATAGACACATTCTAGATAGGGTGTTTCTCCCTGGTTAGCTGAGATTGCATCCAGGCAAGCTGAGGTTCAAGTGGAGTGGACCATTTGTGATTGATAAAGTTCTTCCCCATGGTGATGTGAACATCATAGATGGAAATAGGTCATTCCTTGTTAATGGCCAAAGACTTAAGCACTATTTTGGAGGGGAAGTAGAGCCACGAATAGAGGAGGTTCAACTTTGCACCATTCCATAGATTTCTTACTCCACCCACCATCTAGTCTAGGACGTTAAACAATGGCACTTGTTGGGAGGCAACCCAACCTTTATTTTCTTTGTTTTATGCTTACTTTTCATTTTTAGTTGGCACTTTATTATAAAAATTGTAAAAATGGCACCTTGACTCGTTTTGTGGAGTGTGCAGAATATCCAGGTCGGTACCACCGAGTCTATCAGTCGGTGGTATCGAGAAGGGGTTAGAGTTTTGAGTAGAGCAATAGTAAAACTCGGTGCTATTGACCAGAATGTAGGTACCACCAAGCCTCTAAAGATTTTTTGAAGGTTCGCTAATAAGGACTCAGTATCACCGACAATTTCAGTCGGTGATATCGACTTCTGGGCACTCCCAGGTTCAGAACATTGAGTCCAATTTCTAGAAAGCACCGACGGTTCAAAAATCTCAGTACTACCGACCTTGCATGTCGGTACTACCGATAGCCACGTCACTGATCTGGGTAAATGAAGATCCAACTACCATGACACAATGAATCCAGCGGTCGGTGGCACCGATTCGCAGCATATGTCGGTGCCACCGACGTGGGTCGGTCCACGCCAAAATACGTCAACTAATTGTAAGTGTCGATATGACCGAGCCTCAATTGTGCTACTCAAGTCGGTGCCATCAACTCAGAAGTCGGCGGTACCAACTCTGTCGTGAGCAGTTATAAGAGGAGGGGTGGCGGAGCCATTTTCTTCACACTTTCTACTCCCACTCCTCCTATACTTCAGAGTAGGGATATACCAGGCACCAACGGTCTTCCTCAAGCTTCCATTCTCCTAACCCCCTTTATCGCATCCATGACATGGCTCGTAGAAGAGGTGTTGTTCCCCCAGAGGGTGAGTTGATCCCCTGACCAACTCGCATCCAGCATCCATCTATAGAGATAAGGCATCTCTATGAAGAGTTACAGACAAGGGAAGTCATCCCAACCAGATATGGAGATCGCACGTTGATCAAGATGGCGGGTTTTACAGAATACATGCAATGGGTATGACAGCAGCAGGCCATGGAGGGAGACAATCCCTTCTTCAGTGACAGGCATACCTACCCAGACTTGGTCTTGGAGTTCTTGGCATCGTTGGACGTCCTCGTCGCCCTCGAACAGAAGATAGGAGGTGAATGGCGGGAGGGCAAGGTCAATTTTCACCTATTCAATAATAGCTACTCCCTTGTGATGCATGCTTTCAATCATATCTTCAACTGGGCTCATGTCCCAGAACGTTCAGTGCCATCAGATTTTGATTTCAACCGGGCTTGGGAGCAGCTAACTGAGGTGCCTGCGGGATTCTGCATCAACTAGCACATCAGTTTCGTGACTGATATTGAGCATCCATTTGCTCGAGTGTTGCACCGTATATGTGTCAACACCATCTTTGCCAGGTCTGGGCAAGCACAAGGGAAGGTCCAGAGGTAGGATCTTTACTTTCTATATCGACTACTGGAAGGGGAGATGGTCAATTTTGGATCCTTTCTATTGCTCCATATGCTTTCTGTGAGGCGCAACGTGAGAAGGAAGACGTCAATCCTATTAGGGGGTCTTATCACTCCTATCTCTCTACACTTGCACCTTGATCTATCCATTGTTGAGCCTTGAAGGATAATACAAAGTTGGACCTCCAACATTTCCAAAAGTCACATCCTCTCAGGTATCATCATGATGTTCTTTATGCATATTGCAATCGTCGTGGCATCTTTCGGGAGAGGAGGCTATCTGACCCTATCTTCAACGTGTGTGGGGGTGGACCATCTAAGATGGCCACTGAATGAGAGAGAACCTAAAGATCCACCCAGAGCGGTAGATCAGGGCGACGACGAGGAGCACAGTGGCAACAGTGATGGCGTTGAGGAGGTGGAGCCTCCCATCCCCATGAGCAGGAGACCGGTCCTGCACAAACGGGCCCGCACATATGCTACCTCGACTTCCTCAGCCCCACCACCTTCCCAGGAGGAGCACGACCCATAAAACATTCAGGGCATGTACGGGATGCTACAGCATATTCAGACCGGCCAGCAGCAGCACCACGAGGCCCTAGCCGGCATGCGAGATATATAAGGGCAGTTGTACCAGAACTAGGAGGCGATCTACGAGAATGAACGCCTTCTCTTGGCCAACCAAGAGAATGTTCATATGCACCTACAAAGGATGGATAAGTACCAGTAACCCTTCTTTGACAACTATTGGAACCATGGATACTTCGGGGAGTACCCACAGCCGCCGTCGATGCCTCCAACAGATCTTTCTTTCCAGGGGATGTTTCCTCCCCACGACCCAAACATGCCACCTCCACCATTCTAATTCATGGTACCGCTATTCCACCTCTTGGGTGAGAGTACTTCCTATGAGGACATAGTCATATTCAAGCTTGGGGGGTGCTGGAACAACGTTCTATCTTAGTTTATTTTCTCTTTTATCTTTATTTTCATTTGCCATTTTTAGTTGTTTGTTTCATTTTTAGTTGTACAAGTGTAGGATCCACATCTATCTAGTGTAATAGTGGAGTCTTAATTGCATGGTTTCAGTCTCGAATGTTTGTACTCTCCATGGTGTTTAATGAAATGAAGGTCATATCCTTAAAAGCTTAAAATGCAAAATCATGTTGTAAACCACTTAAGGAAGTGTTTGGATTAGTCAGCATCAGGACTTAGGACATACATGAAAATCTAAATCAACTTGGGAATGTGAATGATGAGTATGTTGAGCCTAAGCTGACCAAACCATAACAAGATCTTAAATATATATATGAGAAAGAAACCTTTAGATCACCTTGAACACATGTGATTAAAGAGGAACATATCATAATATAATGAAAGGCATTGTCTCTTAGTTGTGTGATTCCATCTATTCCATCCATTCATTTTGACTCACCACCTCATAAATTCTTGAGTACTCCAAGTCATTTCCTTTGATTGCATCACATAGTGCAATAGGGGCATATTGGCTAGTTTGCTTGCATTTGAAAAAATATATACTACATTTGTAGACATTAATTATTTTGCACATCATCTTAGCTTGCAATGCACAATTCATATAGTTGCATACATTTCATCATAGAATGCATATTTCATTTGCCATGTGGATCTCAAACTCAAGGGTATGAAGAATAATGCAGAAAAAAAAACAATTTTAATAGTTGAATGAAAGCATCAGGCACAAAGCGACGCTTGCTGAAGAAATGATGATAAAGTTCAAAAGAAAAGAAAGAAAAAAAGTTGGAGTATGTTCTGCATCATGTTAATGAGAAAGAGTATAATCCACATGTGCAAATATTTTGAGTTGAAGAGAAATTTATCAACTCGTTCTACATGCATCATCTCATAAAAGAAAAAAGAAAAAAACAATTTTAGGAATTAGGATTCATGCATTACATTCTTTTGCACCCTTATAGGTTTATTCTTTTTATGCATAAATGGCTTGAATGTACTCATGAGTTTTCAGTTGCCACCCATCTTTCACCATTAATTGTTCTTATTGGTATGCCACCCCTAATGATTTATCTCCTCATACATGATTATATGGAGATCTGCTTCTAGTTAGTTGGTAGTTAGGAAAGAGAAATTTAGTGTAGGGAATCATGCAATACACCAAGTGAATGCCTGAGTAATTATGATGTTAACTACTTTCTTGATAATGTCATTGTCTAATGGTGGACATATCTTATAGAAGTTTTTGGTCACTTTAGAGCAGTTATCAGTTCAGTGTCAGTGGAGGCCGCTTCAGGGCTTGCTAGGTGGAGTTGTTTGAGAGGAGAATGTATGTGTTTTATCCTTTTGCTGACTTTTATCAAATAGCTCTAAGAGAGTGTTGCTCGAGGATGAGCAATGTTTAAGCTTAGGGGAGTTTGTTGCATGTGTTTTTAGTCGTTATATTAGGCTTATTTTCCCATATTTTCATGTGTAGTTTGGGCTTTTATTTGACCTATTACGCATTGATTGTCATTGATAGCCTATATTTCCTTGAATGCATCAAATTATGTGATATCAACCATTTTTTCTAGCATGTTACACATTCTAAGTGCTTATTATGCTTTTATGTGATTTTAGGTATAAGGTAGTTCTACACAGCTCGGTGCTACCGACCTTGCAAGAGTCTGTGGTACCTACTTACCCTCAGGGAGGTGCCCGAAGACCAGCAACATCTCAGTGCTACTGACAGAAAAAGTTGGTGCTTCCGAGATGACATCAGTAAGCCCAATGTGAAAGAAGAAAACTTGATGCTACCAAGTCTCCAACTCGGTGCTACCGAGTTGACATCAGAAAGGATGTTCAAAATCACAAAAAGTCAGTGCCATCGATACCCAATCAATGGTACTGATGGGATCAGAATCGCGCGGCTTAACCTAAGTGACTCGGTACTACCGACGCCTCTAGTCGGTACTACCGAGTCTGCCCGATCAGACCGACCGCAGATCTATTCTAATCCGATGGTGGAAGTAATTTCAGACCCTAAGTGATTGCTATGACTAAGGGGGACTACGACCAGACCTAAAGGAGGCCTCGTTTTGATCATACGACAATCAGAGAGAGAAGAGAAGGATGGAGGACCAAACGCTTCACCCAGGAAGGTCCAGGCACCTACGGAGGACGGTTCTACAGCCGGAAGATATCAAAATGCACGTGCTACGAAGGGGATCATCCAGACAGGAAAAGATCTAGGGGTTACCTTAGTTTCTACTATGTTTCCCACGTTTTTCTTCTTCCCTTATACGTGTTTTGTGATGAAAACCATGCAAGGCTAAAAGTATGTATTCTTTAGGATCTGGGAGTAGCCCGGATATACATTGCAATTGATTTCTATGCATTAATATCAAGTTATTTCTTTATTACTAGATATAATCATATGAAAGTTTCATGTTCCTTTCGTGCGTGATCACCATGAATGGATTACTAGATGCTTGGTCATCTTGGGAGATGGATTAAGGGTTGGAAAGCATAGGATTACTCGTATATTGCACCCTTTAGGAAAAGTGGAGAATATATGAGAGGAGAAACCCAGAGTATAAGTATAATGCACCTAACTAATCAAACCAATAATCGTGGGAGTGGGATTGGCATTAGATTAGGTAGTGAATTACACTGCAGGAGTAGGTAATTATGGTTATAGGCTCCTTATCCATGGATTGAGATATTAGATATTAGTGGGTGGGATTGAGTGTAAGTGATATTTGTGGTGAAACCACATCCTAAAGAACTCATTTTCTCTCTGATTTACTTCTACCTTTAATTTGTTTACTTTAATGTTCTTTTGATAACTCAACTCAATTCAAACAATCATCACCGGCCTAGCTGATTGATCTGTAGTTAGTAGTAGTCTTCTAGATAAACGTGTCCATGTGTTCAACTCGGGCCTTACGGGGCCGTATAACTTTGATACATACACTTGTGTATTGCACGCACATTATATGCATGTCATCTAACTTGTCACCTTCAATTGAAGTTATAATACCAACAATTGAGCATTTCTTGACATCTACAAGATTAAATACAAGTCTACTATTTATCTCTCATATACAACTTAACACTAAATTTCTAGGGTTTAAGAAGTCATCTAAGTTCAACACATCATAAGAATCATATATTTTAGTAATGTCATCATGATGCATAGGGGTTCATTATGGATATCACACACATGGAAACCCTAGTTTCATTTTGCACATAATTCATCCATCAATCATGAGTATACATTGATTCGTTGACTTATTTGATTCAACTCCTCAACACAAACCCTAAACAAAGAATACCACCACTTCATACTAATCCTTATGTATATATCATATTCAATTTTAGTAGGATTCAACAATACAATTGTGTACTTCATTCTAGTACAATTCAATATGACTCTATACTTGTCAATGCATTTTCCAAGCATGTCATTCAATCGTTGGTTCTAGGAAATATATGTATGAAATAACATAATTCTATGTACACAAGATTATTTATAGAACTTAAATCAATAGTTCAATAAATATATAAATATTAATCAATGAAAAAAAAATCTAAATCAATAGCATTTAATTTCCCAAAATTGTCTCAATTGGTTATACAAATGCATTTGAGTACTAGTAATGATCTTGATTATTTTAACCAGATATAATTAGGCTTTCAACATGATTACAGAGTCTATTATGGAGAGAAACACTCACCTAAGGTGACAATCCCCTTAAAAATTGAATGTTTAGACATCCACCAAGGTTTTAGCTATTGAATCCATTTCTTCCTCCTCTCAACTCGGAAACCCTAGAACTGGTGAATAGGGGAGAAATTGTGATTGAGGTAGATTGATATCATTTCGAATCAAATTAGAGGAGGGAAGTAATCTTTAAATGTGAGATAATATTCTCCATGGAAGACTATGCAAAGAAACTAAACTTACATGATTTCATCATTCCTCATATGATAAAGCCCTAGGTCAACATCTCCATCTTCTTCCTCACTCAAATCCTAACTCTCCCTCTATCAATAGGATTTCATTTCTTTGGAATGAATGACAAAATATGGGAGCTCCTTGGGTTCTATGTTACACATATAGATAAATTAAGGTGCTTGGGTCAATTACAATTGACCCAACTTTAAACTTTCTTTTATTTTAGCATATTTTCTGTCATAAAATTGTTACTAAAAATCATTTACTCAATAGGTTAAATCTCCTCCAAAAATTAGAAAACATTAGAATGCTGTATGAAATAACATTTCGGAGCTACAACAAAAAATTTCAGATCAATCAGAGTTACCTAACAAAAAATACAAATCAAATATTAGATTGTTATATTTCTACCAGAATGCATGGTCAGCTGAGTTTATCCCGGGGAAACTTGGCCAACATCCTTCTCTGGATCATATAACATGATCCAAAAAAATTCAAATTTAATAATATATCTAAAATGGATTTTCCAAACTATGATTAAAAATTTCATATCAATTGAATGTACCAATGAAAAGATAAAATTCAAATACTAGAGTGCTATAATTTAGTCTGAATACATGGTCGGGTGAGTCTGTCCTGGTGTAACTCGACCGAAAAACAAGTCATAAAACATTCCAAAATTTTGATATTTTTTAAGAAAACTTATATTTGAGTTCTTCTAATCATATCCAAATTTTAAGTAAATCGAGGTTTAAAATAAAATACTAAAACTCATATAATAGACCACTATATATATATATATCAAATTTTGTATTCATATTCTACCAAAACCCTAATTTTGGCTGATTAAGATTTTAAATTCTCAAATCCTAGTTATTTGAAATAAAAGTATATTTAGAGTTTCTCATTAGGTTTAAAGAATCATGAGTTAGACTACCATCACTAATCAAGCTATAAATAATGATCAATTTACTAAGCATGCAATCATCCAAGAAACCCTAATTAGATGGCTAATCTAAAATGGGTCATTACAAAATTTTCCCTCCTTTTAAGATTTCGTCCCAAAATCTAATATAATATGTGGAATAATATCATATCATCTGATCATTCATTACTCTTAGCATCAAGTTATAATTATTTCCATTTTATCTTTCTTTCGTATGACATCATTATCTACATTAGATAGATATTTCATCCCTTGTCATCATCATATCTCTCTCTGAGTATTACAAACACTTATTTCACGTATCTTTATAATACATCATTTATCTAGATGTGATTCACATCACCTTTCATATTCAGCTCAATTTTGGTTATGTATCTCATGGATCAAGATTATATTTCATTTTGTATTATTATCTGAATTCATCAATTTTCTTCATAAAGAAGATCATTTAGTGGGATTCATCCTCAGTTATCAACTTTTTCTTATAATTTCATGTTCAGTTCAAATTCACTAGGGATTATCTTCATAATCCACTACACCTTTAGTCGTTGTCATGTGAAATTTCATGCTTGTCTTTGGCATCATATTTAATTATATAATCCTTTCTCTTTCACCATTTTATACTTTTATTACAATCATACATATTCTTATAATCTAAAAGTGTCTATATCTGAATGCTTGGTTAGGACATCCAGAAGAAGCACAGTCGACAGTTCCATTGTTACGACCCCATCTGAGCTTAACTGGTAAATTAGGGTTTACCTAGACAATTGCAAAGATTATTGGAATAATCATTCTTGAAATCTAATTAATGACTATAACACAATTAGGATGTTTTAACTATGATAAGAAGTCTAAATGTTCTTTTGTCTTGAGAATTAGGGTTTGAGAAGCATAAACCCTAATCGGCCCAAAATAGGGTTTTGATGATACATGAACACAAAATTTGATAAGTATAGTGTCTCAGTAAATGATTTTTAGTATTTTATGTGTAACTCTGATTTACTTCAAATTTGTAAATGATTTGGATATATAAAATGTGAACAACATTGGAAAATATCAGAATTTTTTAAGAATGCTCTGACCTGTTTATCGGTCGAGTTTCAAACTCGACCGACCATATTTCCAGATTTATATAGTAGTGGGGTAATTGAATTTTATCTTTTTATTGGTATATCCAATTGATCTCATATTTTAACTGTGCATGAAAAACAAAGTTTTAGACACTCTGTTAAATTGGCATAATTTTTTGATGACTTTTGATCTCTATAGTGAGGGTGTCGGTCGAGTTCTGTGCAGGACAAACTCGACCGAATCTGCTGCAGACTGCAATATAGCAGTGCACTGTTATATTTTTAATTATTTATTGATAACTCCAAATGATCTCAAATTTTAACTGAATCTTTATAGATCAATTATAAACAACTTGCTAAATTCCCATAATTGTTGGAGAAGGTTTGATCTCTGAAATAAACGAATTACAGTAACTTTATATAACTGAATATTCAGCCAATATAATTAAAGTTGAGTGTTAGGTCAATATGCAATTGACCCAAGAAGCTCAAATTGACTTATATGATCGACCACACACACACACAGCTCTCATTCTTCGTCATCCACCCCAGAGAAATGAAAATCTAGAGAGAGAGGGAGAGTTAGGGCTTGAGTGGAGAAAGAGGAGGAATTGCTGACCTAGGGTTTTGCGGTCCAAGGAATGGTGAAATCAAGTAAGTTTGGATCCTTTGCATAGAATTTTATGGTGAATCTTCTCTCTCATGTCAAGATTCCGTCCATTCTCTGATTTGATCCAAGATGATGTCGAAATTCCCTCTTTTCTCACCCTTTCTTCATAATCCCTCATTTTCAAGGTTTCCTAGTTGAATGGAAGAAGAATTGGGAGATTTGCTAGGGATTTGATATGAGTTCGAGATCCCCTGAGTTGAGCTGCAGTTTTGAGGTGTTTTCACACCTTAGGGTGAGTGGGTTCTTCCTTTAAACAGTATAATGCACGAAATTTGATTATAGCATCCAAATCCCTAATTGCTTGGTATGTGATTCTAAACCCTGAAATGTCCGTTTAATTTAAGTTGTTGCAAATTGATATGATATGGATTCCTTCTCTATTTGAATGACTCTTTGATGGTAGATCCACATCAGAAACGTATACAACACATCCTAGAAAGAATGCTTTTCAGATTTATACCATATGATGTAATTAGGGTTTAACCTAATTGAGATATCTCTAGAGTTTCAACCTTATTGAAAAGGACTAGTAATCTTATATGTGGTTAGGATGTACCTCATGGATTACCTTATTTGAATTTTATTCATGGTGCATGATATCTCAGTGAATAGCATGGAAACCTAAATTTAGTTCAATTTCCATGGTTTCATACATATATCGATTGTATATGATTTGTTGAAAACAATCTTTATTTAGTGAATGCTTATATCCTATGAAATCCTTATGAGAGCCATGTGACAAGTGAATGAGGTAAATGAAAAGGTGAATGAGGCGAATGAAACCCTAAGAGTAGGGTGTTGGCATGTGATGAATGAATAAGGCAAATGAAACCCTAAGGATAGGGTGTTCAATGAATCATGTTATGGTGACATGAAAGGTCTCGATATGAGATGTGGTGATACTTAACTGTTGAATTGTATGTTTCTAGTGCATTTAACTTTATATGCTTGTTCTCTCTGAGTTGATATCTACATACTGCAGGGCTTCTTATATTTCAATACATATCTCGTAAATTGCAGGTGATGAGATATGACATGCCCTAGAAAGGGATGTTACTGAGACATGGTATATGTTGAATACATGAGCTAAGATGTTTTATATGATATGATATGGCAGGCCGTGTGAGCCTTGTGAGAAATGTAAAATGAGTTATGATTTCTGTTTTACATGTATCTATAATATTAATGTTAGACTTAGGTGCCTTGAACACCGTAGAACCCCTTTGAGAGGTCTGCTTCTTAGGGGTGAAACTCGTGTTGCAACAATAACTGTGCGGAGTCACGGTGGCACGAGGACAGAGAGGCAGTGTTCAACAATAATCCATGCGGAGTCACGGTGGCACTGTAGAAAATAGGGGTTATTCAACATTAATCCGTGCGGAGTCACGGTGGTAACCCAGTGAGACTCTCCGCCTGTGTACTCAGGTTAGAGGAGGAGTCTAGAGCACTCGGAGTTAGTGCATTGAGGCCGGAGAGCCTGTGGTCCTGTAGCAGAACAGGGCTGGCAGTCAGACTTAGCATTTCCCGGGTGTGTCGCTAAGTCTTGTACGGTGTGGCCGTAGTGCACTGCGAGTCTCTTATGCAGAGTACACTGCATAAGATCAGGGCATAAGCTAAAATATGATCATATAGGTTCACAGAGTTCCTTATAAATGAAAGAGTTAAGGAAGACTAGAGCATAGTCTTCTAGTAGTTATTCTTTGGATGCAATATTTACATTCTTTGTTATTTCAATTATATTGTTTTAGAACTGCTCAGTGTAGTATTTATTGTTGTTAAATTTCATAACGTTTATTCAAAGTTATATCTGTAATCACATTAGTGCCTTAGACTGTTTCCTTGAAGTACTCATTCACTGAGCGAGTAGGCTCACCCCTCTACTCAAACATTTTAGGGTTAACCGCGTGGACTTGAAGATGGTCAGAGCATCAGTGTAGATCTGCTACAAGAGTTAAGTACAAGATTAGTTGAGTCAGTCGGTCCTTGTCACTCTAGGTCCTCAGTAAGAGATAAGAGAGAGAGTTGTAATTACGATGTGTAATATTGTTCCTCTTTTGATATGTATGCTAATTAGCAAGTTTTATGTGCATAAGGTGTGAGAGACATCATGAATGTTTATACGTGTACCTTTACTATTGAAGTCTGATTAGTAAAAGAAATGTTCAGATTCCTTTGTTAAGATGTTATGTGGTTCAATGCGGGGAAACAAGAGTTTTAAAGAAAAGAAAAAAGTTAAGGGTGTTCTTTGTGTTACATATAAGTCCTATCTTATGCCCTAATCTCATGATTTGAGGAAATTGTGAGATCGGGGTGTAACAGCTTGGTATCAGAGCTTAGGGTGAGTTGTCAAGGACCATTAAGTTAGTAAGTTAGAGTCCTATGTGTGGCAGATAGGAGATGTTTGATGTTAGCTTTGGGGATTTGAGTATTTGGATATCCTGGCCCGATATCTGAGTACTTGGATCAACCAGTACAAGCTACTCTGTCTATTCTTTCACGTATACCCTGGCCAGGTATACAGTGGAAGAATGGGCTAGAGAGGAACCCTAGAAATGTTAGGGTTAGAAAACGAGAAAAGAAACAAGAATTAAGAGCATAAATGTAAAAGGAGATAGAACTTACATTTCATAATGTTGTTTTTGTTGGAAATGTATAGAAATGCTCTTATATGTTTGAATTGAAATATTCAATACTTTGAAATATGGGTCTTTAATATCTGTTGTACACTACGCAGTTGTAGCATTTATTTATTTCATTCTTTGTAACAAGTAGACTAGAATTGACCTTTGAATGAGTTTTTGTTAGTGGATAAGTTTTCTTCCACACTTCTGAGATGAATAGGAGTTGAGTAATCCCTTGTAGTTCTTGGCTTCAGGACTTCAGGTTTGGCCTGGTCCAGCTGGCAGGATGCGTTACTGGGATCTAATGACTCCTATTAATAGTATAATAAGAATAGACTCTAGATAATTAGACCCACATTAGAGTGAGAATGTACATACAGTAAGATGTTGAAACAGATGGGCAAGATCAGAACAACTAAGAATCAGTTGAAATTGGTATCTGAGGTTCAATTTTGGGGCCTCATATGAGAAACCCTTAATTGGGAATAATAGAACATGATATGAAGTTCATAATCAGTTTATTGATTAATATTATATGAACTATACATATGAAATATAGAAAAGATATGTGAAATGTATGTATGGTTCAAGATAGCAAGAATCAATCATGAAGAAGGAATCATATAATAGAGTATAATGCTTTTATGAACTCTAAAGCAAAGGCTAAGTAGAGAATAGGGTTGAGCATTCAATAGGTCCATAGAAGTAAAGAGTCTTCAAAAGAGTAAAAGTGAAGAGGATCGTATGAACATGTAATTCATAAGACTAGAACAACAAACTAGTTTCTAAGCAAAGAACATAGGTGTAGTTTAACGAATGAATAAGTCATACAAAGGTAGACTGTATTCAGGAGAGAAAAACTTGATTGAAAGAGAAACTATGTTTGACCCATGCATGATCCACTTGATTTAAAAATGAAGAATATGTAATGTATTCAACATGAGGAAAAACTAATAGAGGGACTATTAATTTAGAACGTTAACTTCACAATAGTATAAAGATAAAGGAGGAAATATGTGCAACATGGTATACATGACCATACATATGAATAAGAAACATAGTTATAAGAGAAAAATTTGGAATTAAAGATGACGGGTTAAAGAGTAGTATATGGTAGGAGAACTATGAAACGTAAGATAGGGTTTGAAATATGATGGAGAAGTTATAAATAAAGAGGTTGTGAGATTCAAGCAAGTGCTAATTAATCAAATATCTCTGTTGATAACTAAGTAAATCTACATATGAGAATGTATTAAGGGAATGTTTGAATACAAGTATTCCAAGTCTTAAAATCATCTTCTCTTTCATATATTCCTTAATGAGAGTAAGGTGGGAATGAAATGATAAGAGAAAATGAATCATATACGGTGCATAACTACCTTGGTGGGGTCATCTAGTGAATGTAATAGTGACATACATTACGATGGAGTGCGATAAGAAATAAATTCTTGTGTGATAGCAAGGATGATGAATAATTTATTCTTACCTTGAATGTTTTAATGTTAGGGATGTTTATTGCATATGATCAAAATGAGAAGGAGAGGTAGCAAAACATAAGTAGTAAAGAATGAGGAGAGAGATAAAGGAAAACACTAGCTTTGTGTAATAGGTGAACTCGTTTTTAGAGGTATGCTTTGTTGAAGGCATACTAAGGTATGTAAGTTGGTTCTATGTATTATTTCAGTGTATTTGTGCAAGCTATATGTTAATTAAAGGTGTATGATAGTTGTAGTAATTCATACCAGATATGCATCCTAGTATTGTGTATTTGTAATATGGTGATACAGTTTGGATGATTACGGAAGACATGAAGGGATATCCTGAATAAGGTAGTTATACCTATTCACTCATATTAATAGAAAGGGATGATAATCAGATTGTCTGGACAAGTAACCCTAATGAGGTGTAGCTTGTTATACCTAGCTCTAATATAACTGAGTGATGGTAATCGAGTATGAATAATGCTTGAATGACTGATACAATGGTGGATTACTTTATTACTATGGTTGAAACCCTAAAATGATATAATACGATGGTTACACTTTGAATTGTGTGTGGGCCCATAACCCACAGGTCCCAGGATCGAAACAGGATAGTATGGAATGAGGTGGTAATGCTTCACCTCATGCATCCATGACCCAATGGGGATGCAAAGAATAGTATTGTGCAATTGATTGTTGAATCTATTCTTTTAATTCAAGACTATTTTGCCATTTGAATAGCACTTTATTAAAGTTTAAAACAGCATGGTGAACTCGCTTTTGTCACTTAAAGGTGATACAGAACAATAGAACTTTCTGAGCCGCATAAGTTGAGATAGTTGTATCAGAGTATCAGAGTTGCGCAGCGAAAGCGTGATGGTTTATCGTTGCATTCTATGTTTGACTGCGGCATAAAGAATTTGCTTGATATCATTGAGAACTATTTGAAATATGTTGTGATTTAGTAAAGAATTAAAAGATCTAATGTTGAAAACTACCTTCAGGTATGAAATACAAGAATATAATGACATGGAAGGCTTTAGAAGCTTAAAATAACCTTGAATGTATCTTTCTTGTGGGTTTATGTTTCGAGGACGAAACATTCTAAGGGGGGAAGAGTTGTTACGACCCCATCTGAGCTTAACTGGTAAACTAGGGTTTACCTAGACAATTGCAAAGATTAATTGAAATAATCATTCTTGAAATATAATTAATGACGATAACACAATTAGGATGTTTTAACTATGATAAGAAGTCTAAATGTTCTTTTGTCTTGAGAATTAGGGTTTGAGAAGCATAAACCCTAATCGGCCCAAAATAGGGTTTTGATGATACATGAACACAAAATTTGATAAGTATAGTGTCTCAGTAAATGATTTTTAGTATTTTATGTGTAACTCTGATTTACTTGAAATTTGGATATGATTTGGATATATAAAATTTGAACAACATTGGAAAATATCAGAATTTTTGAAGAATGTTCTGACCTGTTTATCGGTCGAGTTTCAAACTCGACCGATCATATTTCCAGATTTATATAGAAGTGTGGTAATTGAATTTTATCATTTTATTGGTATATCCAATTGATCTCAAATTTTAACTGTGCTTGAAAAACAAATTTTTAGACACTCTGTTAAATTGGCATAATTTTTGGATGACTTTTGATCTCTATAGTGAGGGTATCGGTCGAGTTCTGTGCAGGACAAACTCGACCGAATCTGCTGCAGACTGCAATATAGCAGTGCACTGTTCTATTTTTAATTATTTATTGGTAACTCCAAATGATCTCAAATTTTAACTGAAGCTTTATATATCAATTATAAACAACGTTCTAAATTCCCATAATTGTTGGAGAAAGTTTGATCTCTTAAATAAACGAATTACAGTAACTTTGTATAACTGAATATTCAGCCAATATAATTAAAGTTGAGTGTTGGGTCAATATGCAATTGACCCAAGCAGCTCAAATTGACTTATATGATCGACCAAACACACACACAGCTCTCATTCTTCGTCATCCACCCCAGAGAAACGAAAATCTAGAGAGAGAGGGAGAGTTAGGGCTTGAGTGGAGAAAGAGGAGGAATTGCTGACCTAGGGTTTTGCGGTCCAAGGAATGGTGAAATCAAGTAAGTTTGGATCCTTTGCATAGACTTTTATGGTGAATCTTCTCTCTCATGTCAAGATTCCGTCCATGCTCTGATTTGATCCAAGATGATGTCGAAATTCCCTCTTTTCTCACCCTTTCTTCATAATCCCTCATTTTCAAGGTTTCCTAGATCAATGGAAGAAGAATTGGGAGATTTGCTAGAGATTTGATATGAGTTCGAGATCCCCTGAGTTGAGCTGCAGTTTTGAGGTGTTTTCACACCTTAGGGTGAGTGGGTTCTTCCTTTAAACAGTATAATGCACGAAATTTGATTATAGCATTCAAATCCCTAATTGCTTGGTATGTGATTCTAAACCCTGAAATGTCTGTTTTATTTAAGTTGTTGCAAATTGATATGATATGGATTCCTTCTCTGTTTGAATGACTCTTTGATGGTAGATCCACATCATAAACGTATACAACACATCCTAGAAAGAATGCTTTTCATATTTATACCATATGATGTAATTAGGGTTTAACCTAATTGAGATATCTCTAGAGTTTCAACCTTATTGAAAAGGACTAGTAATCTTATAAGTGGTTAGGATGTACCTCATGGATTACCTTATTTGAATTTTATCCTTGGTGCATGATATCTCAGTGAATAGCATGGAAACCTAAATTTAGTTCAATTTCCATGGTTTCATACATATATCGATTGTATATGATTTGTTGAAAACAATCTTTATTTAGTGAATGCTTATATCCTATGAAATTCTTATGAGAGCCATGTGACAAGTGAATGAGGTAAATGAAAAGGTGAATGAGGCGAATGAAACCCTAAGAGTAGGGTGTTGGCATGTGATGAATGAATAAGGCAAATGAAACCCTAAGGATAGGGTGTTCAATGAATCATGTTATGGTGACATGAAAGTTCTCGATATGAGATGTGGTGATACTTAACTGTTGAATTGTATGTTTCTAGTGCATTTAACTTTATATGCTTGTTCTCTCCGAGTTGATATCTACATACTGCAGGGCTTCTTATATTTCAATACATATCTCGTAAATTGCAGGTGATGAGATATGACATGCCCTAGAAAGGGATGTTACTGAGACATGGTATATGTTGAATACATGAGCTAAGATGTTTTATATGATATGATATGGCAGGCCGTGTGAGCCTTGTGAGAAATGTAAAATGAGTTATGATTTCTATTTTACAAGTATCTATAATATTAATGTTAGACTTAGGTGCCCTAAACACCGTAGAACCCCTTTGAGAGGTCTGGTTCTTAGGGGTGAAACTCGTGTTGCAATAATAACCGTGCGGAGTCACGGTGGCACGAGGAAAGAGAGGCACTGTTCAACAATAATCCGTGCGAAGTCACAGTGGCACTGTAGAAAATAGGGGTTATTCAACATTTATCCGTGCGGAGTCACGGTGGTAACCCAGTGAGACTCTCCGCCTGTGTACTCAGGTTAGAGGAGGAGTCTAGAGCACTCGGAGTTAGTGCATTGAGGCCGGAGAGCCTGTGGTCCTGTAGCAGAACAGGGCTGGCAGTCAGACTTAGCATTTCCCGGGTGTGTCGCTAAGTCTTGTACGGTGTGGCTGTAGTGCACTGCGAGTCTCTTATGCAGAGTACACTGCATAAGATCAGGGCATAAGCTAAAATATGATCATATAGGTTCACAGAGTTCCTTATAAATGAAAGAGTTAAGGAAGACTAGAGCATAGTCTTCTAGTAGTTATTCTTTGGATGCAATATTTACATTCTTTGTTATTTCAATTATATTGTTTTAGAACTGCTCAGTGTAGTATTTATTGTTGTTAAATTTCATAACGTTTATTCAAAGTTATATCTGTAATCACATTAGTGCCTTAGACTGTTTCCTTGAAGTACTCATTCACTGAGCGAGTAGGCTCACCCCTATACTCAAACATTTTAGGGTTAACCGCGTGGACTTGAAGATGGTCAGAGCATCAGTGTAGATTTGCTACAAGAGTTAAGTACAAGATTAGTTGAGTCAGTCGGTCCTTGTCACTCTAGGTCCTCAGTAAGAGATAAGAGAGAGAGTTGTAATTACGATGTGTAATATTGTTCCTCTTTTGATATGTATGATAATTAGCAAGTTTTATGTGCATAAGGTGTGAGAGACATCATGAATGTTTATACATGTACCTTTACTATTGAAGTCTGATTAGTAAAAGAAATGTTCAGATTCCTTTGTTAAGATGTTATGTGGTTCAATGCGGGGAAACAAGAGTTTTAAAGAAAAGAAAAAAGTTAAGGGTGTTCTTTGTGTTACATATAAGTCCTATCTTATGCCCTAATCTCATGATTTGAGGAAATTGTGAGATCGGGGTGTAACATCCATACTAGCTTATCTCAATACCAAATGCTTGACCAGAGTATCTAGATACTGAGTTTAGTCGGTATGCATATCATTCAGGTTATATTCAACATCCATATTATGATTTAGCCTTAGATCCTATTGTTCATGTAGTCTCATCTAACCTTGGCTCTGATACCACGTTGTCGATACCTCTCTTTTGAATAGCACAATTGTCAACCATTAGAGAGAATCCCTAAATCAAAACCCATTTTATGAATCAAAACAATAAATTCTCAACAAAGGCGGTTAAAATAGTATACGAAAATGACAAATAATTGTTCCCTTTTCTTTCTCATAAAAACTCATAACAATGTCACCTCAATGACCACATTTAATCAACACAAATCGTATTCAACTCCATTAGAACCAGAATCAAGACTTATTGCTCTGATGTGATTCAGTTTACATAAATTACATGAATATGAAAGAACAACTATGTATACTACCCATCCTAGGAAAGATAGAATACAAGGACATTCTATTCTATCTATATTGTTCTTCTATTTATATAGTCTTTGTCATGAAGCTGAATAGTATTATATCTAAAAACATTTAAAACAACCTCATGAAACTCATATAGATCCCCCATGAGTGGATACCTCCCACTCTAGCTGAGTACATGCATCAACATCAGATTAAGTATAATGAACTTAAAACAACTATACAGTTATTGAAAAGTCTAACAAATAGTTCTATCATCTAGTCTAATCTAGTTTACAATGGTAATCTAATCAAATAGATAAGGTAATCACTGTGTCTATGAAATATATTAATAGATGCTACTTAATTCTAAATGATAATCCTTCAGTATGAGTAACAAGTGAAGATCTAATGATTTAGAATCAATATATAACAATAAAATCATCTTTGTGACACCCCACCAGTCGGACCAGCAACTCATCCTGGGGTCCTGAAGTTGAAGTACACATAAGACATGTTTACCAAGCATGACTATTCAAATGATAAGTGAATCCAAATCTTATTTGTAGTGGATGTTAGATTCCATCTAACTAATTGTCAACATTTAATATCACATGACCTACTTGTTGGTGTGTATGCCCAGAGAGCCAATCATATGATGATTGCAATGGCATACTTGTAAAAATGATTTGATTATTAATAAAAAAAGGTGAGCTTCCAGTTTATTTTGTTTAATTCAGTTATGAGATAATGATGTAACATTATAAATGTCTAGAGAATGATATTAATCAATGACTTATGTCTTCAAGTATTATCCTTGGGGAAATGAGATCATACGGATGTTAAGAATAAATATACATATTCTCATTATGTCCCTGATCGGTTGTTATTATGGAAGGTTGATAGACAACAATGACACATAAGATCAGAGTTTGAGTTGGTTGATTATAGAATCTCATTAATCGTGATATGGCTATATCAAACCAAGCACATAGATACATGTCAGAGAATAGTGTATCGGATAGCCTTCCGTGAGAGTGACACATGCAAGTCATAGTTAGCTCTCACAGTGATGGTGGTGGTTGTGCTTCTTAGACCTAAAATCACTACACTTGTCACATCTCGTTGTGTATGCTTTGACATCATCAAACACAGTCCTGAAACATGGGTCATTATAAAGGTGATGATTGGGTGAATTTGACACATGTGGATAGATTGTGAGTGATAGACATGGGATTTGTCCCTCCTATAGGAATTTGATGTTATAGGCCTCTTGATTAGAGAGACTGATAAATGCATTGCCATGAGCATCTGAGTCAATATGTGATATTCATCTTACATACATCTCAAACAATTTTCTCTTTGTTTAAGAAACAAGATTGAATGATGAAATGGATGACTACTCAATGCCTCAAGTTCAATCTGAACATCAATGACAAAGGATCTATACAAACACTGCAACATCATACACAGATTGTTGGTTGAAGTTGTTCTCCAACTTTCCATTTACTTGGGTAGCATTGATGTGTGACTAGGCACCACTCATTTCTTGTAATGTCATAAGTAGTTATGGACATTCACTGCCAACGTAATATGGGACCTATAGGGTCACACACATAGGTCTAGACCTAGAAGAGGAGTTTAATCTTGAATGACAATTGAATTAATTACTAAAATGTTTAGGTGACTGATTCATGCAACATCACAGCCTGACTGCACTGCCAAACGCCAGTCTCATGGCATGAGATGGATGTCTAGAGTGCCAAACAGTCGTCTCAAGGGTTGAGATAGCGTTTGGAGTGTCAGACTGATTCAAATTGAAATTGACTATGGATTAAACTGATCGGCTTGGCTTGGCTCACCAGACGATCGTATGGGTGAGAGAGATGGCCGTCTCATATGGGCAAGATGGCCCAGTTCGGCCGAGGGAAGGTTCTTGATATTTCCAAGTTCATTCTGGTTGCACATTATTTGTAGTGCAAGGAATTAATGTCTTGCATTAATGGGAAGTGAATTGCTAATTTCCTGTGTGGCTGGGAAAGCATAAGATGACCATCTGGACTAAGCCAGATGACCGCCTGGAATGTGAGCCAACCGTCTAGAATGCCAGATGACCGGTTCGGCTGCCATAGGCTTCAATAGTTCTAGAATTATTGCAAAATTTTGAGATCTTCGAGTCCCTTCCACTCACGCACATACTGGGAACCCTGGTCTAAAGCCCACCTATAAATAGAGGGGTACTGGGGCTTCCCATAGCACAACACAGACAATTGAGAATCAACTGCTCTGACATACTTTGTCCTCTCTAGTTGTGGTAACCATGAGAGCCCAACCAAGTCCTACCTTACTAGGGAGGGATAGCAAGGGAGAGAACAACTGAGATCATTGTTGTGGGAGAGTAAGTTGGTGAATAGTACACCAATGGGAGGGATAACTCCTTCTTATCCATCCTAGAAGGATGATAGGAGTTCTAGGCGGTCCATGTGGGCTTATCTACAGGTGGGAGGCCATTGTCTGTCTCTAAGGAGGACATCATCAACCAGTAGTTCATGATGAGAGCAACTGCTATAGAACTCGATATGTGAGTCTGTTGTTTGTAGAGGAGAAGTCAGATGAGTCCCAGTGGAACTATGAGTCAGAGTTGCACAACTATAATGATGAGGATTGTCGTTGGACTTGCTTGAGGACCATGTATATCCTTGAAACCATCATTTTCATATTGTATTTATTGACGTGATTCGTTGGTTATGTGGAATATGGTAGATAAAAAATTTGTTTCTACTTCCAGCTCTGTAGCCATATTTCCCTACAGTGGTATCAGAGCCAATGTTAATTTACTATATTATGGGATATTCAATATGATCGGATTTTGGTTTTTATCATTCTATTATTGCATGTGATGCGAATGATATCTTATCAAATCCAATACCACGATAATCCAAAACTAATATATATATATATATGATATATATGTGCAATTTACATGTGGTGCCCTAAAAGCATTTTTGATGGTGGATGTGTAGCATGGTTATGGCCAAAAAACTCTTATTGTGTGTGCATGATTGTGTGTATGGATGATCATTTTATCTCGTTCTGCATACCGAGCCTCTATCTTATCTTTCCATGTAAAGTTAATTCTTTCCTACCCTTTCTCCCCTCAAATGTAACTTGAGATCTCTCTATATTTATGTAAAAGTAGGATAGTTTACTTTCCTATTATGACAAAGAAGATGATGCCTCAAAGAAGAACCAACCTGGTAGAGGACCAAGAAGGACCAGATGGATGAGCCGAACTGATCGCGTGGTGAACCCGACCGGTCAGCTGGAGGAGCCAGCATATGGTGGAATGAAAGAACCAGACGACTGGTGAGATGACCAAACAACCGGCCAGGAGGCAAGCCAATTGATTCAAGGGTTGAACTGATTAACCCGAATTGGCAAGCACATATCTTCATCAACAACATGTTTTTGCATGTGATGTAGACCTAGGATGACATAATTCTTTGTGGCTCTAAGGAAATACATTAGGCTGGCCATAACCATCATTTTTATTGCATGTTTTCATTGTGGGATATAGCATGTATTTGATACGTACTATATATGTTGTGATTGGATAAAGTATATGTATTTATAAATGCAAACTCCATCAAATAAAATATCAAGTCTTAGATTCTTTCCAAAAGCAACACATATGAAAAGCTTCATTGACCAAGATTAGGCTACACCTCCACATGGTGCACCATCTATCTCGTGGAAGTGTGATGGTGATAATGTAGGGTCTGCCTCCACGGGGTGTATTATTATCGTGTCAGCTTTTGGGTCAGGCTTGACTGGTGATTCTCAAAGCGTTTGGGCCCAGAAGCATATAGATGATTATGGCAAGGGGTTGCGTGTATCATCTATCCAGAATTGCATATGATGTAATTGGCAAGAGTTGCCTACCTTGATGGTTGATTGTGTCTTGTGGTGTTGATAGGGTCACAGTCGAATTATCTTAGATATGGCCCATTAGAATATTGTACTTTGCAATATTCCAAATTGATATTGAGGGCTATCAATTTGAATATATAGTGGGAGCGATAATAATTAAAGATCTAATTTTTATCGTTAAATTTCAAATCAGATCAAAAAGGGCTTTTGACAAATGCAAATTTTCTCTTGTAGAATCAAATGACGAACAAATCTAAATTGTGATTGGTCCTGAAGAAGGACAAACTTGACGGGAGAAATTTCCAGGATTGGTTTTGGACTTTGAGAAGGATTCTCAATGAAGAGTGCAAGCTCTGCATCCTTGACAAACTAGTGCTAGAAATACATGTTCGTAATGCACCTAGGGCACAAGTGGATGCTTACTGGAAGCATTCCAATGATGCCTTAGAGATAAAGTACCTTATGCTTAGCTTCATGAACTATGAGTTGCATGAGAAATGTGAAGACATGAGTGTTCTTGAGATGGCAACACGTCTTAAGAAAGTGACAATTGGTCTTACAAAGCAAGAAAGGGACGATATCCTGAAGGTGTTGCTTGAGTCTAAGATGATAGAGGAAACCTCAGTAGAAGAACATGTGCTCAATATGATTGGACATGTGTATCATCTTGAATAACTTGGATTCACCTTGAGACAAAAGTTGGCCACTGATATGATTCTAAAGACTATGCCAGAATCATATAGATATTTTATTGCATGTTATCGTGTAAATAATATGGTTGGACAGATGTCATACTTGATTGCCATGTTGATTCATGTCGAAGCACAATTGAAGAAGGACAATCCCATGATGATGATTAGCAAAGTTGAGTCCAAGGATCAAAGCAAGACCGAGAAGAGTTCTGAGGTCATTCCCAAATCCAAGTCTTGAACACTCAAGATAAGGAGAAAGAAAAGTACAAGAGGATCTCATCCTTTGTTCCTGAAGGCATTCAGGAAGAAGAAGATGGGGATGGTGATATCCACTTTAGGTATATATGTTATTAAGATAAACATATCTACTTCATCATTATGAGTACTAGATATCGGATGTGGGTCTCACATATGTTCTCATATGTAGGATCTAAAAGGAAGTAGGCTTTTGGAAAAAGGTGAGGTGGAATTGTGAGTTGCAAATGGCGCAAGAATTGCAGCTAGTGCAGTTGGAACCTATAGTATATCTCTGCCCACAGGTCTTGTAATAGAGTTGAAGAATTGTTGTTATGTACCTGCTATAAATAGAAACATCATTTTTGTATCTTGTATGGACAAGGATGCATTTGAATTCCAAATTAAAAATGGTCAGTGTTCTATTTTAAAAGATGAGATCTTTTATGGCAGTGCCCCAACGTCTTATGGTCTTTATTTATTAGATCTAAAGACATATGTATATAACGTTAATACCAAAAGACTAAAACTCAACAACTCAAACAAAACATACAGTTGGCATTGTCGTTTAGGGCACATAAATGAAAATTGCATATCTAGACTCCATAAATATGGTTATCTATACTCTTTTGATCTAGAATCAATAGAGACGTATGAGTTTTGTTTGTAGCGAAATATGACTAAGACCCCTTTCACTGGTAATAGTGAGAGGGTAGTGATCTATTAGGACTCATACATATTGATGTGTGCAGACCTTTTAGAACAACTGCTAGAGGTGGGTATCAGTACTTCATTACCTTCACTGATGACTTTAGTAGGTATGGCTATGTTTATTTAATGAAACATAAGTCAGAGACTCTTGACGGGTTCAAGGAGTTTATGAATGAAGTATAGAACCAAATTGGTAAAAGTATTAAGGCACTTTGTTCTGATCGAGGTGGAGAATACTTAAACTAAGAGTTTGAGAACCTTCTTAGAGCCCATGGAATTGTATCTCAGTGGACTCCTCCTGGAACGCCTCAGTATAATGGTGTGTCAAAAAGAAGGAATCACACATTGCTAGATATGGTGTGATTGATGATGAGTTTATTTGAGCTTACGACTACCTTTTGGGGTTATGCTCTACTTACCGCCGCGTATACACTAAACCAAGTACCATCTAAATCAGTTCAAAAGACACCATATGAGATATGGAATGGGAAGCGTCCCAAAATGTCTTTCATGAGGATTTGGGGATGTGAAGCTTATGTCAAGAAAATGTTTCCTGAAAAGCTTGGCCTAAGATCTGATAAATGTTATTTTATTGGATATCCTAACAAACAAGAGGATATTACTTGTATTCCCAATCTGACAACAAAGTGTTTGTTTCTAGGGATGTTGCATTCCTTGAGATGGATTTCATTTCCAAAGGAATCAATGGGAGAAAAGTGGAACTCAAAGAGGTTCTAGACCAACAAGAAAACATTGACTCGATAGATGAACAAGAGGAACAAAGAGAATCACAAGATGTTCTGGAGTCTCAAATTCCTCAAGTAACACATGAACCTCGTAGATCTAATAGGACATGCCTTGAGCCTAGAAGATTTGGATATCTTGTAACTCAGGAAGGCAATGAATTGGTCATAGATGATGAGCCAATATCCTATCAAGAAGTTGGTGAGGAGCCAGAGTCTGAGAAATGGCTTGAGGCCATGAGATCTGAGATGGAATCCAAGTATACCAACAAATTATGGACTTTGGTGGATCCACCTAAAGGGGTAAAACCCATAGAGTGTAGGTGGGTCTTCAAGAAGAAGACCGACATGGATAGTAAAGTACAAACCTATAAGGGCAGATTGGTTGCAAAGGGTTTCTGACAAGTTCAAGGTGTTGACTATGATGAAACCTTTTCTCCAGTAGCCATGGTTAAGTCCATCAGAATCATGCTTGCCATTGTAGCTTATCATGACTATGAGATTTGGCAGTTGGATGTTAAAATTGCATTCCTTAACGGAAATCTTCTTGAGGATGTGTATATGACACAACCTAAGGGTTTTATAAATCCAAAAGATGTAAATAAAGTTTGTAAGCTACAAAATTCAATCTATGGATTGAAAAAGCACCTCAGAGCTAGAATGTTCATTTTGATGAGATAGTCAAAGGGTTTGAATTTATTCAAAATGAAGATGAAGCTTGTGTGTACAAGAAGGTTAGTGGGAGCATAGTGACATTCCTCATATTGTATGTAGATGACATACAATTAATGGGGAATGACATCCCTACTTTACGAAAGGTAAAGACATGGCTGGGAAATACATTTTCTATGAAAGACTTGGGAGAAGTATCCTACATATTGGGGATAAAGATCTATAGAGATAGATCCAAAAGGCTTTTTAGACTAAGTTAGAGCACATACATTAACAAAGTGTTGAAGTGGTTTAGCATGGAGAACTCAAGGAAAGGAAACTTGTCAGTGTTGCATGGAGTGACCATCTCTAAAGTTCAATGTCCCAGTTCTTGTGAAGAAAGGGAATGCATGAGTCTAATTCCATATGCCTCTGCAATTGGATCAATCATGTACGCAATGTTGTGTACCCGTCTTGACGTATTGTATCCCTTGAACATGACGAGCAGATATCAGTCAGATCTAGGTGATGCTCATGGGATAGCTATGAAGAACATCCTCAAGTACTTGAGAAGGACTAAGGATCAGTTCTTGGTCTACAGCTGAGAGGAAGAGTTGGTGGTAAAAAGTTACACCAATGTAAGCTTCTAAACTGACAAAGATAATTACAAATCGCAATCAAGATTCATGTTTTGTCTGAACAATAGAGTTGTAAGCTAGAAGAGTTCCAAGAAAGAGACAGTTGTCGATTCTACAATAGAGGTCGAGCATATTGCTGCATCAAGTGCAGCAAAGGAGGCTGTATAGTTCAAGAAGTTCATTACAGAACTTGGGGCCGTTCAAAGCATCAGCGACACAATTGAGCTATATTCTGACATAAATGGAGCTATTGCACAACCTAAGGAACCCAAATCACATCAATGCTCAAAGCATATACAAATTTGGTTCCATCTCATATGAGAGGTTGTACAGTGAGGAGATGTAAAGATTTGCAAAGTACCAACTAAGAATAATGTTGCTGACCCCTTGACAAAGGCACTTTCACAGCAGAAGTGTGATGGTCATGTTAGATCACTTGGAATATAGTTTGTGGGTGATTGGCTCTAATTGCAAGTGGGATTCTATTGGTGTGTATGCCCATAGAGCCAATCATATGATGATTGTAATGACATAACTTATAGAAATGATTTGATTATTCCAATTTATTCTATTTAATTTAGTTATGAGATAATGAAGTAACATTATAAATGTCTAGAGAATAATATTACTCAATGACGCATGTCTTCAAGTATTAGCCTTGTGGAAATGAGATCATATAGATGTTAAGAGTAAATATACATATTCTCATTATGTCCTTGATTGTCTGTTATTATGGAAGGTTGATAGACAACAATGACACATAAGATCAGAGTGTGAGTTGGTTGATGACAGAGTCTCATTAGTCATTATATGGCTATATCAAAACAAGCACACAGATACATGTTAGAGAACAATGTATCAGATGGACCCATTTTGAGACTGACACATGGAAGCCATCATTATGGAAGTGATAGTCAGCTCTCACTGTGATGGTGGTGGTTTTGGTTCTTAGACTTGAAATCACTGCACTCATAACATGTCTTTGGGTACACTTTGGCATCATCAAACGCAAACATGAAACTTGGGTTGTTATAAAGGTGACGATTGGGTGACTTTGACACATGGGGATAGACTATGAATGATAGAAATGAGATTTGTCCCTCCTATAGGAGTTTGATGCTCTAGGCCTCTTGATTATTGAGATTGAGAAATGCATGTCCATGCACATGTGAGTCAATATGTGATATTGTGCTTACATATATCTCAGACACTGTGCTCTTGGTTCAAGAAACAAGATTGAATGATGAAGTGGATGACTATTCCATGCCTCGAACATCAGTGACAAAGGAACTATACAAACACTGCAACACCATATACAGATTATAGGTTGAAGTTGTTCTTCAACTTTCCATTTACTTGGGTAGCATTGATGTGTGACTAGGCAGTGCTCATTGTTTGTGATGTCATAAGTTGTCACTGACATTTACTGCCAACGTAATATGGGACCTATAGGGTCACACACATAGGTCTCGACCTAGAAGAGAAGTTTAATCTTAAATGACAATTGAATTAATTACT
Organism: Alisma plantago-aquatica; assembly: GCA_963693085.1. NCBI lineage: Eukaryota > Viridiplantae > Streptophyta > Magnoliopsida > Alismatales > Alismataceae > Alisma > Alisma plantago-aquatica. Next base: position 613,512,961 of record OY856414.1, read on the forward strand.
AAAACATTTAGGTGATTGATTCACGCAACAAGAAACCTGACTGCACTACCAAACGTCCATCTCATGGCATGAGACGGCTGTCTGGAGTGCCAAACGGTCATCTCAAGGGTTGAGATGGGCGTTTGGAGTGTCAGACTGATTCGAGTTGAAATTTTCTATGGATTGAACCGATCGGCTTGGCTCGACTCACCAGACGACCGTATGGGTGAGTGAGACGGTCGTATCATATGAACGAGATGATCCAATTTGATCGAGGGGAGGTTCTAAATATTTCCAAGTTTGTTATGGTTGCACATCACTTATTGTGTAAGGAATTAATGTCTTACATTAGTGGGAATCAAATTGCCAATTTTTTGTGTGGTTGGGAAAGCACCATAGGACTGTTTAGATTGAGCCAGACGACTATATGGCACATGAGTTGATGGTCTGGCATGCCAGACGACTAGTTCGGCTACCGGAGGCTGTGAAAGTTCCAGAATTGTTGCAAAATCTGAGATCTTTAGGTCCCTTCCACTCTCGCACAGACTGGAAACCCTAGCCCAAACCCCTCCTATAAATAGAGGGGTATTGGGGGCTTTTCGGAGCAAAACATAGACAATTGAGAATTAGTTTCTCTAAAAAATGTTGTCCTCTCTAGTTGTGGTAACCACAAGAGCCCAAGCAAGTCCTACCCGACTAGGGAGGGGTAGCAAGGGAGAGAACAACTCCTTCCTATCTGTCCTAGCAGGACGACATGAGTTCTAGGTGGTCCGTGTGGACTTCTCTAGAGGCGGTCCACCGTTATCTGCCGCTAAGAAGGACATCATCAACCAGTAGTCCGTGATGAGAGGAGTTGTTGTAGAATACGACATTCAAGTCTGTTATCCATAGAGGAGCAGTCAGACGAGTCCCAGTACAACCAAGAGTTAGAGTTGTGCAACTACAATGATGAGGATTGTCACTAGACTTGCTCCAGGACCAGGTATATCCTTGAAATCATCCTTTACATATTATATTATTGACGTGATCTGCTGGTTATGGGGAATATGGTAGATAAATGTTTTTGTTTCTTTTGCCTTCTCTGTAGCCATATTACCCTATACTAATAAGAAGATAACAATGACACAACAAATTATATTTATGAAAGAATAACTAATTGTCACAATGAGAACATATTCAACAACATCAAATTATCAACTAGTTGTGCCAGCTCAGCAGGAGCCAAGTGATAAGGTGGCTTCGATATCGTTGAAGTTCCAGGTATGAGCTCGATGGAGAATTCCACCTCGCGATTTGGTGGCAACCCGGGCAACTCCTCAGGAAAGACATCTGGGAAGTCCTTCACCACATCAACATGGTCTAGGGCAGGAGGTGTAGCATCGAGAACAATGGAGGCTAGGAAGGCTCTACACCCTTGTGAGACAAGCTTTTCATCTTTGATAGCAGAGATGACGAACTGTCGCTCTCCTCGCTTCTTGCCCTTGACGCACACTCTTCCTTCATCAGGATGAAACAGACTAACCTTGGATTCCTCACAAAACAGAACAGCTTTATACTTCTTTAACCAATCCATACCCAGGATGATGTCAAAGACGGTCATATCAAGCAAGACAAAAACTGTGGAAAACATTATTCCGGATACACAGAGGTTCAAGGTAGGAGTTTGGAGGTACGAGGAGCAGATTTTACCACTAGGAGTTTTTACATCTAACACATGATCCATAAAATCAGATTCGATTTCAAGCATAGAGGCAAACTGTCTAGATATGAAGGTATTGGAGGAACCGGAATCAAACAGAGCTTTTAAAGGATGCAAATTGAGGTGTAGTGTACCTTCAATCACTTCATTGCCTTCACCATCTTCTTCAGCATTGAGAGCAAACACTCTCCCATTCCGCCTCTCAGCTGGCGGACGTCTCGGGTTCTGGTTGTTGTTGTTATTGTTGTTGTTGTTCCGCGGTGGAGGGTTCTGTCTCGACTGTTGTGGCTGCTGAGCATGATTCTGCCCTTGCTGGAAACGAGGGCAGTTGGGTCAGATGTGCCCAACCTGGCCACACTCATGGTAGGTTGGTGGAGGACAGTTGCCAACACGAGCAGGTGCATTGTTGGCGGGGCATCTTCTAGGAGGATGGTGGCGATTGCATCTGTTGCAGCGATCACGTCCACAGTTCTCATGCTGGTTCGGATTCTTCCTTTTGTTGTTGTTGAAGCTACTGGAAGACTAAAATCCCGGATATGACTCGATGGTGAGAGCCTTGTCCACCATCTGTTGAAACGTGAGTGACAGCTGTGGAACGAGGCTTCGACCAACATGGTAGTTCAGGCCCTCTAAGAACAAGGTTGCTCTTCTGTCAGCTCCAAGGTCGGTGGCGTAATGTTCCAACAGCAGAAACTTATGAACGTAGTCGGCCACGCTCATGCTTCCTTGTTTGAGACTGTAAAACTCAGCCTCCTTCTTCCTCAGGAACGCAGGGAAGATGTACTTCTCTCTGAACAGCTTCAGGAACTGAGTCCACTCCATGGAGGAGGTGTCTCGAGTGCAGGCAACTCCATTCCACCAAACACGCGCCGGTCCATCTAGCACGTATGTCGCAAACCGAACCTTCTGGTGAGGAGGGCAAGCCATACCCTCGAAGGTCCGATCCAGGGCCAACACCCAGTCATCAGCTTTGTCCACCATGTTAGGCTCACTCTCACCCTTGAAGTAGGGTGGCTGCATCTTGATGAAGTCAGTGAGGGTGAACTCCCTCGGCTTGGCGGCAACAGCAGCAATGGTGTTGAGTTGTCCCATCATGGTGGAGGACAACAGCTGTCACAGCATCGCCAGCTCTTGCTCAGGTGTGAAGGCAGGAACACCAGAGGTTGGTTGGGTAACAGCAGGAGTCACAGGAGTGTCGAGGTTGTCAGTGTTGGACTCCTGGTTTGAGTTGTCAAACAGGTCACCTCTCCTGAAATTAGGGTTATCATATTAAATTTTCAGGAGTAAAGAATCATAGATGAGAGGGAAAAGAAATAGAGATGAGAAAAGGATAACTAGAATGCTATTGCCTAAAAGCATACTACTTTGGGCAGTTTGTATCGGCGCAGGCCAGGCCGGATCATATGGGCACGGGAGTCCCCGTATGCCAAGCTAGTGGGTCGGAGGAAAATCTTGCCAGCCCCCATGCCCTGATCCTTTCTAGACACCCTTGCCTCAACTGCATGCCCTAATAGTCGCCTAAAGGCTCTGATACCATGCTGTAAAGAGGCGAGATCACCCCTTTACTAAAATTTAAAGGAAATGCAAACATCCACAATTTTAACAAAAATTTAGACTTTGAGGATGAATGCATAATATTCCAAATAAATAAGCACGATTCCAGATACATAATAAAATGTCAATAGCAGCGGAAAGAAAGAAATAATAAGCCTTCTAATGGCTTTATTGTTTATTACATCAATGCTTTCAAAAAGAAAAGATAAGATAGAATAGAGGATCTAGCTATAGCAACCTAGCCATCCTTCTTCAAGCTAACGATCACAGCAAAGGATTCTTTCTTCAAGCCCTTCCTTCACCTTGCACAGCTCCAACACCTGGGTGGTTGGGAAGACACCCAGCAAGAGGGAAAACAAGGAAAAGGAGTTGAAGAAGCAGCTTGAAGAGCTTCTTGACATGGGTTTCATTCGCCCCAGTGTTTCCCCTTGGGGAGCCCCTGTCTTGTTCGTGAAGAAGAAAGATGGATCCTTGCGGATGTGTATGGATTACCGCATGCTCAACCAGGTGACAGTGAAGAATCGTTATCCGTTGCCACGCATCGACGACCTGTTCGATCAGCTGAAGTCAGCCACAGTGTTCTCCAAGATGGATCTGCGAAGTGGCTACTACCAGATGCGTGTAAAGGATGATGATGTTCCAAAGACAGCGTTCAGAACTCGCTATGGGCATTATGAATTTATGGTCATGCCTTTTGGTTTGACGAATGCCCCTGCTGCGTTTATGGACCTGATGAACCGAGTATTCCGCCCATACCTCGACAAGTTTGTAGTGGTGTTTATTGATGATGTTTTGGTTTATTCCGAGACGTTGGATCAACATCGCGAACACCTGTGGATTGTACTCAACACATTGCGAGAAAATCAATTGTATGCAAAATTCTCAAAATGTGAGTTCTGGATAAAGGAAGTGATGTTTCTTGGTCACGTGATTTCTTCCGGCCATATAGCTGTTGATCCTGCTAAGGTAGAAGCTGTGACAAAGTGGAATGCTCCGAGAAACCTGTCAGAAATCCGTAGTTTCCTTGGTCTAGCTGGTTACTATCGGAAGTTTACCAAAGGGTTTTCTGAGTTGGCTTTACCTTTGACCAAGCTGACTCGGAAGGAAGTCAAGTTCACATGGACCCCTGAATGTGAGGATAGTTTTCAGAAGTTGAAGATGAGTCTGACTTCTGCTCCAGTGCTTGCTTTGCCTGTTGAGGGCATACCCTATGTCATCTACACTGATGCATCCCGACAAGGCTTAGGGTGTGTTCTGATGCAAGACAGAAAGGTGATCGCCTATGCTTCACGACAGTTGAAACCTAATGAAGCTAATTGGCCTACGCATGATTTAGAGCTGGCTGCCATAGTTCATGCTTTGAAGATCTGGCGACACTACCTCTATGGAGAAAAGTTCGAAGTCTTTTCTGATCACAAGAGTTTGAGATATCTGTTGACTCAGAAGGATCTGAACTTGCGACAATGTAGGTGGATGGAATATCTTAAAGATTACAATTTCACCATCACCTATCATCCTGGTAAAGCAAATGTCGTAGTTGATGCTTTAAGTCGCAAGAAGGATGCTGTTTGTGCGGCTCTGAGATGTTCTGTGTGGGAAACCTTGAACATGTGGCCAGTTGGAAACCTCAACCTGTCGATTCAGTGGATGAAGATAAGTTGTGTGTTCATATGGCCAGTTTGACCGTTACACCAACCTGGATCTCAGAAGTCTTGTATGCACAGTTGGAGAGTTTCGAGCTTGAAGAGTTGAAAGCTTTATCTGAGAAACCGCAATCTGACTTCTCTGTCGGAGTGGATGGTGCTATCCGCTTCAGACAAAGGTTGTGGATACCTGATGTTGGTGATCTGAGATAGAAGGTTCTGAGTGAAGCTCATGGTTCCAAGTACACTATTCACCCTGGCACAACAAAGATGTACAAGGACTTACAGCGAAGCTTCTGGTGGAAGAACATGAAGAATGATATAGCTTTGTTTGTAGCAAAGTGCTTGACATGTCAGCAAGTCAAGATTGAACATCAACGACCTGGTGGTCTTCTTCATCCTCTTGAGATTCCAGAGTGGAAGTGGGAGAAGATCACAATGGACTTTGTTACTGGTTTCCCCAAGTCTAAGAGAGGTTATGATGTTGTCTGGGTGGTGATTGATCGGCTTACAAAATCTGCTCATTTCTTGCCTTTCAAAACCATGTATAAAGTTGCCGAGATGGCTCAGTTGTATGTGGAGTGGATAGTTCGTCTGCATGGTGTCCCTGCTGTGATAGTTTCTGATCGAGACCCGAAATTCACTTCTCATTTATGGGGTCAGATTCAGGAAGAGATGGGTACTGATCTGCATTTCAGCACTGCTTACCACCCGCAAACTGATGGTCAGTCCGAGAGAACAGTTCAGATTCTGGAGGACTTGCTACGTGCTTGTGTGATGGATTGGGGTGGTGCTTGGGATCGGTATCTACCATTAGCAGAGTTTGCTTACAACAATAGCTACCAAGCCAATATTGGTATGCCACCTTTTGAAGCTCTCTATGGTAGACCTTGTCGTTCACCTTTGCACTGGGATGATGTTGGTGAACGTTCTCTAGTGAAGACTGATGACATGCAGATGATGCTTGAGAAGATACAGTTGATAAAGAAACGGATGAAAGCTGCTCAAGACAGACAGAAGATGTATGCTGATAAGAAGAGGTCTGATGTAAGCTTCTTAGTGGGAGACTATGCTTTTCTAAAGATCAAGCCTATACGCTCTATTGCAAGATCTAAAGTAAAAGGCAAGTTGAGTCCTCGCTATGTTGGACCGTTTGAGATCTTAGATAAAGTGGGGGATTATGCTTATCGTCTAGCTTTTCCTCCTGCTTATGACAAGATTCACAATGTGTTCCATGTTTCTGTGTTGAGGAAGTACGTTAAGGATCCGTCTCATGTGCTCACCATCGAACCTGTGGAGATTAATGAGAATCTAACTTATGAAGAACTACCTGTGAAGATCCTTGACTCCCGAGTAAAGCAGCTGAATAATAAGGAGATAGAGTTAGTGAAGGTTTTGTGGAGATATCATGGATTAGAAGAAACCACTTGGGAGTTGAGAGATGAGATGTTGCATACTCACCCTTCCCTCTTTGTATGAGATTTCGGGGACGAAATCCTTTTTAAGGGGTGGAGTGTTGTAACATACTGAAATCTCCTATGTACCTCTTTGTACTCTTTTCTATAAGCTTTGACCTTCATTTTCGTTCCATTTGTCCTTGGTTTTGATTTAAAAGGAATTAAGATGGTTATTGGTTAAATGTTTTCTATATATTCTTATTTTAAGGTTGCATGCACAAATGCCTCAGTTAGAATTAGATAATGGGTTTAAAATGCAAATTCACATAAAGTAATAAAAAGAGTAAAATAATTCGTCCTAGAATCTTCTAGTGTTTCCTAGAATATAAGAAATAAGAAGAAAATACGAACTTTATAAAAGAAAGAAGATAAATATAATAAGTAAAGGAAATATGAGAATTTATGAGTCAAGAAGATAATTACAAAGATTTTTGCAACAAATATGATAATCTGAAACCATCATGATAATTTTATAGTTTAATTCGTTTCCTTGAGCAAAGAGTAACTTACAGGTAAAGTATTATTTAAAATGAAAATATTAATAACATTATCGATAGAATATAGGAAATATGCCAATAAAAAGAAATAAAATACTTAATGTTCTCAAATCAGTAAAAGTACTTCAAATTCGTATTCTAAACATAAAAATAAGCCTCTGTGCAAATTTGCAACTAATTTGGATAATATATGAATAATAAGAAAAATGGGAGAGAGAAAATGTGTAGAATGTTCTAATTAATTTAATAAATATAAAGATAATATCAACTTGTGAAGATAATTGCAAAATCGTGTTCCAACCCATTAAGGAGACTTATGGGTGAAGTTACATTAATTTTAAATAATGTTATCACCTCTTTTGAAGGAGGAAAGAGAAAATGACATATTAATTATTTCACCTAATAAACTTTCTCAAAATGAAAAACTAACTCCATATTTGGATTCTACGCGTCGAAATAAGTCAGAATATTAATTTTCATAATTTTTGGGCACGTTTGAGCCTCCAAAAGAAGAAAGAGAAAAACATTTAAAATCTAATAGTTTTTAATCAACTTTTGCTCAGGGATATTTCCCTGAGCTAATTCGCGATCGAACGGCTCAGATTGCTTGATGGACCCACGTCCACCGATCCGACGACGCGCGGTCATCTCCTAGCTCTAGACGGATAAGGCAACATGCCTTTGTTTTTCGATTTTTTTTAAATCACGTTATCTCGAGATTTACTCGATGGTTTTCACCCAATTAACTTGCGTTGGTTTCCTTGCGAGATTGCGCACAGTTTTATCCCAAATTTTGTGGGCTTTGACACGTATTTGCGAAACGCCTAATGTGGCCGCCGACCCCCTCACCTTGCCCCTAGCTAAACCCTAACCTAGGGCATGTTGCCTATATATATCTATGTACCTAGGACCGCCACGACCTTAGCAACTCACCTATACCTTTGATTTCAAGATTCGTGGACGTTTGGACCCCTAGCTAGCTGCCGACAACGCCTGGCTTGCGGCGCCTTTTCTTCTCTGGTTGCTGCGTCTCCGTTCAATCAAGAGGTACCTTCAACTTCAACTTCCCTTCCCCTTTCTTTCGAGTATCTAAGCGCTTGATTTCGTTGAGAATCGCGATTTTGCCCATTTGAGCCGAGCAACCTGCTCTCTGTTCGTGTCGCGCGGGCAAGGGGAGGAAGACGATCCTCGTTTTACCTTTCTGCCCCTAGTCGCTTGCCTTACTGGCTTTTCGCGCGAGGGGTGTTCTCGCCCTTTTCCTTCTTTTCGACTTTGACCGCTTGAACCGGTCGCTCGCCTCCTGCGACCGCCCCGAGACGCAGAGCACCGCTCCTGATCACTCCCGAATGCTACCGACCGACTCCCGACCGCTCGCGTTGAGCATGGTTGCCTACGTGGCACATGTTGATTGGTCAAAATAAAATAATTTTTATAAATTATTCCGTTGGTCAAAAATTACAAATAAATAGTGTTTTGAAATCAGAAAAACGAGATCTATTTAATAAAAATGTTTTTGAGATCTAGTTTTGAGGTTTGCGAAAATGTGTTTTTAAAATCGATTTAATTAACTTAAAAATCATAAAAATTAACCCTAAGAATCCATATTTCTAAAACATACAATATTATATGTTATTTTGATCAGGAAAACCTAACTAAGATGATTATGAGGTTTTTGAAGTCTGAATCGAGAGTTTGTGCAAAAAGTTAGTAAATTAGGGTTTTCAATCTTTTAAATGAATACATGTAATTCTAATATATATATATAATGATGTAATAGGAAGTTTGGGTTTATAGTTCGTGTGAAGAGTTGAAAAAGGGAAACTTAGGACACCTGTGGCCAAGGTATGTGTTTAGTATGAGTTTGATTGTGCATCTACCTAACAGTTGGGAAATACTTAATCCAATACCTAAATTTCTCTATGAGGTTTAACTTGATCTAAACCATTGAATTCTTGAAACCTAAATGTCTTATTTGCCTCAAAAATCAGATATAGTATTCTCTTGTTTGGGTATTCATACCCCACTGCCATGATATATATTCTTTTGCTTATCTTGCCATAAATCTTTTGTAGCATGAAATTAAATGTTCTATTTAAATTTTAAGTAGTGGTACTTATGTACAACCACCCATAGAGGGCATGTATAAAATCGCCCTAGGGGAATGTTTATTATTCTCCCCATTAAAAATTGTAGGTGATTTGGAAATGTTTTAAATTCTTCCCTCACCTAAGGTTAGAGGTCTGGTAGGTGCCTCAACCCTACTTAGTTTGATAGACATATTAATTAACATGCTAAACCCTTTATTTCTTTTTGTTAATGGCAAGTCCTCTTATGAAAACCTCATACTTTTTATATCTTCTTACACCAAATATCTAGCCTAAATTTACTTGTACAACTTTCTTTTCCTTTGATAAATTGTTAGTGTAACACATACTTTTCCTTGTTTTCCCTCTTGTTGGGTGTCTTCCCAACCACCCAAGTGTTGGAGCTGTGCAAGGTGAAGGAAGGGCTTGAAGAAAGAATCCTTTGCTGTGATCGTTAGCTTGAAGAAGGATGGCTAGGTTGCTATAGCTAGATCCTCTATTCTATCTTATCTTTTCTTTTTGAAAGCATTGATGTAATAAACAATAAAGCCATTAGAAGGCTTATTATTTCTTTCTTTCCGCTGCTATTGACATTTTATTATGTATCTGGAATCGTTCTTATTTATTTGGAATATTATGCATTCATCCTCAAAGTCTAAATTTTTGTTAAAATTGTGGATGTTTGCATTTCCTTTAAATTTTAGTAAAGGGGTGATCTCGCCTCTTTACAGCATGGTATCAGAGCCTTTAGGCGACTATTAGGGCATGCAGTTGAGGCAAGGGTGTCTAGAAAGGATCAGGGCATGGGGGCTGGCAAGATTTTCCTCCGACCCACTAGCTTGGCATACGGGGACTCCCGTGCCCATATGATCCGGCCTGGCCTGCGCCGATACGAACTGCCCGAAGTAGTATGCTTTTAGGCAATAGCATTCTAGTTATCCTTTTCTCATCTCTATTTCTTTTCCCTCTCATCTATGATTCTTTACTCCTGAAATTTTAATATGATAACCCTAATTTCAGGAGAGGTGACCTGTTTGACAACTCAAACCAGGAGTCCAACACTGACAACCTCGACACTCGTGCGACTCCTACTGTTACCCAACCAACCTCTGGTGTTCCTGCCTTCACACCTGAGCAAGAGCTGGAAATGCTGCGACAGCTGTTATCCTCCACCATGATGGGACAACTCAACACCATTGTTGCTGTTGCCGCCAAGCCGAGGGAGTTCACCCTCACTGACTTCATCAAGATGCAGCCACCCTACTTCAAGGGTGAGAGTGAGCCTAACATGGTGGACAAAGCTGATGACTGGGTGTTGGCCCTGGATCGGACCTTCGAGGGTATGGCTTGCCCTCCTCACCAGAAGGTTCGGTTTGCGACATACGTGCTAGATGGACCGGCGCGTGTTTGGTGGAATGGAGTTGCCCGCACTCGAGACACCTCCTCCATGGAGTGGACTCAGTTCCTGAAGCTGTTCAAAGAGAAGTACATCTGCCCTGCGTTCCTGAGGAAGAAGGGGGCTGAGTTTTACAGTCTCAAACAAGGAAGCATGAGCGTGGCCGACTACGTTCAGAAGTTTCTGCTGTTGGAACGTTACGCCACCGACCTTGGAGCTGACAGAAGAGCAACCTTGTTCTTGGAGGGCCTGAACTACCATGTTGGTCGAAGCCTCGTTCCACAGCTGCCACTCACGTTTCAACAGATGGTGGACAAGGCTCTCGCCATCGAGTCATATCCGGGATTTCAGTCTTCCAGTAGCTTCAACAACAACAAAAGGAAGAATCCGTACCAGCATGAGAACTGTGGACGTGATCGCTGCAACAGATGCAATCGCCACCATCCTCCTGGAAGATGCCCCGCCAACAATGCACCTACTCGTGTTGGCAACAGTCCTCCACCAACCTACCATGAGTGTGGCCAGGTTGGGCACATCCGACCCAACTGCCCTCGTTTCCAGCAAGGGTAGAATCATGCTCAGCAGCCACAACAGCCGAGACAGAACCCTCCACCGCGGAACAACAACAACAATAACAACAACAACCAGAACCTGAGACGTCCGCCAGCTGAGAGGCGGAATGGGAGAGTGTTTGCTCTCAATGCTGAAGAAGATGGTGAAGGCAATGAAGTGATTGAAGGTACACTACACCTCAATTTGCATCCTTTAAAAGCTATGTTTGATTCCGGTTCCTCCAATACCTTCATATCTAGACAGTTTGCCTCTATGCTTGAAATCAAATCTGAGTTTATGGATCATGTGTTAGATGTAAAAACTCCTAGTGGTAAAATCTGCTCCTCGTACCTCCAAACTCCTACCTTGAACCTCTGTGTATCCGGAATAATGTTTTCCACAGTTTTTGTCTTGCTTGATATGACCGTCTTTGACATCATCCTGGGTATGGATTGGTTAAAGAAGTATAAAGCTGTTCTGTTCTGTGAGGAATCCAAGGTTAGTCTGTTTCATCCTGATGAAGGAAGAGTGTGCGTCAAGGGCAAGAAGTGAGGAGAGCGACAGTTTGTCATCTCTGCTATCAAAGCTGAAACGCTTGTCTCACAAGGGTGTAGAGCCTTCCTAGCCTCCATTGTTCTCGATGCTACACCTCCTGCCCTAGACCATGTTGATGTGGGGAAGGACTTCCCAGATGTCTTTCCTGAGGAGTTTCCTGGGTTGCCACCAAATCACGAGGTGGAATTCTCCATCGAGCTCATACCTGGAACTTCACCGATATCAAAGCCACCTTATCGCTTGGCTCCTGTTGAGCTGGCAGAGTTGAAGAAGCAGCTTGAAGAGCTTCTTGGCATGGGTTTCATTCGCCCCAGTGTTTCCCCTTGGGGAGCCCCTGTCTTGTTCGTGAAGAAGAAAGATGGATCCTTGCGGATGTGTATGGATTACCGCATGCTCAACCAGGTGACAGTGAAGAATCGTTATCCGTTGCCACGCATCGACGACCTGTTCGATCAGCTGAAGTCAGCCACAGTGTTCTCCAAGATGGATCTGCGAAGTGGCTACTACCAGATGCGTGTAAAGGATGATGATGTTCTGAAGACAGCGTTCAGAACTCGCTATGGGCATTATGAATTTATGGTCATGCCTTTTGGTTTGACGAATGCCCCTGCTGCGTTTATGGACCTGATGAACCGAGTATTCCGCCCATACCTCGACAAGTGTTTAGTGGTGTTTATTGATGATGTTTTGGTTTATTCCGAGACGTTGGATCAACATCGCGAACACCTGCGGATTGTACTCAACACATTGCGAGAAAATCAATTGTATGCAAAATTCTCAAAATGTGAGTTCTGGATAAAGGAAGTGATGTTTCTTGGTCACGTGATTTCTGCCGGCCATATAGCTGTTGATCCTGCTAAGGTAGAAGCTGTGACAAAGTGGAATGCTCCGAGAAACCCATCAGAAATTTGTAGTTTCCTTGGTCTAGTTGGTTACTATCGGAAGTTTATCAAAGGGTTTTCTGAGTTGGCTTTACCTTTGACCAAGCTGACTCGGAAGGAAGTCAAGTTCACATGGACCCCTGAATGTGAGGACAGTTTTCAGAAGTTGAAGATGAGTCTGACTTCTGCTCCAGTGCTTGCTTTGCCTGTTGAGGGCATACCCTATGTCATCTACACTGATGCATCCCGACAAGGCTTAGGGTGTGTTCTGATGCAAGACGGAAAGGTGATCGCCTATGCTTCACGACAGTTGAAACCTAATGAATCTAATTGGCCTACGCATGATTTAGAGCTGGCTGCCATAGTTCATGCTTTGAAGATCTGGCGACACTACCTCTATGGAGAAAAGTTCGAAGTCTTTTCTGATCACAAGAGTTTGAGATATCTGTTGACTCAGAAGGATCTGAACTTGCGACAACGTAGGTGGATGGAATATCTTAAAGATTACAATTTCACCATCACCTATCATCCTGGTAAAGCAAATGTCGTAGTTGATGCTTTAAGTCGCAAGAAGGATGCTGTTTGTGCGGCTCTGAGATGTTCTGTGTGGGAAACCTTGAACATGTGGCCAGTTGGAAACCTCAACCTGTCGATTCAGTGGATGAAGATAAGTTGTGTGTTCATATGGCCAGTTTGACCGTTACACCAACCTGGATCTCAGAAGTCTTGTATGCACAGTTGGAGAGTTTCGAGCTTGAAGAGTTGAAAGCTTTATCTGAGAAACCGCAATCTGACTTCTCTGTCGGAGTGGATGGTGCTATCCGCTTCAGACAAAGGTTGTGGATACCTGATGTTGGTGATCTGAGATAGAAGGTTCTGAGTGAAGCTCAGGGTTCCAAGTACACTATTCACCCTGGCACAACAAGATGTACAAGGACTTACAGCGAAGCTTCTGGTGGAAGAACATGAAGATTGATATAGCTTTGTTTGTAGCAAAGTGCTTGACATGTCAGCAAGTCAAGATTGAACATCAACGACCAGGTGGTCTTCTTCATCCTCTTGAGATTCCAGAGTGGAAGTGGGCGAAGATCACAATGGACTTTGTTACTGGTTTCCCCAAGTCTAAGAGAGGTTATGATGTTGTCTGGGTGGTGATTGATCGGCTTACAAAATCTGCTCATTTCTTGCCTTTCAAAACCACGTATAAAGTTTCCGAGATGGCTCAGTTGTATGTGGAGTGGATAGTTCGTCTGCATGGTGTCCCTGCTGTGATAGTTTCTGATTGAGACCCGAAATTCACTTCTCGTTTAAGGGGTCTGATTCAGGAAGAGATGGGTACTGATCTGCGTTTCAGCACTGCTTACCACCCGCAAACTGATGGTCAGTCCGAGAGAACAGTTCACATTTTGGAGGACTTGCTACGTGCTTGTGTGATGGATTGGGGTGGTGCTTGGGATCGGTATCTACCATTAGCAGAGTTTTCTTACAACAATAGCTACCAAGCCAGTATTGGTATGCCACCTTTTGAAGCTCTCTATGGTAGACCTTGTCGTTCACCTTTGCACTGGGATGATGTTGGTGAACGTTCTCTAGTGAAGACTGATGACATGCAGATGATGCTTGAGAAGATACAGTTGATAAAGAAACGGATGAAAGCTGCTCAAGACAGACAGAAGATGTATGCTGATAAGAAGAGGTCTGATGTAAGCTTCTTAGTGGGAGACTATGCTTTTCTAAAGATCAAGCCTATACGCTCTATTGCAAGATCTAAAGTAAAAGGCAAGTTGAGTCCTCGCTATGTTGGACCGTTTGAGATCTTAGATAAAGTGGGGGATTGTGCTTATCATCTAGCTTTGCCTCCTGCTTATGACAAGATTCACAATGTGTTCCATGTTTCTGTGTTGAGGAAGTACGTTAAGGATCCGTCTCATGTGCTCACCATCGAACCTGTGGAGATTAATGAGAATCTGACTTATGAAGAACTACCTGTGAAGATCCTTGACTCCCGAGTAAAGCAGTTGAATAATAAGGAGATAGAGTTAGTGAAGGTTTTGTGGAGATATCATGGATTAGAAGAAACCACTTGGGAGTTGAGAGATGAGATGTTGCGTACTCACCCTTCCCTCTTTGTATGAGATTTCGGGGACGAAATCCTTTTTAAGGGGTGGAGTGTTGTAACATACTAAAATCTCCTATGTACCTCTTTGTACTCTTTTCTATAAGCTTTGACCTTCATTTTCGTTCCATTTGTCCTTGGTTTTGATTTAAAAGGAATTAAGATGGTTATTGGTTAAATGTTTTCTATATATTTTTATTTTAAGGTTGCATGCACAAATGCCTCGGTTAGAATTAGATAATGGGTTTAAAATGCAAGTTCACATAAAGTAATAAAAAGAGTAAAATAATTCGTCCTAGAATCTTCTAGTGTTTCCTAGAATATAAGAAATAAGAAGAAAATACGAACTTTATAAAAGAAAGAAGATAAATATAATAAGTAAAGGAAATATGAGAATTTATGAGTAAAGAAGATAATTACAAAGATTTTTGCAACAAATATGATAATCTGAAACCATCATGATAATTTGATAGTTTAATTCGTTTCCTTGAGCAAAGAGTAACTTAAGGGTCAAGTATTATTTAAAATGAAAATATTAATAACATTATCGATAGAATATAGGAAATATGCCAATAAAAATAAATAAAATACTTAATGTTCTCAAATCAGTAAAATTACTTCAAATTCGTATTCTAAACATAAAAATAAGCCTCTGTGCAAATTTGCAACTAATTTGGATAATATATGAATAATAAGAAAAATGGGAGAGAGAAAATGTGTAGAATGTTCTAATTAATTTAATAAATATAAAGATAATATCAACTTGTGAAGATAATTGCAAAATCGTGTTCCAACCCATTAAGGAGACTTATGGGTGAAGTTACATTAATTTTAAATAATGTTATCACCTCTTTTGAAGGAGGAAAGAGAAAATGACATATTAATTATTTCACCTAATAAACTTTCTCAAAATGAAAAACTAACTCCATATTTGGATTCTGCGCGTTGAAATAAGTCAGAATATAAATTTTCATAATTTTTGGGCAATGTTTGAGCCTCCAAAAGAAGAAAGAGAAAAACATTTAAAATCTAATAGTTTTTAATCGACTTTTGCTCAGGGATATTTCCCTGAGCTAATTCGCGATCGAACGGCTCAGATTGCTTGATGGACCCGCGTCCACTGATCCGACGATGCGCGGTCGTCTCCTAGCTCTAGACGGATAAGGCAACAGGCCTTTGTTTTTCGATTTTTTTAAAATCACGTTATCTCGAGATTTACTCGATGGTTTTCACTCAATTAACTTGCGTTGGTTTCCTTGCGAGATTGTGCACAGTTTTATCCCAAATTTTGTGGGCTTTGACATGTATTTGCGAAACGCCTAATGTAGCCGTCGACCCCCTCACCTTGCCCCTAGCTAAACCCTAACCTAGGGCACGTTGCCTATATATATCTATGTACCTAGGACCGCCACGACCTTAGCAACTCACCTATACCTTTGATTTCAAGATTCGTGGACGTTTGGACCCCTAGATAGCCGCCGACAACGCCTGGCTTGCGGCGCCTTTTCTTCTCTGGTTGCTGCATCTCCGTTCAATCAAGAGGTACCTTCAACTTCGACTTCCCTTCCCCTTTCTTTCGAGTATCTAAGCGCTTGATTTTGTTGAGAATCGCAATTTTGCCCATTTGAGCCGAGCAACCTGCTCTCTGCTCGTGTCGCGCGGGCAAGGGGAGGAAGACGATCCTCGTTTTACCTTTCTGCCCCTAGTCACTTGCCTTACTGGCTTTTCGCGTGAGGGGTGTTCTCGCCCTTTTCCTTCTTTTCGGCTTTGACCGCTTGAACCGGTCGCTCGCCTCCTGCGACCGCCCCGAGACGCAGAGCACCGCTCCTGATCACTCCCGAACGCTACCGACCGACTCCCGACCGCTCGCGTTGAGCATGGTTGCCTACGTGGCACATGCTGATTGGTCAAAATAAAATAATTTTTATAAATTATTCCGTTGGTCAAAAATTACAAATAAATAGTGTTTTGAAATCAGAAAAACGAGATCTATTTAATAAAAATGTTTTTGAGATCTGGTTTTGAGGTTTGCGAAAATTTGTTTTTAAAATCGATTTAATTAACTTAAAAATCATAAAAATTAACCCTAAGAATCCATATTTCTAAAACATACAATATTATATGTTATTTTGATCAGGAAAACCTAACTAAGATGATTATGAGGTTTTTGAAGTCTGAATCGAGAGTTTGTGCAAAAAGTTAGTAAATTAGGGTTTTCAATCTTTTAAATGAATACATGTAATTCTAATATATATATAATGATGTAATAGGAAGTTTGGGTTTATAGTTCGTGTGAAGAGTTGAAAAGGGGAAACTTAGGACACCTGTGGCCAAGGTATGTGTTTAGTATGAGTTTGATTGTGCATCTACCTAACAGTTGGGAAATACTTAATCCAATACCTAAATTTCTCTATGAGGTTTAACTTGATCTAAACCATTGAATTCTTGAAACCTAAATGTCTTATTTGCCTCAAAATCAGATATAGTATTCTCTTGTTTGGGTATTCATACCCCACTGCCATGATATATATTCTTTTGCTTATCTTGCCATAAATCTTTTGTAGCATGAAATTAAATGTTCTATTTAAATTTTAAGTAGTGGTACTTATGTACAACCACCCATAGAGGGCATGTATAAAATCGCCCTAGGGGAATGTTTATTATTCTCCCCATTAAAAATTGTAGGTGATTTGGAAATGTTTTAAATTCTTCCCTCACCTAAGGTTAGAGGTCCGGTAGGTGCCTCAACCCTACTTAGTTTGATAGACATATTAATTAACATGCTAAACCCTTTATTTCTTTTTGTTAATGGAAAGTCCTCTTATGAAAACCTCATACTTTTTGATATCTTCTTACACCAAATATCTAGCCTAAATTTACTTGTACAACTTTCTTTTCCTTTGATAAATTGTTAGTGTAACACATACTTTTTCTTGTTTTCCCTCTTGCTGGGTGTCTTCCCAACCACCCAGGTGTTGGAGCTGTGCAAGGTGAAGGAAGGGCTTGAAGAAAGAATCCTTTGATGTGATCGTTAGCTTGAAGAAGGATGGCTAGGTTGCTATAGCTAGATCCTCTATTCTATCTTATCTTTTCTTTTTGAAAGCATTGATGTAATAAACAATAAAGCCATTAGAAGGCTTATTATTTCTTTCTTTCCGCTGCTATTGACATTTTATTATGTATCTGGAATCGTGCTTATTTATTTGGAATATTATGTGATGGAGTTTTGTTTATGCAACACCACTAAAAATCCTAGAGATGATGAGTCTCTAAGTTTAGCCTTGCTAGTACTATGGTAAGAACTCCACCCACATGTGCTAAGACATGTGGAAGTCTTATCGTAGTATAGTTAAGGGTCGAATCCTCGGGACAACGGTCTTGACGAAGTCAAGATGGAAAACGTTTAGCCTTTACTTAACAACTTAAAGATTGATATTTAGATCGAAAGTTTGATTTGGTTGTTTTAAACTAAGCACAAAGAAAGTAAAGCAAGAAAGTAAATAAAGCAAGTAAATCTTAAGAGTTAACAAATGATGATGAATCACTGGGGTTAAGCAGGTTTTTACCACCGCTACACATGCATTGTATATGTACTAAGCAAGACTTATAAGCTAGATGCATGGATGTTTCCACAAGACCGATGCCTTATAAGACAAGAGCGATGTGTTGCATCCAAGGGTGTTCCACAAGACCGATGCCCACATAAGACAAGAGCGATGCATTGCACCCTTCGATGTTCCACAAGACCAATGCCCATATAAGAAAAGGGCAATGCATCTCATCCTCCAAGGGTTAAGTAACTCTCATGCGGTACATCACTACGCGTCACTGAAGGATGTAGTCTCCGAAGAGAGAATCTTACTCAACCGCAAGAAACGTGCATCTAAAACTAACAAGCGAGCGATAATTACCAAATCGAATAGCGTCCTTGTAGGCCTAGTCTCCTATTCGAATAACCTAGCTACGAGAAGTGCGGGAATGATGCAACGCCAGCCATTCCCGAACAAATGGTCACATGCTTTACATCATTCCCCTCGCAAAGTGTGTTCCTCGACTTACAAAAGGTCTCTTCCATACAGATGGGAGTGTGCCAAATGATAGTGAGTTTACTCCACTCTTTGAGATACACTTCTAGACACCGAAACGGATGCGTGGTGGATACACACACCAGAAACCAACACTAAATCGGTATTCAAGCCTCGATAGCGGTCGTAGACAAACCACAACGAAAGACAATAAATGCATACAAGAACGTGGCCATCATTCAAGCATGTGTGAAACGATTTAGTATTAAAACGAAATGATAACATCTTTTTTTACAGTACAAAATACAAAACATGGGCAGCGGGGCTAGTCCCCGCGCCCCAGTGGATGGAACTACTCGCTCCTCATAGAGGGAGCAACAAAGAAGGAGGCAAGAAGAGATAGAAAGAACATCATCTCCACTGAGGAGAGAAGGTTGAACCCTTGGTGGAGAGAGCAACGATCTCCACTCCTTGTAGCTTGCTTGATGACGGATCTTCTCCTCTCACCTTCCTTGTTGATGAGAGAGAAAGTAGCTTGCAATGGACGTGAGTCTCAGACCGGCAGCCTCGAGTGATGGATGGAGTTGTTCTGGTAGTGGAGAGACAGCCTCTGGACGTCTGGACTCTCCTCTTCATGGACGGCCCTGAGGTCTTATTTATAGGCTTTGAGTGAGATCCAAACGGTTTGGAGACCGTTTGGGCTCAAACGGTCTTGGGACCGTTTGGCGTCAAACGGTCTTGAGATCGTTTGGCGTCAAACGGTCTTGGGACCGTTTGGTGTCAAACGGTCTTGAGATCGTTTGGCGTCAGACGGTCTTGAGATCGTTTGGCGTCAAACGGTCTGGGGACCGTTTGGCGTCAAACGGTCTTGAGACCGTTTGAACTCCATGCGGTCTTGGGACCGTTTGGCTTCATGCGGTCTCGGGACCGTTTGAACTCCATGCGGTCTTGGGACCGTTTGGCTTCATGCGGTCTCGGGACCGTTTGGCTTCATGCGGTCTCGGGACCGTTTGAACTCCATGCGGTCTTGAGACCGTTTGGCTTCATGCGGTCTCGGGACCGTTTGAACTCCATGCGGTCTTGGGACCGTTTGGCTTCATGCGGTCTCGGGACCGTTTGAACTCCATGCGGTCTTGGGACCGTTTGGCTTCATGCGGTCTCGGGACCGTTTGAACTCCATGCGGTCTTGGGACCGTTTGGCTTCATGCGGTCTCGGGACCGTTTGAACTCCATGCGGTCTTGGGACCGTTTGGATCCACTCGACCCTTGGGCTGGTTTATTCTTTTGTTATTTTTTTTGTGCTTTTTCTGCAATTATAAAAGGAAAAGTTAGTTTGATGATGTATTTACAAAAAAGGGGTAAAATTAGGTTTAAGTACAATATAAATGTAGAAAGAGTATGGAAAACTAAGGAAAAAGACTAAGATAAACTACTAAAATAGGAGGTTATCACCCCCCCTAACTTAGAGTCTAGCTTGTCCTCAAGTTAGATAGAGCTGAGACATGAAATGGCGCGGCGATCTTAATTAAAATTTCCATACTCTTGCTCCAATTCTTGACCTGAGTTCCCCAGGGGTCGTATCGAGGCTTATTGCATGCCTTGATCCTTTTGGATTTTGAGAGTTGCTTGGATTTCAGGTTTTTCCGTATCTCAAAGTTTGCCTTGGGACCACATTTATTTTGTGCATGCTGTTGACTCTAATCAACTTTATACCTCTCTGGAAACCTATTGGAAGCTAGAGAGGGTATGAGGGTTGGCTAAAGGCTTTGAAGTGTAACTCCCCTTCGAGTGGGGGAGGGGCTGTCTATGCTTTTTAGGATCTCACTACCGGACACGACACATCTGCCTTTATGAGGGCAGCTGAATGTACCGGCCGGGCGAGTCCTTTATTAGCCTTTTCATATACTTGGAACTTTTAGGGTTTCACTACCGGACGCGACGCATCTGCCTTTGTGAGGGCAGCGGAATGTGCCGGCCGGGTGAGCCCTTTATCAGTTCTTTATATAGGTCCTTATTCGTGGCACAACTCTCATGATTTTATTCGTCTCTCTGGCTTTTATTCAAAAACTCACAGGCTTGGGTTTTGGGATGAGGATTTATTTTGGGCGGCCAAGCCTCTTTTATTTTGAAGAGAGGAAAGTTGTTCTTAAAGTTTTTCAGCATGCACTTATTTGGTTTGTGGTCCACTTGCAGAGCTTTTTGACTTGGAAGTTGCCTGATTTCCCTCTCATCCTTGAGATCTCGGCTTATTTCTGCCCTGATTTTGACCTATGGAGAGTCAGATAAAGAATTGGAGCAAAAATATAGGATCCATAGTGGATGGGGGTCGATAAATCGCCATTTGATGTCTAAGTGCTAAATACTTGTAGAGACTAACATGATTCTAGAGTTAGTTGAGGTGATTAAAAAGAATTTGTAAAAAGAATCTTGAAAGAATAAAAGGAATTTGTAAAACAAAAGAAATGTATGGAAAGTGTTTAGAGAAAAAGAAGGGAGTATAGAAGTTGATACCTAGCCCTTGTCTAATGTATCCCCCCCCTAACTTATCACACACTCTGTCCCCAGAGTGGCAAAGTGATAGGTTGAGAAAACATTAGAACAAGGGCTGCAGGTTAAGGTAGATTGTCGGTTGCCCCTGGAGAACGCAGTAGTGTAGATGTGAACTGCCCACGTAAGGCGTGGTAATCCACGTCCGTCATTTCCTCCACTGGTCTTTGGAGAACGATTATAGTGTACATCCAGTAGAGGACGTGGAAGCCGCAGTCGTTGGATTGTCGTATTTGCTGGGGGCATTTATGGCAGAAGGCGGGGCGGCGGAAGTGCTCAGTGTTGTATGCCCTAGTGTGCTGACTCAGAAGTTCGATTAATTTCATAGCACACTCCTTTGCCATTTCTTCTGTCGGCGTCTTGGGCGTTACGACGTATTGTCGTTGTCGGGCATTGAACTGGCTGTCGGAACTGTTGTATATTGTAGTTGTTCCGGTGTGGAGATTGGTTGCCAGAAGAAGCCAGTGCTCTTGATGTAGGATCGGTAGCATGATGAACTTCGGCGTTGTATGTTGAAGATATGCAATCAATGCTTCTATTGTGCCGAAGTTTTTCAGTTTGAGCAGATCGTCTTTCATGTACGGGGACGCCATATATGTATCGGGATTGTGTTGGCCAATCTGAGATTGGTAAGCGGCCATGAGGCTGCAAGAAAGTTGCCCCTTATCTTGTAAAGTCTCTCGCAAAGAATCAGCCATTACGATAATGTCTTGAGACATGAATACGATGCCGTCTTTTTCTGCGGAGAGTTTTGCCATGATTATGCGTATTTCAAGGTCGTTTAGACCCTTGCAAGAATCGCGATCGAAATCAGGAAAAGTTGGTGTAGTTGTGTACGCGGGGTCTTTCTTGCTGGTGTCTTCTTTGGGCAACTTGTTTTGTTCTGACTCTTCCAGAACTTGGCGGAAAGGTCGCCGCTGTCGACGTTGCACAGCTGAGTAAAGATACCGTGGAACATCATCTGGTGACATAGTCGGATCGTTGAAAAATCTTCTGTCACAGATGAGTTCCATGGCGTAGCGTCCTCTTAGCGAATGGAAGTCTTCAGCTGCCAAGTCTGTGAATGGGATTTCCTGGTTAAGCGCTTGAATATGTCTGATGGTATAGAAGGCGCTGTCCCCGGATCCCGTGGTGGCTTGAACTGCAGGGTTAATGATTCTAAACCATGGTTGGCTCCAGTCTTGGCGAAGAGAAGGGCGTACAGCCCAGATTACTTTAAGCAGCCGGAAGGGTATACACCGAGCTTCACCTGCTGCGTCTCCGATAAAGTTGATTATGCCAGATGGTAGCTCGGCGGTATTGAAGTTGTAGACTTTGGCGTCCCTTGCCGCGGTGTCCACTATCATAAAGAGCCAGTGTCCCGAGACTTGGAAAGGCAGCGTGATATAGCGTGCCCGACGTGCTAATCCGACACGTAGCCGCTCAATCGACCGCACCTGCAGGCTTTTGTGTAAAAGGCCAAGAGACAGTGCAGGTGAGGCGCTGAAGGCTGGTTGTATCCGTTTTTTACTTTTATATATTTCTATACAGTTGGCGAGGAGGACACGAAAAATTGACAGTGGCATCGTAGACCGGGGTCGGAGGATGCAACGGAAATCTTCACGTGTCAACGTACGCCTGGTTTTTGTATTAATGTAAATTGTATCGTCCCCCGCTTTTGCATCGTCTACTATAGTGTTCAGGATGAAAATGTCCTGAGCATCTAAAGTAGAGATGGCTGTCCTGTCAAGATCATGCATTTTTTGTGGAAGAGGGGGGGGGCGGGGGAGGTTTTGTGGTGGAGGGGAGGCGTGTTGTTCGAAGGCTTCTTCATGGCCTTTGATATTGTCATCCTGGTCGGAGGCGGAGTCAAGATCTTCGTCTGTATCTAGACTCACTCGGTCCGCGTCGTCCAGGTGAGGGGGAGAAGGTGTTGAATAGGGAAGAGGAGTTTTCGGCGAGGTAGCGCTGGCTCCTTTTATGCACTGTTGGAGCTCAGCGAATGCTGCATCTTTGGCGGCTTCTCCCATTGACCCCATAGCGGAGTAATCAAAGAATTGGTCCCCATAAGAAATGTTGACGTTATCGTGCTGTGGGGACTTGGGGTGATAGTCACTTTCCTGGTGACCTTTATCGGACCCTTTATGGGAGGGTCCTGCAGCATTCCCTGGATCTTCGCCATCATCGTGCTTGTCTCCTGGAGGTGTGTCTTTATTGGAGTCAGCAGATGAATCGGAGTCTTCTTCTTCTTCATCATCATTGTCGTTGTCAGCCGCAGCTTCGTCTGTTTTCTTCTTATTAGACGGCTTTTTACACCGCCGGTGAGTGGCATGTAGCTCATCGAAAGCCACTTGCAGATGCTTGTGTTTTTCGAGCAGTGCGTCGTGGGCTTCTTTGAGATCTGTATATCTGTCCTCGGCGGAGAGGAGGCGTGCAGTCAGATCTGTGACTTGGGCACGTAGTTGTTGTATTTCATTGATGGTAGCCTCCTCTTGATGATGGTGGAGCTGCGTAATTGTTTCGTCGATGGTAGCCAGGCGCGAGCTTAGCTTGTCTTGGTTTTGCTCAAGTTTGCGGAGATTCTCTTGCAGAGGGTGAGTCTGGGTCGAGATCTCATCGACTTTTCTCGTCGTAGCTTCTTGCTGACGTGTTGCCTCAAGGATCAGGTCCGGCAGGTTGTTGGTGTGGCTGTTGATATGTTCAACTTGCCTAGCCACTTCATCCTGTCGTTGCTGAATACCTTGTAGGACGACAGGAAGAGCTTGATGCTGATTGTCGATCCTTGTTACCTGTTTAGTTAAATCCTGTACACAAGAAAAAAAGGAATGTAATAAGTTAGAAGGATCAGTGAGGAGGTGTCGGACAGCGTCAAATTGACGGCCGAATTCCTCACCGATGTTAGTAAAGGGGGCCCCAGAGGCGGAAGGGTGATGTGGCTGGGGCCTATGTGGGATGGTGGTAGTGTCTTGCGGAAAAGACACTGATGAAGGCCCGAACTGCGTAGTGACTGTTGATGAGGTCACCAGCGGTGTCGGGGTGGTGGCGGATGTGAAGAGTGGTGGAGTTGATGATGAAGGGGTGGGGATTGTGGATGGTAATGGAGAGATGGTGAAGTCGGGCATGGAGGTGAAGAAAGGTAAGCCCGATGTTGGGGTGGGTGAAAAGGTGGATGTGAATGCTGATGTGGATGCGGAGGCGAAGGTGGTGAAATCAGGCATGGAGGTGGGGAAGGGGAAGCCTGATGTTAGGGAGGGTGGAAAGGTGGATGTGAATGCTGGCGTGGAGGTGGAGGGGAAGGCGGTGGTGGGAGCAGTGGAGAGCTGCTCGTTTAGACTCTGGATGAAAGAGTCAAGGGAGGATGTTGTGAGAATGTCATCGTTGAAATGCTCATCCTCCGGGTTGGGGCGGGATGTTGGCGTCTCCGACAGCTGCTTGGCCTGTAACAACCTTCTAGAGAGCCGTTTGACAGGGATTTTTGTAAGTCGTGCTGTCGGGGCTGTAATACTCATCTCGGTTGGACCCGCAGTTTTTTCTTTCTCGGCGGGTTTAACCGAAGCTAGCAACTTAGTAAGCTCGTCGTCAGAAAACAGGAGCTGTGTCATGTCATAGTGTGCTAGCTCTGGTAGCGGGAGGAGGGTTCTTGAAGATTTAACCATCGGGCAGAATACGTAGTGTATTTTCCCATCCTTTTCTTTGATTATGAACGAGTTTTTCAGAGATTGCTCGTTCGTAAGGATGTCGCCCTTGATTGGTGTGCATTGGGGTAGTAGCCTGTCCATCTTAAGGAATTTTATTATGGAAGTGACATGGCCCCCCAAGCAGATCTCTTTCCCTATTAGGGCAGCAGAAAATTTCTGGACCATCAATCGTCCAATGTTTACTGGCTTGTTGTTGAGGATAGACCAGAGGACAAAGAGGTCAGATATTGTGACGTTTCCTCCTTCCGATCTTGGAAAAAGCACGCCAGATAGGATTTTTTGCAAAGTGCGCACAAATCCGGAATGTATGTTGGACGCTTTACAGGTTTTTGCGTCGTAGGTGGGAAGTCCGGTTAAGCTTTTCCAGAATGTATGGCGGTTGAATTCTGGGTGATCGGTTCCCACTAGCTTGGCCTTTTGTAGCTGCTCTGTGTCGTCGATGAACATAGAATTCAGCATATTTTCTGTCAAGACGACATCGCTACCAAAGATCTGGGTGACAATTCTTCTGTCACCCCCATCCCGTGACCTATCAGCGATGTCAACGGGCTCCTTTCTCAGAAAGGAGAAGAATTCCGCCGTAGGTTCAAAGTATGACACCTCAGGTAATGAGCACAACCTGGCGAGGTTGGCTTTCTGTAGTACGCTGAAGATGCGATCTTGAATTCCCATTTTGACTAGTATGCTGGAGCAAACATACTTAGTCGGTTTGAGGGTTTTGTCAATGGAGATGGAAGGTTGTATGTATAGGTTTTGTGGTGGTGGAATTGGAGCAGTAATGGGAATGAAGGTGGTAGGGATAGTAGCTGCAGGGGTAATGGTGGAAGCAGCGTATGTGGATGGTTTGGCGAAGGGTTGGTCCATGGCGGATGAAGGGTGGACCTGTTTTCTTGCCCTTTTTGGAGGCTGCCCAGATGCAGCCTTTGCAGCCTTGCGTTTCCCCTCTGTCTCTTGGGCAGAGGAGTCCTCATCGGGGTTCGGTATGTAATCTGAACCTTCATCGTCGTCCGAAGAGACATGCTCAATCTCTTCTTCAGGAGCCTCACCCAGGCATTGGGTAAGGCGGGTTATTTCGCATAGGACGTCGATGATCTTGATTTTTGGAGGGACAACTCCAGTGGTGTTGTAGGTGTCCCTGATTTGCACGAGCTTTTCTCGCTCCTCTATCATCTGCTCCCTTGTCAGAGCAGGGGCAGATCCGGAAGTCTTGTTTGATGCCATTTCTGAAAAAGATACAAGTTTCTTAGTTAGAAAAGAGGATTGAAACAATTTAGATTAAGAAACAATTTAGAAGCTTCTTAGTTTCAGGACCGATTGATTCCAAACGGTTTGAGGACCGTTTGGTCCCAAACGGTTTGAGGACCGTTTGGTCCCAAACGGTTTGAGGACCGTTTGGTCCCAAACGGTTTCAGGACCGTTTGGTCCCAAACGGTTTCAGGACCGTTTGGTCCCAAACGGTTTCAAGACCGTTTGGTCTCAAACGGTTTCAAGACCGTTTGGTCCCAAACGATTTCAAGACCGTTTGGTCTCAAACGGTTTCAAGACCGTTTGGTCTCAAACGGTTTCAAGACCGTTTGGTTCCAAACAATTTCAAGACCGTTTGGTCTCAAACGGTTTCAAGACCGTTTGGTCTCAAACGGTTTCAAGACCGTTTGGTCCCAAACGGTTTCGGGATTGTTAGGAAAACCGTTTGGGAAACGAAGAGTCGCAGGTTGCCGGTGCAGGGGAAGGCGAAACGGCGCGAAGGTGAGAGCGCCAGCGACCTCGACGATGACGAAGACGATAGGAAAAACGGGGACGGCGATGGAAGCGGTGGAAGAATCGGAGTTTCTTTCGACAGCGACGGTGGTAGCGGAAAAAGAGACGTTGCGCGATGGTCGAGGAGACGGCGACTGGTTCAGTGGAGGTGGCGACACAATGGCGCGGTGACGAAGGCGACAGAGGAGTCGGAGAACTTCGTTCGATGACGACTGCGATGGTGGTGTAGGAAACGTCGGCGTGAGCGGCGTGTTTGGAGTCGCCGGACTACCTTGCGGAAGAAGGTCGAACGAACGGGTGAGCGGCTAGGGCGAATGCAACAGTAGCAGGAAGAAGACTCTTCGCACGAACGCTCTGGAGAATTCGAAGATTCGAAGAGAGAAAGATGGAGTAGGGATGGTGTATATATATAGTGATTGGTTGGTGGTCTTTCGTATTCCAAACGGTTTTGAAGACCGCTTGGTCCCAAACGGTTTGAGGACCGTTTGGTCCCAAACGGTTTGAGGACCGTTTGGTCCCAAACGGTTTCGAGACCGTTTGGTCCCAAACGGTTTGAGGACCGTTTGGTCCCAAACGGTTTGAGGACCGTTTGGTCCCAAACGGTTTGAGGACCGTTTGGTCCCAAACGGTTTGAGGACCGTTTGGTCCCAAACGGTTTTGAGACCGTTTGGTCCCAAACGGTTTGAGGACCGTTTGGTCCCAAACGGTTTCGAGACCGTTTGGTCCCAAACGGTTTCGAGACCGTTCGGTCCCAAACGGGCTTAAGACCGTTTGGAGGTAACAAAAGGGGTTATATATTTTTATGTTTTTGAGTATGTATATATTTGTATATTTTTTTTGTATTTTGGTTTATGGATTTTTATGTTGTTTGTTTTATATATTGTTTTTGTAGTTTTTATTATGTAGATTTTTTTGTATTTTTAGATTTAGTAATAAAAGAACTTGAAGAAAGCAAAACAAAATTAAGAGAGAATAAAACTAGAAAATAGAGAAATTGATGTTCAGGTCTTGGGTTGCCTCCCAAGAAGCGCCTTGGTTTTACGTCGCTGGCTCGACAAGATTATTGCTCCGGCTATGCTGACTGTTCAGGGTTATGACGGGGGTTTGCCTCTGGTTGCCCAGCAAAAGTGCCGGCTTGAGGTTTCAATTGAGCGGCAATCTGTGCCAGTTGAGCTTCTACGGATTTTTGCTGAGCTTGTTGATTTGTAAGCATGGTTTGTTGCGATTGAAGCATTTGTCTAATCAAGGATATCTCATCAGATGATTGGGGAGGAGCACCCCTTTGTTGATACTAAGTAACTTGCTGTCCTGGTTGTTGTAAAGGTGCAGTTAACTGTGGCTGCAGGGGCTGCTGCAACTGAGGTTGCTGTGGCTGCTGCAGCTGGGGTTGTTGCAACTGAGGGTGCAGTCCCGAATGGGTGTATTGGTAAGACGGATTCCTGGGATAGGTAGGTCTTTGAAAACCTTGTCTGTAATTCCCTTGACTGAAGTTATTCTGGAGTCCCGGTGGTTGTCTGTTGAAAGATCCACCTTGTGCCTGCTGCTGTGGGTTGGCAGTCCCTGCAGGATTCCCGTATTGGAAACCAGGATGGTTCCTTGGTTTATCTGGGTTGTAATACATTTGGCCAGGTATTGAATGTATGGAGTTGACTTGCTCTGGCATTTGGTCTTCGGGATGCTCGATGATGGGTTCATATTGCGGCACAGGTGGTTGTAAATCCATCATGACATTGTACAACAATCCACATGATAATGTGGGATGATCGGATGCATGACAGGCTTCACAAGTTCCAGTAGCTGCCTTGACTTGTTGAACCTGGGAGCTTTTCTTCTTGTCATATTCCCCGAAAGAAGTTTCGAGGGCTTGTTGCTTGCTAGCAATAGTCTTCAAAGCCTCAGCAATGGCTTTGAGTTCCATAGATTCTTCCGCTTTGTAAACCTTGAGAACGCCTTTGGGTTGGTTAGATGACCTTCCCCAATTGGATTGGTTCTCGGCCCCCAACGTAACTATATTCCAGGCGTCTTCGTAGTTCTTTCTCATAAAGTTTCCTCCAGATGAGGAATCTAGGAATTGCTTGATATCATCACTTACTCCTCTGTAGAATGTTTCTATTAGTTGATTTTGAGAAATGCCATGGTGAGGACACTTTCTCAGGAGTTCTTTGAATCTTTCCCAAGCTTCAGAAAGCGTTTCTCCAGGCAATTGGGAAAAGTGATTAATCTATCCCCTGATCTCATAGGTTAGGGAAGGTGGGAAGAATTTCTCAAGAAACTTCTCTTCTAAGGGAGTCCAGGTAGTGATGATAGGGTGTCTATCCAAAGCGTTGTACCAGCTTAGTGCTCTTCCAGATAGGGTGAAGTGGAAAAGGTGTAACATGATTGCTTCCATTGCAATACCTGCTTGGGGTACAAGTCGGCAGAGTGACTTGAACCTCTTAAGGTGATCCATGCAATCATCTCCGTGTGCTCCGGAGAAAGAGATGCCTTGCATGATCTGGATCCATTGCGTCCGAATTTCAAAGTGTGGTATGTTGATAATCGGTGGTCGGACAGGATGATCATCTTCATAATTCTTTGGGACTGCATAGTCCCGAAGTTGCTTGTTTCTTAACGCAAGTTGAGCAGCAGCCTGCTCTGCTTGGATGCGGGCTTGTTCCTCAGCTCGGATCTCAGCTTGCACCTGAGCACGAGTGTCAGCAATGAGTTGTGCTCGTTGTGCTGCTATGGCGGCGTTGACTCTTTCTGCAATAAGGCGTTGTTCTTCGGCCATCTGTCTGGCTCTTTGGCGGTTAAGTCTATTCCTTCGGTGAAAACTTCTTTCTACCTCAGAATCGTATTCTGGTTCAGGGGAGAATCCGATGCTATGCGGGGGTTGCATACACGTTTTCTACCTGAGTAGAAGGAAAATCTCAAGTTAGGAAAAATGGAAGGAAATGAAAAAGATCAAGAAATATTGGATTGGTTATTAAGAAAAAAGTGTAAAATCCTAATCAACCAAGAAATTGGTAAGTAAAAACTAAAAAGTTCCGTTGTCCCCGGCAACGGCGCCAATTTTTGATGGAGTTTTGTTTATGCAACACCACTAAAAATCCTAGAGATGATGAGTCTCTAAGTTTAGCCTTGCTAGTACTATGGTAAGAACTCCACCCACATGTGCTAAGACATGTGGAAGTCTTATCGTAGTATAGTTAAGGGTCGAATCCTCGGGACAACGGTCTTGACGAAGTCAAGATGGAAAACGTTTAGCCTTTACTTAACAACTTAAAGATTGATATTTAGATCGAAAGTTTGATTTGGTTGTTTTAAACTAAGCACAAAGAAAGTAAAGCAAGAAAGTAAATAAAGCAAGTAAATCTTAAGAGTTAACAAATGATGATGAATCACTGGGGTTAAGCAGGTTTTTACCACCGCTACACATGCATTGTATATGTACTAAGCAAGACTTATAAGCTAGATGCATGGATGTTTCCACAAGACCGATGCCTTATAAGACAAGAGCGATGCGTTGCATCCAAGGGTGTTCCACAAGACCGATGCCCACATAAGACAAGAGTGATGCATTGCACCCTTCGATGTTCCACAAGACCAATGCCCATATAAGAAAAGGGCAATGCATCTCATCCTCCAAGGGTTAAGTAACTCTCATGCGGTACATCACTACGCGTCACTGAAGGATGTAGTCTCCGAAGAGAGAATCTTACTCAACCGCAAGAAACGTGCATCTAAAACTAACAAGCGAGCGATAATTACCAAATCGAATAGCGTCCTTGTAGGCCTAGTCTCCTATTCGGATAACCTAGCTACGAGAAGTGCGGGAATGATGCAACGCCAGCCATTCCCGAACAAATGGTCACATGCTTTACATCATTCCCCTCGCAAAGTGTGTTCCTCGACTTACAAAAGGTCTCTTCCATACAGATGGGAGTGTGCCAAATGATAGTGAGTTTACTCCACTCTTTGAGATACACTTCTAGACACCGAAACGGATGCGTGGTGGATACACACACCAGAAACCAACACTAAATCGGTATTCAAGCCTCGATAGCGGTCGTAGACAAACCACAACGAAAGACAATAAATGCATACAAGAACGTGGCCATCATTCAAGCATGTGTGAAACGATTTAGTATTAAAACGAAATGATAACATCTTTTTTTACAGTACAAAATACAAAACATGGGCAGCGGGGCTAGTCCCCGCGCCCCAGTGGATGGAACTACTCGCTCCTCATAGAGGGAGCAACAAAGAAGGAGGCAAGAAGAGATAGAAAGAACATCATCTCCACTGAGGAGAGAAGGTTGAACCCTTGGTGGAGAGAGCAACGATCTCCACTCCTTGTAGCTTGCTTGATGACGGATCTTCTCCTCTCACCTTCCTTGTTGATGAGAGAGAAAGTAGCTTGCAATGGACGTGAGTCTCAGACCGGCAGCCTCGAGTGATGGATGGAGTTGTTCTGGTAGTGGAGAGACAGCCTCTGGACGTCTGGACTCTCCTCTTCATGGACGGCCCTGAGGTCTATTTATAGGCTTTGAGTGAGATCCAAACGGTTTGGAGACCGTTTGGGCTCAAACGGTCTTGGGACCGTTTGGCGTCAAACGGTCTTGAGATCGTTTGGCGTCAAACGGTCTTGGGACCGTTTGGCGTCAAACGGTCTTGAGATCGTTTGGCGTCAGACGGTCTTGAGATCGTTTGGCGTCAAACGGTCTGGGGACCGTTTGGCGTCAAACGGTCTTGAGACCGTTTGAACTCCATGCGGTCTTGGGACCGTTTGGCTTCATGCGGTCTCGGGACCGTTTGAACTCCATGCGGTCTTGGGACCGTTTGGCTTCATGCGGTCTCGGGACCGTTTGGCTTCATGCGGTCTCGGGACCGTTTGAACTCCATGCGGTCTTGAGACCGTTTGGCTTCATGCGGTCTCGGGACCGTTTGAACTCCATGCGGTCTTGGGACCGTTTGGCTTCATGCGGTCTCGGGACCGTTTGAACTCCATGCGGTCTTGGGACCGTTTGGCTTCATGCGGTCTCGGGACCGTTTGAACTCCATGCGGTCTTGGGACCGTTTGGCTTCATGCGGTCTCGGGACCGTTTGAACTCCATGCGGTCTTGGGACCGTTTGGATCCACTCGACCCTTGGGCTGGTTTATTCTTTTGTTATTTTTTTGTGCTTTTTCTGCAATTATAAAAGGAAAAGTTAGTTTGATGATGTATTTACAAAAAAGGGGTAAAATTAGGTTTAAGTACAATATAAATGTAGAAAGAGTATGGAAAACTAAGGAAAAAGACTAAGATAAACTACTAAAATAGGAGGTTATCATTATGCATTCA
Organism: Alisma plantago-aquatica; assembly: GCA_963693085.1. Lineage (NCBI taxonomy): Eukaryota > Viridiplantae > Streptophyta > Magnoliopsida > Alismatales > Alismataceae > Alisma > Alisma plantago-aquatica. The sequence continues at coordinate 613,544,705 of OY856414.1, forward strand.
TCCTCAAAGTCTAAATTTTTGTTAAAATTGTGGATGTTTGCATTTCCTTTAAATTTTAGTAAAGGGGTGATCTCGCCTCTTTAAAGCACCTCACCTAACGTCCGTCATACGACACTCATCACATAACGGCCGACACAAGAAGGGTACCCTGCAACGCAGCGTTACCACCAAAGGCAACAACATCAAGGTGTGCAACAGCAAGGAAACCAAACGTGCGGCGGGGTGTCGGGCAACAGCTTGTGTCGGGCTCAACTGCAACGCCCGTCACAAGGTGTATATCGTGCAACATGATGTCGTGCTGGTGGGTGTATCGTGCAACAGCCTGTCACAGAACATAACCAGCAACGTCCCCGTCAAAGCACAACGACACCCAACTACGTCTAAGTCAGGTGTACAAAGCTCAAACAACCAGCAAAGGGGGTCTATCGTCCAACCAACTAAACCAGGGTCTAACAGCCATCACAAGGCAGAGTGTTGGTGTGATGCCCGTCACAGAGACAAGGGTATCGTCCAACACAACTACCATAGCGTGTCGTCCAAGGTGTTAGGTCAAGAGGGCTGTCAGGAAGCACCTCCCCAAGCTCATAACGACCAAGGTGCAACTCACAAGATCGTCACCAACCTCAAGCACAAGGGTACAAAACTCTAAAGAGTCAAGAAGATGGCTCACCTCTCAACTTAAATGAGAGAGGGGTCTTGCACATCTCTTAACATCCATCGGGCAACACAAGGGACAACCCTAAACGAGGTTCACAACTACTATCAAGCTCACCCTTCAAGTCCATGGTGAGAGGAGGGTGTTGCTTAAGCTACTAGAACTCAAGCTCACTCCTCAAGACCTAGGAAAGAAGGGAGTATTGCTCACCAAGAAACCCTATATCTTAGGTTCGGCCAACATGAAGCAACTAAGCAAGAAACAAAGCTAGCAACATATAAGAACATGAAAGGAGGTAGTATAGTTAGGGTTAGGAGTTATGCAACCTGCCTTAAGCAAGCTCCAAGCTCCTAGCTCCAAGGAAGAAGAAAGCTCCAAAGAGGATCGGCCACCAAGCTAGCTCCTCCAAGGGTATCGTCCACCAAGCTGCCAAGGAGAAGGGTATCGTGCACCAAGGTAGAGGAGAAACTAAGAGACTAAAGGATCCTTAGCAAGAGAGAAAGAACACATATATAGAAGGGGGTGGAGGAGAAAACAAGGCAAAGCCAAGCAAGGTGTCACCCACCTAGGGACACTTGTCCTAGTGCATGAGCCACCACTCTAGCAAGCCCTAAACACATGTCCAAGGTCATTGCTACATGCAAGCATCAAGCACCAAGTGTCCACTAGTGGTGACACAATCGAGGTCAAAGCTTGGTCAAAGGCTCATGGGTGATATGATAACCTCTCACTTTGTGATGCTATTTTATTAGTTTTCCCCTTGTTTTCCATACTCTTTCTTAAATAAATTAGAAAGAATCATTAAATCTTTACCTTATTGCTTACACATCAATAGATTAACTTTTCTCTTCTTTTTCCTTGCAGAAAAACACAAAAAAATTACAAAAACCCCAAACGGTCCCAAGACCGTTTAAGGCCAAACGGTCCCAAGACCGCATGAACTCTAAACGGTCCTGAGACCGCATAAGCCCAAACAAGTTCAACGCCCAAACGGGTCCAGTGCCCAAATGAGTCCAGTGCTCAAACGGGTCCAGCGCTCAAACGAGTTCAGCGCCCAAACGTGTTCAGCAACCAAACGGGTCCAGCGCCCAAACGAGTTCGGCGCCCAAATGAGTCCAGTGCTCAAACGGGTCCAGCGCTCAAATGAGTTCAGCGCCCAAATGAGTTCGGCAGTCCAGTGCTCAAACGGGTCCAGCGCTCAAACAAGTTCAGCGCCCAAACGAGTTCAGCGCCCAAACGGGTTCAAGGACCAAACGGGTTCAAGACCGTTTGGGCTCCACTTAAGCCTATAAATAAGATCCAAAGGGGTCCTCAAGGAAAAGAACTCTCAGACGCCCAAAGGCTGCCTCTCCAGTTCCAGAGCACTCCCATCTTTCATCCATCGCCCCAAGGCTGCCAGTTTGAGATCCACATTCCATCTTCAAGCTACCTTCTCTCTCAACAACAAAGAAGGTGGAAGAGAAGATCCATCATCAAAGCATCCACGAAGTGCGAAGATCGTTGCTCTCTTCACCAAGGGTTCATCCTTCCCTCCTCTGTGGAGATGATGTTCTTTCTCTCTCTTCTTGCCTCCTTCTTTGTCCTTGATATGAGTGAGTAGTCTCATTCACTAGGGTGCGGGGAGTAGCCCCGCTACCCATGTTTTCATTTCATGCAATGTAATTCAACTGTTTGCAATAGAGATACTCTCCTTTTCAGTTCAACATCAATCGTTAAATGAATGCTTGTTGCTTGATCATCAACTTGTATTACCTATTGTCTTTCGGTATGAATTGTCTACGTTTGTACCCTTAGATCTGAATATCGATTGAAAGTTGGTTCTGGATGTATGTAGTCACCATACGTCTGTTTCGATATCTAGGAGTGCTTTCATGAGTGGAGTAAACTCACTCCCATCGTTGCACTTTCATACTATGAAATGGAATCAGTTGACGTATGAAAGTGCAACCTTGGCAAGGTCGAGGAACACACTTCATGAAGAAGTAATGCAAAGCAAGTGACCATTCATTTTGGGATGGTTGGCATTGCAATACTCCACACTTCTCGTAGTTAGTTATCCGAAAAGAAACTAAGTCTACAAGATACTAACTGATTAGAATCTCTTTGCAGGTTGTTTTATTATGTTGCATGTTTTGATCCATGTGTAGTGGCGTGAAACCCGATAACATCCTAGTGGTTTTTAATCATTGTTTACAACCCTAATTTCTACTTTCTTGCTTTTACTTTCCTCGCACTTAGTTTAAACAACCAAATCAAACTTTCGATCTAAATATCAATCGTTAAGTAATTAGGTATGACTAAAACGTTTTCCATCTTGATTAATTCTAATCAAGACCGTTGTCCCGAGGATTCGACCCTTAACTATACTACGATAAGACTTCCGCGTGTCCTAGCACACGTGGGTGGAGATCTTACCATAGTACAATCAAGGCTAAACCTAGAGATTCATCATCTCTAGGATTTTTAGTGGCGTTGCAAAACTCCATCAAAAATTGGCGTTGCAAAACTCCATCAAAAATTGGCACCGTTGCCGGGGAAAACGGAACGTTTTAGTTTTTACTTAACAACTTCTTGGTTGATTAGGATTTTACACTTTTCCTTGATAACTACTCCAAATTTTCTTGACCTCTTTGCTTCCTTTCATCATCTAACCGAGTGAATTTCTTCCTACTCAGGTAGAAAATGTGTATGCTAACCCCGCATCACATCGGATTCTCCCCTGAACCAGAGTACGACTCTGAGGTAGAAAGAAGTTTCCACCGAAGGATTAGACTTAATCGCCAAAGAGCCAGACAGATGGCTGAAGAGCAACGCCTCGTTGCAGAAAGAGTTAACGCTACCATAGCTGCACAATGAGCACAACTTATCACTGACACTCGTGCTCAAGTGCAAGCCGAGATTCGAGCTGAGGAACAAGCTTGCATCCAAGCCGAGAATGCCGCTGCTCAATTAGCATTAAGAAACAAGCAATTTCGGGACTACGCAGTCCCAAAGAATTATGAAGATGATCACCCAGTCCGACCACTGATTATTAACATACCAAACTTTGAAATCCGGACGCAATGGATCCAGATCGTGCAAGGCATCTCTTTCTCTGGAGGATCTGGAGACAATTGCATGGATCATCTTAAAAGATTCAAGTCACTCTGCCGACTTGTACCTCAAGCAGGAGTTTCCTTGGAAGCAATAATGTTACACCTCTTCCACTTCACCTTATCTGGAAGAGCGCTAAGTTGGTACAATGCTTTAGATAGGCACCCTATCATCACTACTTGGACTCCCTTAGAAGAAAAGTTTCTTGAGAAATTCTTTCCACCTTCACTAACCTATGAGATTAGGGGGCAGATCAACCATTTTGCCCAACTACCCGGAGAAACACTTGCAGAAGCTTGGGAAAGATTCAAGGAACTCCTAAGAAAGTGCCCTCACCATGGCATATCCCAAAATCAACTGATTGAAACATTCTATAGAGGAGTAAGTGATGATATCAAGCAGTTTTTAGACTCCTCATCTGGAGGAAACTTCATGAGAAAGAACTATGAAGATGCTTGGAATATAGTTACGTTAGGGGCCGAGAACCAATCCAATTGGGGAAGGTCGTCTAACCAATCCAAGGGAATTCTTAAAGTCTACAAGGTTGAAGAATCTATGGAACTCAAGGCCATTGCAGAGGCCTTGAAGACTATTGCTAGCAAGCAACAAGCTCTCGAAACTTCTTTCGGAGAATACGACAAGAAGAAAGGCTCCCAGGTTCAACAAGTAAAAGCAGCTACTGGAATTTGCGAAGCCTGTCACGCATCTGATCATCCCACACTATCATGTGGTCTGCTATACAATGTTATGATGGATCTACAACCACCAGTGCCGCAATATGAACCCATTATTGAACATCCTGAGGACCAAATGCCAGAGCAAGTCAACTCCATTCACTCAATACTTGGCCAGGTGTATTACAATCCAGATAAACCATGAAACCACCCTGGTTTTCAATATGGGAATCCTGCAGGGACTGCCAATCCACAACAACAGACACAAGGCGGATCTTTCAATAGACAACCACCAGGATTTCAGAATAACTTCAACCAAAATCAGGGGAATTATAGAAATGGTTTCCAAAGATCCAATTATCCTAGGAATCCCTCTTACCAATATACCCATCCAGGACTGCACCCACACCTGCAACAACCTCAGTTGCAACAGCCACAACAACCGCAGTTAACCGCACCTCCACAGCAACCACAAGGGCAGCAAGTCACTCAATATCAACAGAGGAGTGCCCCTTCCCAACCATATGATGAAATTTCTTTGATTAGACAAATGCTTCAATCTCAGCAAACTATGCTTGCAAACCAACAGGCTCAACAAAAGGCTGTAGAGGCCCAATTAGCACAGATTGCCGCTCAGTTGAAACCACCAGCATGTACCTTTGCTGGGCAACCAGAGGCAAACCCAAGGCATGACCAAAATAGACCTGAGCAACTAAATGTTGTCACCACAAGGTCTGGTCGTGTCCTTCCTAATACCACTAGAATCATCCATGATGATGATAACGATTTAGCTATTCTTTCCCCAACAGAAAGCTTAACCCAGGAAAAGGAAAAATATACTAAAACCACTGAAAGAGAAAAAGAAAAGGGACCAATGCTAGAAGTTCCACCCAGAATCCCTTATCCGGACAGGCTGAAAGGAACCAAAATGGACACTAGGTTCCAGAAATTCAAAGAAGCTATGAAGAAACTATACATTGATATACCATTCCTCGATGCTCTTTCCGAAGTGCCCGCATGGGCCAAATACCTGAAAACCCTTCTGTCAAAAAAATATATGACAGAAGAGCACGAAACAGTGAAACTAGCTCAGACCACTTCAGACATTCTGCTTAACAAAATGCCAAAGAAAAAGAAGGACCCAGGTTCCTTCGGTATTCAGTGTTCAATTGGGAATGGCTCCAACAAGAAGGGATTAGCAGATTTAGGAGCAAGTATATCCATTATGCCCTATTCTATGTGCAAAAGATTAGGCTTCACTGATTTGTTACCTACGACAATGACAATTCAGTTAGCCGACTCTACCATAACTGCTCCCCTTGGAATCATTGAAGATATACCTGTCAGGATAGGAACGAATTCTTATGTTCCGTGCGATTTCGTTATTATGGACATACAAGAAGACCTAAGATACCCGATAATCTTCGGCAGACCTTTCCTAGCTACTGCCCGAGCGCTTATCGATGTAGAAGCAAGAACTATTATCTTGAGACTTGGGAAGGAAGCTTTCCAGTTCAGAGTCCTTAATAGCATGAAATGTCCAAGCATTCAAGAGGAAGTCTTTCTCCTGGACGCTATATATCAAATGTCCCAATTAGAAATGTTTGAACCCTTCGATGATTTGGAAGATATCTTGATAAATCCAGAAGTAGAATTCTCGGCAAATGAACTTGTGCAAGAATGCCTTCAATACTTAGAAAAAGCTGAAGAAGCCCCAACGGCCACCTTTGAAGAACTCAAGGTCGTCACCATTATAGAAGCAACTGAGCCACCTAAGGCTCCTGAAATGAAAGCTCTACCTGAGGGACTCAAACATGCCTTTCTTGACAACGAGAAACTTTGTCCAGTGATTATTAGCTCCACCCTGGAGGTGGACCAAGAAAATAGACTTCTTGATGAACTAAAGAGACACAAGAAAGCTATCGGATACAAGATGACTGACTTAACAGGTATAAATCCAGCTTTATGCATGCACATATTGCCTATGATGGAAGAATTCAAACCATTAAGGGAGCATCAAAGAAAGTTGAACCCTAATCTCAAGGAGGTAGTTCGCCTCGAGGTTCTCAAACTTCTGAAAGCAGGTATCATCTACCCAATCTCGGATTCTCAATGGGTAAGTCTCGTGCAGGTGGTCCCAAAAAAAGGGGGGACCACTGTTGTTCTTAATGATAAAAATGAACTAGTACCAACTAGAACAGTAACTGGGTGGCAAATGTGCATCGACTACCGAAAACTTAACAAAGCAACAAGGAAAGATCATTTCCCCTTGCCCTTTCTGGATGAGGTTCTCGAACGACTCGCTCACAAAAAATTCTTCTGTTTCCTTGATGGATATTCAGGATTTTACCTAATCCCAATCCATCCTAAAGATCAAGAAAAAACTACCTTTACTTGTCCTTTTGGAACATATGCCTTTAGAAGGATGCCTTTCGGGTTATGCAATGCACCCGCAACCTTCCAAAGATGTATGACTGCTATCTTCACCGGATTAATAGAATCTATCATGGAAGTCTTCATGGATGATTTTTCTGTATACGGAAATTCTTTCGACGATTGTTTACTCAATCTAGGAAAATTCCTACAAAGATGTGAAGACACCAACCTGATCTTGAATTGGGAAAAATGTCACTTTATGGTGACTGAAGGTGTGGTCCTAGGACATCGAGTAAGTGAAAAAGGGATTGAAGTGGATAAAGCAAAGGTCGATGTCATCTCAAAGCTAACTCCACCTAAAGACATCAGAGGAGTCAGGGCATTCCTTGGTCATGCAGGATTCTACAGAAGATTTATAAAAGATTTTTCAAACATAGCAAAGCCAATGACTCACCTACTGACCAAAGAAGCAGATTTTATATTTGACCAAGAATGCATTAATAGCTTCACAACTCTGAAGAATGCCCTTATCTCTGCCCCTATTCTAAGAGCTCCTGACTGGTCACAACTGTTTGAAATTATGTGTGACGCTAGCGATTATGCTATAGGGGCAGTCCTTGGACAAAGGATTGACAAAAAGCCTTACGTCATATATTACGCCTCCAAGACGCTTGATGAGGCACAAAAGAACTATACTACCACCGAAAAAGAGTTCCTGCCAGTTATCTATGCTTTTGAAAAATTTCGGTCTTACCTAATCAGGTCAAAAGTCATCGTATATACTGACCATTCTGCAATACGATACTTGGTCCAAAAACAAGATGCTAAACCCCGACTTATCAGATGGGTATTAATGCTTCAGGAGTTTGATTTAGAGATTAAAGACAAAAGTGGGTTTGAAAATGTCGTCGCGGATCACCTCAGTCGTATTGAAGCTAAAGACTCTGATAAAATACCCATTCGAGACTCTTTACCGGATGATCAACTAATGAAGATTACTACTGGATTTCCATGGTATGCTGATATTGTTAATTATTTGGCAACAAGAATCATCCATCTGTCTGCATCATACCATGACAAAAGGAAATTCATTCATGACGCTAAGCAGTACTTCTGGGACGAGCCCTACCTATTCCGCTTATGCACAGATGGACTTTTTCGTCGATGCATTCCAGAAACAGAAATCACCCCAGTTTTAGAACACTATCACTCAGGCCCTACTGGGGGGCACATGAGCTCTAAGAAAACCACTCTTAAAATTCTTCAATCTGGTTTCTACTGGCCAACCATCGCAAAGGATGCACATGAATATGTGCGATCATGTGACAAATGCCAACTATCTGGAGGAATAACTAAACGAAATGAAATGCCTTTGAATATGTGGCAAGAAGTCGAACTCTTTGATGTTTGGGGAGTGGATTACATGGGTCCTTTCCCCCCATCTTATGGATTCATGTACATTCTAGTAGCTGTGGATTACGTTTCGAAATGGGTAGAAGCTCTACCGACCACTTCTTGTGATTCCAAACCAGTCATCAAAATGTTTAAAGAAATAATATTCCCCAGATTTGGCGTTCCAAGAACAATAATATCTGATGGCGGATCTCATTTTCTTGAGCGGAGTTTCAAAGCACTATTAAGAAAATATGGAGTCAAACATAAAGTTTCCACACCTTATCACCCACAGACTTGTGGATAGGTCGAAGTCTCCAATAGGCAACTCAAGGCCATTTTGAAAAAAACTGTTAATAGGCACCGCATAGACTGGTCTACCAAACTTCCTGACGCTCTATGGGCCTATCGCACAGCTTTCAAAACACCAATTGGAATAACACCATTTCGATTGGTGTATGGGAAGTCGTGTCATCTACCAGTCAAATTAGAGCATAAAGCTTGGTGGGCTATCAAGCAATTGAACTTTGATCTCAAGAGTGCCGGTGATTTTAGACAACTTCAATTACAAGAATTGGAAGAGTTGCGAATGACAGCATACCAAAATGCCAGAATTTACAAAGAACAAACCAAGATGTGGCATGATGGCCACATAAAAAGAAAGGATATAATCATCGGAGATAAGGTTCTCTTATTCAATTCCAGACTAAAATTGTTTCCGGGAAAACTGCGCACAAAATGGTCAGGGCCTTTCACTATCAAACATATCTACCCGACAAGAGCAGTTATTATCCTTGATGATAACGGGGGAGAAAGAACCGTCAACGGTCATAGGTTAAAGAAATACTACATTCCAGCAGACAAATTGCCAAGACAAACTATAGAGATCTAAGATCCTATAACATCATCATAGCCAGATCAGCATTTCGTCGAGCCAGCGACATTAAACCCAGGCGCTACTTGGGAGGCAACCCAAGATCTTAGTATCATCATTTTTTATCTTCCCTCTTCTTCTTTTTAGTTTAGTTTTCTTCTGAAACATATATACAAAAAAAATCCACATAAACAAAATAAACATAAAAATCAAAAACATCAAAAACCTAAACCTCCCCAAACGGTCTCACACCCGTTTGGAGTTCAAAAGATCTCGCACCCGTTTGGAGTTCAAACGGTCTCACACCCATTTGGAGTTTAAAGGGTCTCACACCCGTTTGGAGTTCAACCGGTCTCGCACCCGTTTGGAGTTCAAACGGTCTTGCACCCGTTTGACTTCGGGAATTTGTAAGGACGCTCCCCAATCCTTTAAATAACACCCCACACCCTCCTTTCTCTCTTCTAAAACCTCTCGCTTTCTCTGTTCCACTACCGTTTCACTCCAGTTTCTGCGCGCACTTTTGCTTCTCCGAGCTTACCGTTATCACCTCCGTCTTCCACCGCCGTTCTCGTCTCCGACTGACGCTTCACCGTCGTCTGTGCGAGGCTCCGTTCTTCTGCTCACTCATCGTCGCTTCCTTCCGGCCCTTCTTCTTCCGCCGTCGTCACCTAACAGGTAGAGTTTTCTCTCGCGGTTCTCGCTACCACCGTCACCGTCGCCACCGCCGACGAGCGTTTTTCGGCTTCCCTCCCGCCGTCCCTTGCCGCCAAACAGCCTGGCTCTTCGTCTTCCCAACGGTCTACTCCAAACGGTCTCCAAACCGTTTGGTGCCAAACGACCTTGCACCCGTTTGGACGAAGGACCGTTTGGCCCCAAACGGTCTCTCAACCGTTTGGTGCCAAACGACCTTGCACCCGTTTGGACGAAGGACCGTTTGGCCCCAAACGGTCTCCAAACCGTTTGGTGCCAAACGACCTTCAACCCGTTTGGACGACGGACCGTTTGGCCCCAAACGGTCTTCAACCCGTTTGGAACCAAACGGTCTCGAACCCGTTTGGAACCAAACGGTCTCGAACCCGTTTAGAACCAAAAGGTCTCGAACCCGTTTGGAACCAAACCTCAAAAATACTATTTTATTCTAATAAACTTGTTTAAATTCAAATTTCAGATCTCTAACTTTTGTTTTCTTGACAAAAATTTCAGAATGGCCTCCCCCGCAAAATAACCAACAGGAACAACCGACAAACCTTTTTGGACAAAGGAGGAATTAATTGCTGACCGGGCAAAGTTTCAGCAAATCATTGACCACTATGAACAAACTGGAACGGTCCCAGCAAAGGTGGACCTGCTCAAAGTCATGCATGAGATAAAACGCATCAACCACTTCTTAGTAGAAGAACCTTCTGAAGAGGAGGTCGAAGAAATCTCATCTGATGACCCCTCGGAATATGAGCCTTCATCGGAGGCAGAATCCCCTACCAAAAAGTCCTTGGGGAAGAGGAAGGCCCAAGCAACCACTTCAGCACCACAACCGAAGAAGAGGGCAAGGAAATAGGTTCACCCTATCACTGCAAGGGAACAAACCCTGGCAGGTTTCATTCCACCATCCTCCATTCAACCAACCACCACCATCACCGCCACCCCTGCCACCATTACCGTTCCTATTTTCCCCCCCATTACCACCACAGCACCACCACCAGAAAATCTTCACATCCATACCCTCCCATCCATTAAACAAACTCTAAAACTGACAAAGTACGTTTGCCCAAGCATACTTATGAAGATGGGGATCTACAATAGAATCCTCACCTTGCTAGACAATTCCAATCTTTCTCGACTTTGTTTTGTCACTGAATCCTCATACGTTGAGCGTACAACAGAATTCTTTACTTTTTTCACTAGAGAAGGAGTGGAAACTTTCGATAAAGCACAGGACGGTGGTGATCGTAGAATATCCACCAGAATCTTCAACAACAAAGTGGTCATCACTGAAAATATGCTGAACGAAGTCTTTATAGACAACCAAGAGCAGTTGAAGAAAGCCAAGGCTGTTGGCACAGACAACACCAAGTTCAACAAACACAACTTCTGGAAATCTTTAACGGGGCTACCAATTTATGATGCAAAAACATGTAAAGCACCAAACATTCAATCGGGTCTAGTACGCACACTTCACAAAATCCTTGCTGGCACACTCTTCCCCAGGTCAGAAGGAGGAAATGTAATCCTCTCAGACCTCTTTGTTATCTGGTCCATCCTAAATGGGTTGCCAGTCAATATTGGGCGTCTTATCATCCAAAAACTATCAGCTTACGCCCTAGGAAAAGAAATATGTATGGGTGGTCTTATCACATCAATTATCAAATACCTTAAGATGGATAGACTTCTACCTAGATGCACAAAAATAAAGGGCGACATCCTTACAAACGAACAAACATTGAAGAACTTCTTCATCATAAAAGACAAGGATGGCAAGCTACACTACGTCTTTTGCCCTACAGCAAAATCCTTCAGAATGCTGCTCCCACTACCAGAACTTGCGGATTATGACAAAGACAAGCTCCTTTTCTCAGATGACGAAATCGCAACACTCATGTCTTCGGTCAAAATCACCGACAAGAAAGCAACAATGGGACAGACAGAGCTTAGCATAACCGCCCGACAGCAAAAACAACAAAAATTCCTGTAAAACGACCTTCCAGAAGGCTTTTGAAGGAACAAGAGTTGTCGGGAACACCAACTTCCAAACCCCACCCCGAAACAGAACCCACCCTTCCAGAGGAACACATAACAACATCATCACTAGACTCTTTCATAATGAGTCTACATGCTGATCTCGAAACCATCACTCCACCATCCACCACCCCACCATCTTCTACCACACCATCCACCATCCCAACATCCACCACCCCACCATCTTCCACCACACCATCCACCACCCCATCATCCTCCACTCTTCCACCTTTTTCCAAATCACCCTTCTTCCCTTCGGGCATCCCATTTTCCGCTACTACGCCCGAATTCACTTCTTTCACCTCAACAGACTTTCCATCAACATTACCGGATAAACTTTTCTCTCCGGATTTGTCACCACCCTTCTCATCTGCCGCCTTCCCGACACCGCTAGTGACCCCTTCCATAGTCACTACGCAGTTCGCGGGACCATCAACATTGTCCTTTCTGCATGACACTACCACCACCATTCCACCCCGACCCCAGCCGCCCCACCCTTCTCTCACTGGGGTCCCCTTCACTAATGTCGGTGAGGAATTCAGACGGCAATTTGACACCATCCGAAACCTCCTCACCGACCCTTCTAACATATTAAATTCTATTTTTTCTTGTGTGCAGGGTTTAACAAAGCAGGTCGCCAAGATCGACGAGCAAAACCATGCCTTGCCAAGCATCCTCCAATAAATCCAGCAACGACAAGTTTTAGTGGCTAAGCAAGTTGACCACATCGACGGCTACTGCAAAACCTTGCCCGAGCTGGTCCTTGGAGTCCAAAGCTAGCACAAGGCGATGGCAAAGCTAGTCGAGAAGATCTCAATACAGACTCAACCGCTGCCTGAGACCCTCTGCGAGCTCAAGCAGCAACAACAATCTTTCAGCACGCGCTTGGACGACATCAACATCACCCTCACACAGCTACACAAACGCCAAGAGGAGTCATCAACCAATGAACTTACTCAACTACGAGCTCAAGTAGCTGACCTCACAGCACGACTCCTCTCAGCTGAAGCACGTTATTCTAATTTAAAGGAAACCCATGACGCACTGCTCGAAACACACGAGTACGTGCAAGTGGCATACGACGAGCTTCAATCCATCCATCGTCAGTGCAAGAAGAAAGCACATAAGAAAACAACGGATAAATCAGCAGCAAATGAAGACGATGAAGATGAAGATTCTGATTCTTCGGCTGACTCCAACAACAGTACCTCCTCAAGTGATGATTCTGATAAACCAAATAATGCTGGGGAGGTTCCCAGCCATGGAATAGAACCCAAACAGCAGTTGCATCACCATGACAGTGATAAGGATCCCAAATCCCCATGCAATGATAATGTTAACATGTCATATGGGGACCAATTTCTTGACTATTCTGCTATGGGATCCATCGGGGAGGCTGCTAAAGATGTGGCTTTCGCTGAGTTCCACCAATGTATAATAGGAACCAGCGCCATCTCCCCCGCAACAGCTGTCCCACCCCCCTCAGCGCTCGACACGCCAGCAGATTCACCACATGATGAGGACGAATCAGAACGAGTGTGTTTAGATACTGATGAAGAGCTCGATTCTGCCTCGGACTCAGACGACGACATACATGGCTATGAGGAAGCTCCATAACTACCTCCCTCCCCCCTCCACGAGAGCTTCCCCCGCCACCACCCCTACCGCACAAAATGCATGACCTAGATATGGTGGCCATCTCCACATTAGATGCTCAGGATATTTTTATACTGAACACTATCGTGGATGATGCAAAAGCAAGGGACGATATCATCTACCATAATGCTAAAACAAAGCGCAAGATGACACGTGAAGCCTTCCGCAACATTCTGCGACCTCGGTCGATGATGCCAATGTCTATCTTCTGTGTCCTTCTCGCCAACTGTATAGAAATGTACAGAAGTCATAAGCGGCAGCAGCCTGTTTTTAATACCTCGCTTGCCCTATCTTTGGGCCTGCTATACAAGGACATCAAAGAAAAATCAATCGAACGTCTGCGTACTGGTTTAGCACGACGAGCATGTTATCTTACCGTGCCCTTCCAAGTTTCAAATCATTGGTTATTCATGGTTGTTGATACCGAGGCTCGGGACGCCACTGTTTATAACTTCTGCAGCGCTGAGCTACCCGCCGGTACAATAAACTTTATGGGTGAAGCAACCGGTGAAGCAAAATGTATACCCTTTTGGCTGCTTAAGCTAATTTGGGCTACACGTCCATCTCTCCGCCACAACTGGAGCCAGCCTTGGTTCAAAATAATAAACCCACAAGTCCAAGCTGACGAGGAATCCGGGGATTGTGCTTTCTGCACCATACGTCACATCCAAGCGTTGAACCAAGAAATCCCATTCTCTGCTCTGGTTGCTGAAGATTTTCATTCTTTACGAGGACGTTATGCCATGGAGCTCATCTGTGATAGACGGTTCTTCAAGGACCCGACGATGGCACCAGATGATGTCCCTCACTACCTCTTCTCCTCTATCCAGCGACCGCAGCGGCGACCCTTCCGACAAACTCTGAAGGAGTCAGAGAAATCAAAGGAACCGGCCTCGACAACCGAGCAAAGCAAAGACGACATTGATCCTTTGTCTGCCATAAAACCATCTTTCCCAGACTTTGATCTCAGTGCTTGCAAAGGCCTCTCCGACTACGAACTACGTCTCATCATGTCAAGGCTTTCTGCCGAGAAAGATGAACTCGTGTTCATGTCTGGTGACATTCTCATAATGGCAGACACTCTTCGAGAAACTTTACAATTTAAAGGATCACTCTCTGTAAGCCTAACGGCCGCCTACCAATTTCTCCTAGGCCAAGATAACCCCACAACATATATGGCGTCTCCTTATTTGAAGGATGAACTTTTAAAGCTAAAGCACTTCGGTGCAGATGAAACACTAATCTCCTATCTACAACACACAACGCCGAAGTTCATCATGCTACCCTTCCTCTATCATGAACACTGGCTGCTCCTGGCAACAAACCTACCAGAAGGAACAATTACAATTTATAATAGTTCCGATAGCCAGTATAATCCAAAATAGAAGAATTATGTCGTGACGCCAAAAATGCCCACGGAGGTAGTAGCGAAAGAATGTGCTGAAAAATTAATCGATTTCCTAAGTCAGCACACAAAAGCCTATGACAAAGAACATTTTCACCGCCCTTCCTTCTTCAACAAGTGTCCCCAACAAATTCGACAATCAAACGACTGCGGCTTCCATGTCCTCTATTGGATCTACACCATCATTGTTCTTTAGAAACCAGTAGAGGATATGATTGACGTAGACTATCACGCCCTGTGAGGACAATTTGCAGCTAAACTCCTTCAAGCACCAGGGGCAAGCACAGGATTCACTTAACCTGCGGCCCTTGTCCTCGTACTACTCCACCTATCACTTTGACACTCTGAGGACAGAGTGCGTGATAAGTTAGGTGGGGTACATTAGACAAGGGCGAGGTATCATCTCTATATCCTTCTTTCTCCATCTTCTCCTTTTTTTTCTTGTATAAATTTTCTCAGTTTCCGTTACACCTTTAGCTTCTTAAGAATGGTTCATCTTTAGAATAAAAGTCACCCTCAGCTAACTTTAGAATCAGGTTAGTCCTCAAAAGTAAAATAGCACTTAGACATACAATGGCGACTTAATAATATCTCTCCACCTTGGGTTTTCATGCTTTTGTTTCACTTCTATATCTGACTCTCCACAAGGTCTATATCAAGGCAGAAATAAGTCGAGCTTTCAAGGACGAGAGGGGTATCAGGCAACTTCCGAATTAAGAAGTCTTGCAAGTGGACCACACAATAAGTGCATGTTGAAAAACTCTAAGAACAACTTTTCTCTCTTCAAATAAAAGAGGCTTGGCCGCCCAAAATAAATTCCAAAAGCAATCCCCAAATCCCAAGCCTGTGAGTTTTTCGAATAAAAGCCAGAGTGTTGAATAAAAACATGAGAGTTGTGCCATGCATAAGGACTTATAAGAAGAGCCAATAAAGGTTTCACCCGGCCGGTACATTCAGCTGCCCTCATAAAGGCAGATGTGTCGTGCCCGGTAGTGGGACCCTAAGATTTCTAAATATAAGAGAAGGCTAATAAAGAGCTCACCCGGCCGGTACATTCAGCTGCCCTCATGAAGGCAGATGTGTCGTGCCCGGTAGTGGGTCTCTAAAAAGCATAGACAAGCCCTCTCCCACAAAAAGGGAGAGTTACACTTTAAGCCTTTAGCCAACCCTCATACCCACTCTAGTTACCGGTAGGTTCCTCAGAGAGATATAAAGCTGATTAGAGTCAACAACATGCACACAATAAAAAGTGGTCCCAATGCAAGCTACGGGATATGGAAGGAACTTGAGACCCATGCATCTCTCAAAAACCTGAAAGAGTCAAGGCAAGCAATAAGATCAGATATGATTTGAGGAGAACTCAGGTTGAGAATTGAAACAAGAGTATGGAAACCCTAACTAAATAAAATTGCCTCGCCACTGCATGCCTTAGCTCTATCTAACTTGAGGACAAGCTAGACTCTAAGTTAGGGGGGTGATAACCTCTCACTTTGTGATGCTATTTTATTAGTTTTCCCCTTGTTTTCCATACTCTTTCTTAAATAAATTAGAAAGAATCATTAAATCTTTACCTTATTGCTGACACATCAATAGATTAACTTTTCTCTTCTTTTTCCTTGCAGAAAAACACAAAAAAATTACAAAAACCCCAAACGGTCCCAAGACCGTTTAAGGCCAAACGGTCCCAAGACCGTTTAAGGCTAAACGGTCTCAAGACCGCATGAACTCTAAACGGTCCCGAGACCGCATAAGCCCAAACGAGTTCAGCGCCCAAACGGGTCCAGCGCCCAAACGAGTCCAGTGCTCAAACGGGTCCAACGCTCAAACGAGTACAGCGCCCAAACGTGTTCAGCAACCAAACGGGTCCAGCACCCAAACGTGTTCGGCGCCCAAACGAGTCCAGTGCTCAAACGGGTCCAACGCTCAAACGAGTTCATCGCCCAAACGAGTTCAGCGCCCAAACGAGTCCAGTGCTCAAACGGGTCCAGCGCTCAAACGAGTTCAGCGCCCAAACGGGTTCAAGGACCAAACGGGTTCAGCGGCCAAATGTGTTCAGCAC
Organism: Alisma plantago-aquatica; assembly: GCA_963693085.1. Classification (NCBI taxonomy): domain Eukaryota; kingdom Viridiplantae; phylum Streptophyta; class Magnoliopsida; order Alismatales; family Alismataceae; genus Alisma; species Alisma plantago-aquatica. The sequence goes on from OY856414.1 coordinate 613,561,622, forward strand.
CCAAACGGGTTCAAGACCGTTTGGGCTCCACTTAAGCCTATAAATAAGATCCAAAGGGGTCCTCAAGGAAAAGAACTCTCAGACGCCCAAAGGCTGCCTCTCCAGTTCCAGAGCACTCCCATCTTTCATCCATCACCCCAAGGCTGCCAGTTTGAGATCCACGTTCCATCTTCAAGCTACCTTCTCTCTCAACAATAAAGAAGGTGGAAGAGAAGATCCATCATCAAAGCATCCACGAAGTGCGAAGATCGTTGCTCTCTTCACCAAGGGTTCATACTTCCCTCCTCCGTGGAGATGATGTTCTTTCTCTCTCTTCTCGCCTCCTTCTTTGTCCTTGATATGAGCGAGTAGTCTCATTCACTAGGGTGCGGGGAGTAGCCCCGCTACCCATGTTTTCATTTCATGCAATGTAATTCAACTGTTTGCAATAGAGATACTCTCCTTTTCAGTTCAACATCAATCGTTAAATGAATGCTTGTTGCTTGATCATCAACTTGTATTACCTATTGTCTTTCGGTATGAATTGTCTACGTTTGTACCCTTAGATCTGAATATCGATTGAAAGTTGGTTCTGGATGTATGTAGTCACCATACGTCTATTTCGGTATCTAGGAGTGCTTTCATGAGTGGAGTAAACTCACTCCCATCGTTGCACTTTCATACTATGAAATGGAATCAGTTGACGTATGAAAGTGCAACCTTGGCAAGGTCGAGGAACACACTTCATGAAGAAGTAATGCAAAGCAAGTGACCATTCATTTTGGGATGGCTGGCGTTGCAATACTCCACACTTCTCGTAGTTAGTTATCTGAAAAAGAAACTAAGTCTACAAGATACTAACTGATTAGAATCTCTTTGCAGGTTGTTTTATTATGTTGCATGTTTTGATCCATGTGTAGTGGCGTGAAACCCGATAACATCCTAGTGGTTTTTAATCATTGTTTACAACCCTAATTTCTACTTTCTTGCTTTTACTTTCCTCGCACTTAGTTTAAACAACCAAATCAAACTTTCGATCTAAATATCAACCGTTAAGTAATTAGGTACGACTAAAACGTTTTCCATCTTGATTAATTCTAATCAAGACCGTTGTCCCGAGGATTCGACCCTTAACTATACTACGATAAGACTTCCGTGTGTCCTAGCACACGTGGGTGGAGATCTTACCATAGTAAAATCAAGGATAAACCTAGAGATTCATCATCTCTAGGATTTTTAGTGGCGTTGCAAAACTCCATCAAAAATTGGCGTTGCAAAACTCCATCACGATACACTGGACGACACAGCATCTCCATCATGGGGGACACACCCCTGGGCGACACAGCCACCTCTTAGACGATACAAGGGTCCAACAAGACAAGGCAAGGCTCAACAAAGCCCAACAAGGTCAACCAAGCCCAAAGGGACTCAAGCAACGAGCCCAAACCATCCTCTCTACACTTGAGGAAGCAAGGAGAGGGAGGAACACCTCACAAGGTGGCAAACTTGCTCACAAACCCTAGACTTGGGTTAATTGCAAGTTGCACCTCCAACTCTCAACAAAGCACAACCAAACCCTAATCACCACTAAAGGTGATTAACAAGCATCAAAGCATCAGGGTTAAGCAAAGCAAACAGGGTAAACCCTAAACGGAGGTCAGGGTCCTTACAATGCCTTCAACAATACATCTAGGATATTTAATTGAAAGGTCAGATAACTGTGGCATACAACTCATGAAAACATAATTAACAAAAGCAGAAGCGTTCACTAAGCAGCAGATAACAAAAAATCACTAAAATTTAAAACCTTTTTATCGAAAGATCCATCAAAGGAAAACTTTCTCACATAGAACCAAAGTAACACATTTACATTTTGGTTTAAAGGTACATGTCATGCATCATCTCTTTCTGAGAGTTACAAGCATCAACTGCACTGGTAAGCTCAACATAGGCAGTATAAAATCTCAAGGCACTGAGCCAAAATCTCAAAAGCACTAACTACTACTCCGAGGACCTGAGAGTACAGAGACGACACATATGACTCTATTTACATCTATACAAGGCATAACAGCGAGTGTCTCCACCTGAGACTTCACTATTGTCTCTGCTGCTACTGTAGCTGTCCTTCACCTGCTGAAGGGTTCCTGCCTCCTCATCCGCGTCCACCTATAAATGTGGTTCCCACGAGGGTGAGACAATTTTAAATTGCCCCAGTGAGAGATATAACTCTCCACCAGTAACATTATTATTGCAGCTTAAGAAGATAAATATGAATAGAGAAATCATATTTATTTGGTAGAAGATATTTTAATGTCTAACAGATTAGAAGATTATTCTTATCAAAAGCATTACAGCTATAACATGATAGAACAATATGTCATTTATCCTTTAAGGAAAAAGAAGAACATGTATAACATTTATTCTCTACAGAATCATTATCACATCATTAACTCTCTCCAGGCTTAGATCATATATCTAATGCCTGGCATTGTCATTATGGAGTCATGGCATGTAGCCATACTCTTTTCCACAAGGTATTGGGATCTTAATCCCTTAACTCACCAAGTACAATTCCACTTCTTAGCAAGTTCATCACCATGATTACAACATCTGGGTATTTAAACCCATAACTCACCATAGGATACTTATTACCACTTGTTAGGTAACTTAATACCTTCAGATCATCTGACCAAGGACATCATAATTCTTGCTACACAATGTATTGCACATAGTACACAAAGTTCAATGATTCTTACTACACAAAGCATATGAAGGCTTATAAAGCCTATAAAATATTCTCAATAAACAAAGCATCATAGCCCATACCTGGCTATGCTCATCTTTTCAACATATTTGCATGATTAGTAATCATGATACCATTTCATATTAGTACCATACAATACAAGGGTTATCTTATTCATTCATAACCCATTAGTCTGTATTTGAGCTTCACATAGGATTACTCTACATTAGATCTTCACGTAGCATCACCCTGTATTAAGGTTTCACATAGCATTACCCTACATTAGGGTTCACATATCATTAATTTGTATTAGGGCTTCACATAGGATTACCCTGTATTAGGGTTCACATAACATTAACTTGTATCAGGGTTTCACATAGCAAGGAAATCAATATGGATAACATAAGTATACATTCATACTTATTTATTCTCATCATTCACCATTAGATGAATTATCAACACACATCATGAGTTTCTCTCTCATCCTTGCCAGAATATGATTACATCATAGTTTATAGGTTTGGATTAACCTTTTCATAAGGCATGCTAGCCTACATTCAACAGGGTACATTACATCTCAATGTAACCATTGACATAACACATCTCATGTGTCATTCCTCCAATTACCCTGGACTTATAACATATCAAGGTATACCAGTATTGGGGTGTTGGATGTGATATCTATCATATCTTGATATATCACTTCCCTCAACACCTTTATCTTACTTGAGTTCATACACTTAGCTTGTATTAGGGTATTTCCCATCCTAATACTTTATGCACCAATTCATCACATTTATCATGTAAAGTATTGGTCATTAGTCACTCACTTAGAATATACAACCATTGCCAATACTATAGACTCATCCTTGAGTTAGGAACTATTAATATAGGGATATTCATTATCAACCTCTCTAGGTGTTATATTTGTCATAACATTAATCACTGTTCCATTATTAGGAATAGTATTCTCCATATTTATAATTTGAGGATTCACATAGAATATTCCATACATTTATGGATTTCACATAGTAATACTCTTCAATAGAGTTTCATATAATCATCCTTCTATATCAAGGATTCACCTAGTATTATGTGAAATTAAGATTTCACAACACATCACCCAGTGCTAGGTCTTCACATAGGATTAGTGGCACTACCCTATATTAGGGTTTCATGCACCTTACCCCATTTTAGGGATTAATGTTTTCTATTCACCTCCAAGTAAGGTTTCTCTTACCTCATACCCAAATTAGGGTTAGGATATACAATTCCCATTAAATTAGGGTTTCCTTCATTGTTACACTAAGTTAGGATTACATCATCACCCTGGATTTATGATAACACTCAACTTTGCCCTAGATTAGGGTTTCACACATAGCTTTGTTCTAATTAGAGTTTCACACATAGCATTGCTTCTATTAGGGTTTCATGATCTCATTATTATGGATCAACCCTTATCACATAGTTTACTCATAATGAAAGAATTAGGGCTTAATTATATAAGCAATCATCTCTCTCATTCTCTCTCTCATCCTCTTTAGGATGCTAACTACTCCAAGATTAATCTAGGTCAACTCTTCACTTGAGTACACATAGCTAGGGTTAACCTTCACAATCATCATGGGTCTACATCTCTAATAATCACATAGCTGATTGACCTTTGATCATATTAGATGTCCAAATAGTCTAATCAATTAAACCATCACTTATATAAGGAATTGACCAATTAAACTTTCAATTCCACAAAATGATCAATTGGGTTAACCATTGAAATCTTCAAATGCACTAGGTTCACCATATTGGACCTTCAATTACATGAGATATTCAAATGGATTAACCATGTTAATCTTCACAAAGTTAATTACTTAGACCCTCAATGATCTTGGTTCTCATACATCAATTGGTTGAAAACCATATTACAAGTTGTACTTGAAACCAATTGAACAAAATAGATGTTGAAACCGTTTGCACTTTGGGTCACCAAACGGTTTGAGATCGTTTGGTCCCAAACGGTCTTGAGACCATTTGGACCCAAACGGTCTTGATACTGTTTGGTCCAAACCTTCTCAAAACCGCATGGACCAAAAATGTACTTCAACACTCAATCGACTCAATGTTTCAATTCATGGACCAATTAAAAATTGAACCACTAAAGCATTTATCAATTGGACCGCTGAATCACCATTCAATTAGACCTTCAATTTAGGGTTTTGAACCCAATTGAACTAGGTTTGATAATCAAGGAACCATCACTTAGGGTTTGAAATTGAGAATCCATCAATGGTTGACATTGTGGAATCAACTCAATTGTAATCAATGAACTATCATCATCACATGATGTGACCTGACCTCAAACGGTCTTGGATGACCACCAAATGGTCTTGAGACTGTTTGCTTGATCTCCAAATGGTCTTGAGACCGTTTGCCCATTCCATCATCAAAATCCATGACATACAACTAGGGTTTTGGACCATTGGATTGATTATCAAATCAGCACTTAGTTGCAATTCAATTTGGTACCTTTGGACCTTCAAACACTTAGCCATACATAACCGTAGACCTCCAAACGGTCTTGGGTGACCCCCAAATGGTTTTGAAACCGTTTGGGCCAATCAACCCAAAACATCATCTCAACCGATTTCAAAATCAACACTTAGCTGATTAGGGTTTGCAAATAAGGGATCAATCACAATTGAAACCATCAAGATCATCCAATTGGAACCATTGGATCAAGATCCAAGTACCACAACATATATCTTCAAACAGTCAACCATCTCAAACGGTCAACCATTCCAAACGGTCTTGGAACCCAAACCACCAAATGGTTTGGTGAAACCGTTTAGACTCAACATTGAAACCGTTTGCTCTAGATATTTGGGGAGGTGTGTGCTTATGATGATGTAATCATCATCAAGCTCCAAACTCGCGAAATCTTCTGTGATTTCCATGAAGATTGCATCAAGGAACCAAACTTAATTTTGGAAATGTAGAAATGATCACCAATTGATAAGGAATTGATTGCAATAATAAAATCAAGGGTTCAAGTTATAAAACCCACCTCCAATTGAGCTCCAAATCTCCATGTCCACGGCAACAATGGTGGATGCAACTCATTTCACCATTCCAAGGCTCGTCCTCAAGCTTTGAGTGAAAAGAATTGGTTAGAATTGAAGAGGGGATCGAGTTATGAAGAATTCATGCATTGATTTTTGATTTTCACCATGGGTTCAAGGTGAAAGGAGGTCAAGAACCTTACCAACAGGTTGGGGGTCGTCCTCCTGATCCTCCACAGCTCCTTGGTCGTTTTCCAAGCAAGGCGAAAGAAAGAAATCCGAAAAAGCCCTTGTTTTGGCTTGGAAAAGGTACTTTTATAAGAAAATTGAGGAGAGAGAAAATCTCTTATAAAAGTCTATTTATTCCAAAATTGTTGCCACCACTTCCCCCTTGGTTTCTTGCGTGCAAGGGAATCTCTATCCCCACCGAGATCCCTTCCATTATCCATGAATTAAGGGAAAAGAAATTAAGCACCTTAACCCTTATAATAAGAATATCCATATGAGTGGAAATTCTTTTTCTTATTATAATGGTGAGTGGAATTTCACCTCCTTAGGATATGCTCGTGCCTTTGCAAGGCCTTAAAATCATCCACACACATCTGAATTCAACCATTTTAATTTTGGTTGAAGGCCCTTTAATTAATACATTCATTTTTGCCCTAAATTGAATTAGGGTTTCACTTAGGATTAAATCTTGATTATTTTAATATCAAGATTCTCTCTCCTCCAACTTAATTCAAATGAGGCGCCCCTCTCATTTTATTTGCTCTACATGATGCAAAGAAACATTAGGGACCTTATTGAAGTGGTAATTTGCATATTGAACCCTAGGTTTTGGGTAAATTGCACATTACACCAAAACTAGGTTTTAATGCACACAGATTGCTTTACAAGCTTAATCTTGGTGCCCAAGCTTGTGAAAACCATACCACTACATCATATTCATTCTTATGATGTATCAACATCAGAGGAACATCTTATCATGCAACATTTGCAATTTAACCCCTCAACTTGGGTAATTTGCACTTTAGTCCAAAATAAGCAAACATTGCTTCAACATTGTTCAAACATGATCAAAATTGAAACATAAGTTTCTCATGAGCCCTAATTACTTTTACAAAGATAAGATTAAGTATCTACTCAACCTTATTAGGCAAAACATCTAGGGTTAACACATAACCCAGGTCAGGGATGTTACAAATTATAAACCCCTAACAAGGATTTTGTCCCCGAAATCCCAGGAAAATGAGAGACAGATTATTCAGTTATCATACCCTCAAGTCTCCACATAATATCTTAATATTATGGAGATATCATGGATTCTGTAATCCACACAAAGTTCCTTTCATTGATTCAACCTTATCAATGTTTATGTTTATGCAGAGCATAAACCCCTAACATATGATGTCCATATTACTGAAAGGAAAAAGCATAAAAGAGCATACTTCTATCATCACCCAAGAATATTTATCAAAAGGAAAAACATATATATTAAACAAAGATAGTTCAGTCAACAATCCTTTATTCATTTAGGAAAGTTCACTTATCAAACTCTATGTAATTGGGAATGTTCACATAGCTTTTCCTTTTTATTAGGAATGTCCACATAGCTTTTCTTTTTTGTTAGGAATGTCCACATAGCTCTTCCGTTTTAGTTGGGAATGTCCACATAGCTTTTCCCTTTAAGTTGGGGATGTCCACATATCTCTCCCTATTAGTTGGGAATGTCCACATAGCTCTTCCCTATTAGTTTGGAATGTCCACATAGCTCTTTCCTATTAGTTGGGAATGTCCACATAGCTCTTCCCTATTAGTTGGGAATGTCCACATAGCTTTTCCCTTTTAGTTGGGAATGTCCACATAACTCTTCCCTATTAGTTGGGAATGTCCACATAGCTTTTCCCTTTAAGTTGGGGATGTCCACATAGCTCTCCCCTATTAGTTGGGAATGTCCACATAGTTCTTCCCTATTAGTTGGGAATGTCCACATAGCTCTTCCCTATTAGTTGGGAATGTCCACATAGTTTTTCCCTTTTAGTTGGGAATGTCCACATAGCTCTTCCCTATTAGTTGGGAATGTCCACATAGCTTTTCCCTTTAAGTTGGGGATGTCCACATAGCTCTCCCCTATTAGTTGGGAATGTCCACATAGCTTTTCCCTATTAGTTGGGGATGTCCACATAGCTCTCCCCTATTAGTTGGGAATGTCCACATAGCTCTTCCTTTTTGTTGGGAATGTTCACATAGCTCTTCCTATTAGTTGGGTTATACTCTCTCTAGATTGTTTCAGAATGACTACTTGATCAGAGTAATCAAAAAGATAACAATCTAGGAGTTTCATACTTGCCTTATCTTCAATAATCATATACTTGGCCAGGGTATATAAGTATTGAGATTAGGTAGTATGCACTTTACTTACTATCATATTCCTCACTTTTCATATCATTATACACACATGATTTTTCATTCTTGAATTTTTTTCCTTCAGGCATCACTTCTAAATCTCATCTTTCAACACACAGATAAGGGAGGTTATAAAACATTTTAAGGAACACTGAGTAAGATATTAGTTCTCATCTCCCTTGTGTCCTTATAGGACTAGTCAAAGGAATTAAAAAACAACTACTTTCATATCTTTAACACATAGAATCATAATATGAAGTATCAGATTGAATATATTTCATTTAAGTACCACCCCTCAAGGTCACCTACCACATTAGGTTGATTTCAACACATAGTGTCCAGTTACCTCATGTTGCTATTTTTTCCTTTACTTAGTGGCTACTGCCCTGGTGCACTAGGCATTTATTGCACTGGTGACACCAAAAACTTTGGCTTTTCAGAATATTTAGGCAAATGTCTCTAAAATTATAGAGATCTTACCTTAATTCTTAGCTTATTGCCCCTCCTTGGGCACTACCATCACAGATGTACTGTTTGTCCAAACTTATGGTAGAGTCTACATTCTTGCCATATGATAATCTTTCCCACATTTCCACTGTTCTAACATGGCCATGTCACTCAGGAATCCTTTCAAAGCCCAAAGTTTATGCATTTAAGACTGGTAACTTAGGTTGTAATCCTAGTATCCAGTCTTCTATATGCATTATTGTTGTCCTATCCTGCCCTTCAAGAGAATAACATAGGATTCTCTATCCTAATTAGGTCAAGGTGGGAATTCTCAGGCACTTGTTCTCCTTTTGCCTGATCCCATGCACCCTCTCCTGGTACAACAACATTGCCCTTAGCAATGTGTTCCTCATGTTCTCTAGTCATTTTCAAGTTCTTCTTCTCCTATGTGAGCAGAAGATACTATCAGATAAACTGGAAGACACTTAGAACAGACTCTACAACCTTAGTCCTATGTCTCTGTAGACTCAGTGAACCTAGAGCTCTGATACCACTTAATTGTGGCATCCAACTCATGAAAACATAATTAACTAAAGCGGAAGAATTAACTAAGCAGCAGATTACCAAAAATCACTAAAAATTAAAACCTTTTTATCGAAAGATCCATCAAAGGAAAACTTTCTCACATAGAACCAAAGTAACACATTTACATTTTGGTTTAAAGGTACATGTAATGCATCATCTCTTTCTGAGAGTTACAAGCATCAACTGCACTGGTAAGCTCAACACAGGCAGTATAAAATCTCGAGGCACTGAGCCAAAATCTCAAAAGTACTAACTACTACTCCAAGGACCTGAGAGTACAGAGACGACACATAGGACTCTATTTACATCTATACAAGGCATAACAGCCAGTGTCTCCACCTGAGACTTCACTTCTGTCTCTGCTGCTACTGTAGTTTTCCTTCACCTACTGAAGGGTTCCTTCCTCCTCGTCCGCGTCCACCTAAAAATGTGGTTCCCACGGGGGTGAGACAATTATAAATTGCCCCAGCGAGAGATATAACTCTCCGCCAGTAACATTATTATTGCAGCTTAAGAAGATAAATATGAATAGAGAAATCATATTTATTTGGCAGCAAATATTTTAATGTCTAACAGATTAGAACATTATTCTTATCAAAAGCATTACAGCTATAACCTGATAGAACAATATGTCATTTATCCTTTAAGGAAAAAGAAGAACATGTATAACATTTATTCACTACAGAATCATTATCATAACATTAACTCTCTTCAGGCTTAGATCACATATCTAATTCCTGGCATTGTCATTGTGGAGTCATGGCATGTAGCCATTCTCTTTTCCACAAGGTATTGGGATCTTAATCCCTTAACTCACCAAGTACAATTCCACTTCTTAGCAAGTTCATCACCATGATTACAACATCTGGGTATTTAAACCCATAACTCACCGTAGGATACTTATTACCACTTGTTAGGTAACTTAATACCTTCAGATCATTTGACCAAGGACATCATAATTCTTGCTACACAATGTATTGCACATAGTACACAAAGTTCAATGATTCGTACTACACAAAGCATATGAAGGCTTATAAAGCCTATAAAATATTCTCAATAAACAAAGCATCATAGCCCATACCTGGCTATGCTCATCTTTTCAACATATCTGCATGATTAGTAATCATGATACCATTTCATATTAGTACCATACAATACAATGGTTATCTTATTCATTCATAACCCATTAGTCTGTATTTGAGCTTCACATAGGATTACTCTACATTAGATCTTCACATAGCATCACCCTGTATTAAGGTTTCACATAGCATTACCCTGCATTAGGGTTCACATATCATTAATTTGTATTAGGGCTTCACATAGCATTACCCTGTATTAGGGTTCACATAGCATTAACTTGTATCAGGGTTTCACATAGCAAGGAAATCAATATGGATAACATAAGTATTCATTCATACTTATTTATTCTCATCATTCACCATTAGATGAATTATCAACATACAACATGAGTTTCTCTCTCATCCTTGCCAGAATATGATTACATCATAGTTTATAGGTTTGGATTAACCTTTTCATAAGGCATGTTAGCCTACATTCAACATGGTACATTACATCTCAATTTAACCATTGACATAACACATCTCATGTGTCATTCCTCCAATTATCCTGGACTTATAACATATCAAGGTATACCAGTATTGGGGTGTTGGATGTGATATCTATCATATCTTGATATATCACTTCCCTCAACACCTTTATCTTACTTGAGTTCATACACTTAGCTTGTATTAGGGTATTCCCCATCCTAATACTTTATGCACCAGTTCATCACATTTATCATGTAAAGTATTGGTCATTAGTCACTCACTTAGAATATACAACCATTGCCAATACTATAGACTCATCCTTGAGTTAGGAACTATTAATATAGGGATATTCATTATCAACCTCTGTAGGTGTTATATTTGTCATAACATTAATCACTGTTCCATTATTAGGAACAATATTCTCCATATTTATAATTTGAGGATTCACATAGAATATTCCATACATTTATGGATTTCACATAGTAATACTCTTCGATAGAGTTTCATATAATCATCCTTCTATATCAAGGATTCACCTAGTATTATGTGAAATTAAGATTTCACAACACATCACCCAGTGCTAGGTCTTCACATAGGATTAGTGGCACTACCCTATATTAGGGTTTCATGCACCTTACCCCATTTTAGGGATTAAGGTTTTCTATTCACCTCCAAGTAAGGTTTCTCTTACCTCATACCCAAATTAGGGTTAGGATATACAATTCCCATTAAATTAGGGTTTCCTTCATTGTTACACTAAGTTAGGATTACATCATCACCCTGGATTTATGATAACACTCAGCTTTGCCCTAGATTAGGGTTTCACACATAGCTTTGTTCTAATTAGAGTTTCACACATAGCATTGCTTCTATTAGGGTTTCATGATCTCATTATTATGGATCAACCCTTATCACATAGTTTACTCATAATGAGAGAATTAGGGCTTAATTATATAAGCAATCATCTCTCTCATTCTCTCGCTCATCCTCTTTAGGATGCTAACTACTCCAAGATTAATCTAGGTCAACTCTTCACTTGAGTACACATAGCTAGGGTTAACCTTCACAATCATCATGGGTCTACATCTCTAATAATCACATAGCTGATTGACCTTTGATCATATTAGATGTCCAAATGGTCTAATCAATTAAACCATCACTTATATAAGGAATTGACCAATTAAACTTTCAATTCCACAAAATGATCAATTGGGTTAACCATTGAAATCTTCAAATGCACTAGGTTCACCATATTGTACCTTCAATTACATGAGATATTCAAATGGATTAACCATGTTAATCTTCACAAAGTTAATTACTTAGACCCTCAATGATCTTGGTTCTCATACATCAATTGGTTGAAAACCATATGAACAAGTTGTACTTGAAACCAATTGAACAAATTAGATGTTGAAACCATTTGCACTTTGGGTCACCAAACGGTTTGAGATCATTTGGTCCCAAACGGTCTTGAGACCGTTTGGTCCAAACCTTCTCAAAACCGCATGGACCAAAAAGGTACTTCAACACTCAATCGACTCAATGTTTCAATTCATGGACCAATTATAAGTTGAACCACTAAAGCATTTATCAATTGGACCACTGAATCACCATTCAATTAGACCTTCAATTTAGGGTTTTGAACCCCATTGAACTAGGTTTGATAATCAAGGAACCATCACTTAGGGTTTGAAATTGAGAATCCATCAATAGTTGACATTGTGGAATCAATTCAATTGTAATCAATGAACTATCATCATCGCATGATGTGACCTGACCTCAAACGGTCTTGGATGACCACCAAATGGTCTTGAGACCATTTGGTTGATCTCCAAATGGTCTTGAGACCGTTTGCCCATTCCATCATCAAAATCCATGACATCCAACTAGGGTTTTGGACCATTGGATTGATTATCAAATCAGCATTTAGTTGCAATTCAATTTGGTACCTTTGGACCTTCAAACACTTAGCCATACATAACCCTAGACCTCCAAACGGTCTTGGGTGACCCCCAAACGGTCTTGAGACCGTTTGGGTGATCCCCAAATGGTTTTGAAACCGTTTGGGCCAATCAACCCAAAACATCATCTCAACCAATTTCAAAATCAGCACTTAGCCGATTAGGGTTTGCAAATAAGGAATCAATCACAATTGAAACCATCAAGATCATCCAATTGGAACCATTGGATCAAGATCCAAGTACCACATAATATATCTTCAAACGGTCAACCATCTCAAACGGTCAACCATTCCAAACGGTCTTGGAACCCAAACCACCAAACAGTTTGGTGAAACCAATTGGACTCAACATTGAAACCGTTTGCTCTAGATATTTGGGGAGGTGTGTGTGCTTATGATGATGTCATCATAATCAAGATCCAAACTCACAAAATCTTCTGTGATTTCCATGAATATTGCATCAATCAACCAAACTTAATTTCAGAAATGTAGAAATGATCACCAATTGATAAGGAATTGATTGCAATAATAAAATCAAGGGTTCAAGTTATAAAACCCGCCTCCAATTGAGCTCCAAAGCTCCATGTCCACGGAAACAATGGTGGATGCAACTCCTTTCACCATTCCAAGGCTCGTCCTCAAGCTTTGAGTGAAAAGAATTGGTTAGAATTGAAGAGGGGATCGAGTTATGAAGAAGTCATGCATTGATTTTTTATTTTCACCATGGATTCAAGGTGAAAGGATGTCAAGAACCTTACCAACAGGTTGGGGGTCGTCCTCCTGATCCTCCACAGCTCCTTGGTCGTTTTCCAAGCAAGGGGAAAGAAAGAAATCCGAAAAAGCCCTTGTTTTGGCTAGGAAAAGGTACTTTTATAAGAAAATTGAGGAGAGAGAAAATATCTTATAAAAGTCTATTTATTCCAAAATTGTTGCCACCACTTCCCCCTTGGTTTCTTGCATGCAAGGGAATCTATATCCCCACCGAGATCCCTTCCATTATCCATGAATTAAGGGAAAAGAAATTAAGCACCTTAACCCTTATAATAAAATATCCATATTTGAGTGGAAATTCTTTTTCTTATTATAATGGTGAGTGGAATTTCACCTCCTTAGGATATGCTCGTGCCTTTGCAAGGCCTTAAAATCATCCACACACATCTGAATTCAACCATTTTAATTTTGGTTGAAGGCCCTTTAATTAATACATTCATTTTTGCCCTAAATTGAATTAGGGTTTCACTTAGGATTAAATCTTGATTATTTTAATATCAAGATTCTCTCTCCTACAAATTAATTCAAATGAGGTGCCCCTCTCATTTTATTTGCTCTACATTATGACAAGAAACATTAGGGACCTTATTGAAGTGGTAATTTGCATATTGAACCCTAGGTTTTGGGTAAATTGCACATTACACCAAAACTAGGTTTTAATGCACAAGGATTGCTTTACAAGCTTAATCTTGGTGCCCAAGCTTGTGAAAACCATACCACTACATCATCTTCATTATTATGATGTATCAACATCAGAGGAACATCTTATCATGCAAAATCTGCAATTTAACCCCTCAACTTGGGTAATTTGCACTTTAGTCCAAAATAAGCAAACATTGCTTCAACATTGTTCAAACAGGATCAAAATTGAAACATAAGTTTCTCATGAGCCCTAATTACTTTTCCTAAGATAAGATTAAGTATATACTAAACCTTATTAGGTAAAACATCTAGGGTTAGCACATAACCCAGGTCAGGGATGTTACCATAACTATATTGTCATTGACATTGGTTTCAAGTCTCCAAAATATAGCGTTTTCCATAGAGAGAAAGGAACCAAGATGATGCTAGAACCAAGATCAACTAACCCTTTTTCAAAAGTTGAATCTCCAATTTTTTAAGGGAGAGTAAATGCACCAAGATCATCAATATTTTATGGCAAACAGTTCTGAATGATAAAGCTTATTCTTTCAGGTAGCATCATTGTTTCAGCTTGGTCGGGCCTCCTTCTCCTTGTGAGATTGTATTTTAAGAACTTGGCATAATAAGGCATTTCGGCTATCACTTTGACTAAACAAAGCTTCACATACAACTTGTTAAAGATATCCACAAACTTGTTGAATTTTGCATCATCCTTTGTGTTGGCAAATCTATGAGGGAAAGGAACGAAGGACTTACTAAAAGAATCACATCATCATAGATTTCCAACAAATTTTTTTCCTTTGAATTTCAACAGTCTCCTCCACGGTTGTGTCAATAACTTACTCAGATTTCCTCTTTGAAGGTGGTGAGGATCCTCCAATCAGTGCTCTACTCTTAGCATCATGGGAATGTCTCTTTAGGTTCATCTCCGGTTGGCTGGGAAAGGAGCTGGATAGTGTCTTGTGATTGGCTAGAGCTTGTTGAGCAATCAGATTCTCCGACGTCTTGGTATGAGTAGTGATGTCATCCACCTTGGAAGAAAGCTTTTGGATGGCATCCTTCATTCATTGACCATGTTGGCAAAATTCCTCATTTGAGCTGAAACAAAACCTTCAAGAAAAGACTCCAAATTGGACTTTGGTTGTTGTTGTTGGTTGAAGTTTCTATTGACATTATTGTTGAAGCCTGGAGGATTGTTTCCCATTGGTGGCATGTTCCCCACATGCAATGGTTGTTGACTTTGAGCTTGTTGAGGATTGTTGTTGTAGTAGGAGAAGTTTGGATTGTCATGCCAACCTGAATTGTAGGTATTGGAATATGGATTGTACAATTGTTTGTTTTTAAAGATTCCTACTACATTGCATTTCTCCATGTTCTCTTCAGATGGGATGAAAGAAGTGTACTTGAAGAAGCTACTTGTCTCATATCTTCACTTGCATCACATATCAGATTTACCGATTGGGATGGTCGAGTACTCAACCTCTCAAACTTTTGTGTCAAGGTGTCTAACTTTGCAAAAATCATATGAATGGCTTCAATAGCATGAACACCTACTTGTTTTCTGAAAGCAGAGAATATGAGGGTGGTTGATTACTCCTTTCAGAACTCTATTGGCGATGATTGATTGCGATGTATACTATTATAGCATAGGCTTCCATGTAACATTTGTTCATTAGAGCTCCATTGGCTGCAACATCTATAGACATCTTGGTGTTATAATAAAACCCATTTTAGAATGTTTAAAGAAGCAGCCAGTTGCTTAGACCATGGTGAGGACAAAGACATTGAGGTCCTTCAACCTTTCCCATGAATCATATAGAGTCTCTCCATCTTGTTGAGTGAAGTTAGTCAATTGGCTTCTCAACTAAGCCGTCTTGCTTGGTGGGAAGTACTTGGCTAAGAAGACTTTAAGAAGTTCATCCCAATTGTTGGTAGAGTTTATTGGTAAAGAAGAGAGCCATGCATTGGCTCTATCCCACATACAAAATGGAAATGACAGTAGGCGTGTACCATCAGAAGCAACACCATTAATCTTGAAAGGATTTAGATATTGCAAGAACACAACCACATGAAGGTTGGGGCCTTCCATGGGAGTCTCTTCAAAGTGGTTTTGCTGAATCATTTGCATGATTTTCAGGTTTATGGAGTAGTTGTTCGCGTCCATCTGTGGGTTGTTGATAGCCCCACTGATGTTGATTGTAGTTGGAACAATGAAGTCCTTGAGATGACGGTCATCTTCCATGATTGGTTCTCGGCTGTCCGGTGAAGATGGCAGTAAGAACAAGGTCACAATGGTTGTGAGTCTCTAAAGCTTGAAGAGTCTTCACTTCTCCTTGCTCGTCTATGACTACTAAGAGTGTGTTTGATCTCTGGGTCTAGAATCACTGATGGTTGAAGACCACATTTTGATCTCTGCATGCAGTCCTAGAAATTCACAAGTGGTGAGAACACTTAACAAACAATAGAAGAAACTATTGATCATTGAATAATGAGGTAATGATGAAATGAGTGGGTGAGTGATCTTGTCTCGCTTACTAGTTAACACCTCTTACTCTAATAGAAAAATATCGATGCTCCTCGGAAACGGTGCCAAAAACTTGTTATCTTAAATGCTCAACTTTTAATATTTATAAACTCGGGAACTACCCCACAAGTATACAAATGCATGTAGTAACGAGATCGTCCAAGGGAGCAAGTCACAGTTAGGCGCAAGTGTGTTACAATTAAACAATCTAGATCAGTTTGCAATAGTTGAGTTAGATTATGATTCACTAACTTGTAATTAAAAGAAATAAAGAGACTAAACTAAAGGGATTTAGATCAGATTTTAGGAGATCTTTGAAATATACTTTCACTTCCACACCATTCTTCACATGCAACTATGAAATTAACATGTTAATTACCTTGTAAATGAGGTTGCCATCATCTTACACCTCCAGATGATAAGAGACAGTTCTCATCTTTACATAACACTACCATGCTTATGTTTGAATTTGAACTGCAACCTTGGATCCTCAACATATCCCAACCACTCATGTGGTTAAGGATTCATTGCCAAGAGATCTACTCCACACCCCTCTATACATCATCCTGAATTGTATAAAGAAGCATAAAACATGTAGGCTTGATGGCCAGACAAACATACAAGTAAATCACACCGTAGAAGCTCTTGGAGAAGCAAACTAACTAACATTAGTTAAGAATCACAAGTTCACATGAGTAATAGCATAGGAACTACTCTCCCATGCCCAAGAAAAAGGGTTCTACTTGTACATAATGAAGAAACGCAAGTTCATGGCACAACAAAGTTTAGCATGATTAGAGAGAAGAGAGAGCAAAGATTGACATTGAGTGAGGTAAAAATCCAGCTTGAGGATGGAATTCCACCCTTATATCTGCTTCTACTCAGACTACTTTCCCTCCCAAGAAGCCCGGACGGGGTAGAGAAGCTGTACTGCACCCTTTGAAGAAGAAATGGTGAAGAATGGAGGTTCTCTCCCAAGAAACCTCTTCTTCCTCTCTAAAACTCTCCTCTTGCTATGCACCTTTCTATGGTTGTAGAATGTTTAAAATGGTGAGAGATAACTGTCTCATCCAAGTGTTTTTGTATTTAAAAGGTGGGACGGTTGTCTTTTTAAAACTTTAAAATCCGTAGGGGACACGTAGTGTCTGGAAAGGCACATGGAACTGCTCTCATGAAATGTACATGCTGTGTCACTAAAAGACACACTGTGTTGCAGCTATCTCAAGTTGAACTGCACACTTAAGGCACGTCGTGCGCTATTTAGCACACATTGTTGTCTCTGAAGTAGGGCTCCTGAAGTCGTAAGACACGCTGTGTGTATTAAACACACAATGTGTCGGCTTGACACAAAAACCTTTGCCAGGTTATTGAACAAGTGAGCACGTCATGTTTGCTTTGTCATTGAGGAATGCCCTTTCTAGAACGATACACGATGTGTGTAAAATGACACACGCCATGTTTTACTGTGAGACTTTGAGAACTCCTCTAGATCAATTGCAATTCATCAGGGAATACAACTAAGGCCAGATTTTGGTTGGATTACCCCATTTCATTATTTTTACCCTGTACATGTGATCAGAATTATGCAACAAGTAAAACAACTAAAATGGTGACAAATTAAGTATGATTATAGGCATAATAGAGAGAAAATGGATTTAATTTGTGTACAAAAGTGGATAAAAGTCTATATAAATTGTGCACGTCACCCAATGATGGAGTGGAGCTAATGTCTATTAGCTTACTCTGTGATACTTGGAAAATCATGATTTAACAAGGTTTCTTAAGATCATGGTTTAGATATGATTCAGTTGAAAGCAAACCTTTTTATTACATCAATATTAATGTTTAGACCCAATATCATGCTTTACTTGGTTCCAATATGTTAAAAATAACAAGGTGATTCAACCCTATTTTAGGGCTTCATCTTGTGTCATTTTGCATTTAAATCACATCTATACTTGTTAGATTACATGTTATTTCCCTCAATATGTATATTTGTGTAAAATACACTTATAGACATTATTTGCATCTTTTTCAGGCATTTGGACCACGCTTGATGGAAGAGAGAGAGAAGGAGTGATCCTAGGGTTTATCTACCCTTGGAGAGACCCAACGTGAAGTATGATGCTCCCTCAACCTACCCCTAGTGGCCAAAGATCTACGGAAGCAAAAATGTCCAAGAAAATCCAAAGAATCAAGTCAAAGTGCTGATCCAGAGACCAGCACAACCGTGGTACCACGGGACGGCCGTGCTAGGTCACTTGCAAATCAATAGAGTCTTCCTTAAGTAAAGCTAGAATCACTACGGCCGTGTCACACAGACTGGTCGTGGTGCACTGACCCAGAACGTCCATGCACCCTTGCACGGCCGTGTAGCAACAGAGGCAGAACGACCGTCGAGCAGAGAACGTCATGGGCATTTCGAGCCACCACGGTCGTGCTACCCTTACCCCACCATGGCCATGGTGACCACCACGGTCGTGCCAATTTCAGTACAAAAGTGACCTCAACATGTGATCTCCACATTTTAATTCCCACGATCGTTCTACCCCACAACGACCGTGCTCACCTCTACCCACCATGGCCGTGCTACTCACAAAACCTAGGTACTTTTGCACTACTTTTCCCATACTACCCCTACTTGACCTAGTGCTTCCCCCACACCTATATGTACCTAGGTGGTGGCTCCAACATGAGATTAGATACCTTCTACCACTTCCTAGCTCCCCATTTTCGCCCCTTATCCATTCCACTCCAATTCCACCTCCATTTCACCATGTCCACCATCAAAACCCTAGTCTCCTTCCATCTCCACCCATTCCCACCATCATTCCATGCCCCTACACCTTACAGGAGAGAGGAGGACACCCTGCAACAGTTGAAGTGGAGGATTTCTTCATCTACACCGAGCTCCATGGCTCCTTCTATCTTCTTCTGTTCTCTTTTTGTACTTTGCATTATTATGAGTAGCTAGGCCCCTTGGGTGGGCTGTTTGGGGGTGTAAAATGTTACTTTGATACCATGTTGGGGGAAAATGATATGTAAACTTTGTAATTCCATTTTTTAATGATTATGTTCTATTTCTATCTCATTCTCCATAAATTTCTTGTTGGTTTGTGCTTGAAATCAATTGGGAATTTAGGGAAATTGCTTATATGTGTGAATTTTGGGATTTGCTCCTAGGTCCAATTCTTGGATCCCTAGCTAGCTACCCATCTTCCTACATCATAATCAATTCTCCTAACCCTAGTTGAGAGATCTAAGTAGCTAGTTTATATGAAATTGGTGTGCTTAGCATGGAGCTTTCTCAAGGTTAGAATGTGAGTGATGAGAGACCTAAAACCTCACTTCCACTCCCATTACAAATCTCAGCCCCTAATCATCCTAAGATCATATAACCTAGAAACCTAGGCTTGTTTATACTCTAATTGAATTAAACCCAAGCCCTAACCCAATTGAGCCTCACAAGGGTAGTAGGGAGTGTTAGGGACTAGTTCCCCTATACACAACCTAGCATATCCATGGCCAGTTAGTAGCTTAGGATAATTCATTAGACTCTAACTTGTTGTTTGGTTTGGATGATCTAAATGGAATCATAATGTTCATGTGTCACCCCCCAACTTGAGTGATAAGTGCATCCCCTAACAACCCACAACTTCATTAATTGCTTTGAAACCCTAGTTTCCATATTACTTGGCTAGTGTTAGCTTAATTAGCTCTTTTCTTGCTTAGTTAGATTCTTGCCCTGTTTTTGCCTTCTTGCTAGTTTAGCTCTTTAATTTCTCTCTTGCTCTTATTGCATGCCTTAGCGTAAATTGCCTGTTCATACCTAGCTTAGTCTTTTCCTACTTAATTAGCTTTAATCTAGTCTAGGGTCAACTTAGATTGCATTCTTGCCTTTAATTACTTTCTCGCTCACCTTAGTTTAACAATCAAAACAACCTTCAAACCCTTAAACCTAGTCTCCGCAGTAGGAACCTAGCAAAACAAACCTAGATCTAGTGCCCCCTTTTCTCCCTGTGGATCGACCCTATACTTGCCGCCCTCCTATACTACAACACGACCCTGTGCGCTTGCAGGATAGTGTTTTAGTAGACGTAGGTGTGTTGGTATAGGTTTATAAATATTGAAAGTAAATCCACCATGTGTTCCGATCTCGTGAGGCACATTTAGTTGAATCCAATCGGTTAGTGTGCGCACCTCTGGAGGACGCACCACAAGGCATAATAAGTCCACAAACAGCTTGTTGCCTAACTTGATAAATTTCATAGTTTCCTAAATCTTGTTTAGCTTTGTCCTTGTCAAGGTTTCATTTTAATGGTCTATAATGTTGTCATGTTTGTAATGCTAAAACCACCAGTACCAATTATAGGTTGCATGTAGGGTAGTTCTCCTCCTGCTTCTTTAATTGTCTAGAAGAATGAGCCACTATCTTATCATTCAACATTGGAACACAACCCAATCTTTTTTAGAGAAACATCATAGTATACAACATACCATACTCCAGTATCAGGAAGAGTAAGATGTGGAACATATATCAATCGACTCTTCAACTATTGGAAGTTTTATTCATGTTGATCTAACAGTCTAAGTTGCTTTTGTTTCCTTGTTAAATGGGCCAAGGACATCTTGATAAAAATAGTTCTTATAATATTATATGCCCTATTTTACTATGCCATGCTTCTCTTGAGCATGACGTGCTTCATCTCATGAGAATTTGTTTAAAGTAACACCACTAAGTAGGGCATTATCAGGACAATGACACATCTTGCAATATTATCATCATTCACTCTACAAACTGCCAATATGGAAGTTTGATCCATTGACATATCATAACTAATAGTTAGGATCCTGACTCTTGGCAATTGTCGAGAGGCATGTTGTGGCTCATCATAGACACGTAGTGTCTTGTCACATTGTTGGAAAAATATAAAGACCACGAGAGCAATTATGAAAGGATATCTCTCATTTGCTATGACTCTAACATTGCAAAAAGAGCAGGAGACGACCTAAAGGGCAATTCCACTCTAGAAGAGACTGAAAGGAAGAAGAATAAGATTAAAAGGGAGCATTCTCCCCCCCACATGCTACATAAGATTCTCATGTAACTCCTTAGTAGAGGATTTCTCCTCTACTTATGTTGTATCACATCTCTCTTCCTCTTCTCCTCTATGTTTCCATAGTTACTCCATGGGCCTTGTTAAAAATTGTAGTTTACAACCTTTGTTGTGAATCACCTCTAGATATAGAGTAGTTCTTCTTATATCATGTGCCTTTTTTGGCTCCTATAAGTAATATAGACTCATATAATTAACAATTTTAATATAATATGCATTTCCTTCTTTGTTGAATGACTCGTAATTTATCATGGGAATCTATGGCCAGAGTTCTTAACACCCCCAAATTTGTCTTACCCAAAAGAGATACATATTTAGTGGAGGGTAATTGGAGATTTAGTTTCCTATTACACAAAAGTGGGTAGGAGTTACTACATTTTAGTCTCCTTTCCCAAATAATGAAAGTGGAGGAATGTTTTCTTTACAGAAATTTAGAAAAGCATATTCTCTTATGCTAGATTGTTAGTTGGAAAATATAGCAATTTCACTTCCTATGTGGTTAGTAGGCAGAAGTTATAAATCATTATGTTGCATGAGGTATTAACAAAGAGGGAACTAAATATGTTCTGCACATGTTCATCATGTGACTTAAAAGTGTCATGGCACCATGCAAATTTTTTAAATTGATAACTTGAAATAATTTTCTTAACAAGTTTTGGTTAATTTGGAAGTAAATAAAAGCAATCCTTTTCTTCTTTAATGGAACGTTTAGTCATATTAGTTAGTGTTTGGTGTGCATTGGCTTATTGTGGAGGTGACTTTAAGCTATACTCATGTTCACCCGTCCTAATGTGAGCCTCGAGCATGTTTTTTAGACTTTTTTCATTGATTTCATGCACACCCCTTGGTGTCCTTGTGGGGGGAGACAATTCCTTTTAGGTAAATTGAAACCTAACATGTATTGATTAGTTGTGTGTCACGCTGAATTAATTTCCTACATCTATTTGGTTCTTGTGTTTTATGCAAATTCTTATGGAAATAAACTCCTTTTTATTTGTTTACTAGGAACCATGCATGATTCACACTCACTCTTGTTGAGATTTGTTATTTGAGATCCTTTGCAACCTTGAGTTCTTAGTAATCAATTCGTAATCACGAGAAAAGAAAACGAAGCAAAATAAGGATAAACCTGCCACAACTTCAACTTCAACCATGGAAATTGAGAGAGCGCTTCTTGACTATACTTTCACTCAGCCTAATGAGATGTCTAGTTTGGGAATGTCTAACCAGTTGTATATTCCACTTATTACAGATCAAAACTAAATCTAATTGGCATAATGTTGTACAATCAATTTTCATGCTTGGACAATGAAGATTCATCTTCATGTAGAGAATTTCCTTGAGCTTTGTGGTACCAATAAGATCAATTGCATGATGAATGATAGTCAACATCTTTGCCTCTTACCATTCACACTATGAGGCCAGGACAAGGAATGGATACATGGCATCGAGAAAGGATCAGTTCAATCATCGAAATCCTAGATAATAGCCTTTACGCATAAATTCCTTCTTCCTAGAAAGACCGATGAGATTTTAAAGAAAACTTCCACTTTGAGAAACATCCTAGACAAACACTATCTAAAGTATGGGAGATATGTCCACAAGACAATTTGCCTGAGTGGACACACTTGAGAACATTTTATGAAGGTCTGTCCCATGAAACCACCTCCATTGCTGATGCAACCATCAATGGATGTTTCTTAAGAAAAAATGCAAATTGAAGGTAGAAAATTGATTGAGAACATGTCCATGAGCCAATATTCTAGGGGCATGGATCTTGGAAGCAATAATAACTACAAATAAAAAAGATGATATGACTACAATTATTTAAATTATAGTTATTTTATATGTAGCTAAAACTATAGTTGGTTATAAAATACATAAATGTAACTAAAAAAGTACATATAATCCTATGGATTACACGTAGCTACAAGTTTTCTCTCCCTCTTAAATGTAACTAAAATAAATGTAGTTAATATTTAATTTTAGAACAAAACACCTCTTTCTAATGACCAATTGGATATAATTTTCATTGTAGTGCTCGTCTGCTTGCACTCACATGCTCCCCTCATCAATTAGCCGCATCCCCTATTCACCCTGCTCTCCCATCTCCCTCAAACAACACTTGTTCCAATCTCTCTCATGTGGGCTGATATCTAATTGACAATGACTCATTAGAGGCCTCTATAGTTAGTCTTCCTACATGGCGTCACTGGTGTTGCCCAGTCCAGGTTGTCGTCGCAATAATCTACCCACTCAAAGTTGTCAACATTGTTGACTCAAGGTCTAAATTGACTAAACCCTTATTTTGTTGATGACTAACCATTCCACTCATTTGTGTCTAATGCTTCTACTTGAATGATTTTAGATTGGACAGACACACACCAAATGCCTTAACTTGCACATCCAAACTTGGAAAAATCAAGTCATACATGCATAAAGATCAAGTTCTAAGAATAGATAGTTTCCTCCATAAATTTTTGATATAAATCACTTGTAATGATTATATGACTTGTAATTAAGCTTAGAAAAAATCAAGAGAACTTAATTCGAATGTTTAAGAACTTTTTGGACATTTGTCAAAAGTGATTATAGGTTGGCCCTTCGGTCGAGTTTGTCTTGGTGACAACTCAGTCGACAGCCTGTCTGGCTTTTGGAAAATGCCCAAGATTGGCCGAGTTTGTCCTGGTGGCAAATCGATCAACACCTAACTCTGACTTATCATAAAATGTCATTGTTTGAGTTTCCTGAAAGACAATTCTTCCAACAACATTGCATGGTAAAATGTAGAAAAGTATTTCTAGCCGTTGGAGTGTTGCAAAACTCGAAAAAATATTCGTTGGAACACCCAAAACGTTTAGAATTCGATCCAAATTGTCTCTACTGGCTAGTAGGCAACCTCAACTATAAATAGGATCCCTTGGATTTCATCCCATGGTTAGCCAAGCACTATGAAGGTCCCTATATTATAGTTGAGAGAGATTTGCCTCCAAGAGCCTCCATCCACTCTCATAAGCTTAATCACTTGCTACATCCATTAGAGTGAGTAGGGGATTTGTAAGAAAGCTAGTCCTACATGTATATCTTATAAGGCTCTCACTTCCTCCACCTCTACATCTCTCTTTCTACCTTGAAGACGAAGATTCTCTCTCTTGGATAAAAGAAGTGATGAAGAAGAGAGGAAGGAGTCCCTTGGTGAAAGCCACTCCTTGGTTAAGGTGAAGTCAAAGGTAAAAGATCCAAGTCAAGAGTGGGTAAATCCTTAAAGGCGGAGGACTTGTTGCAAGAGTGGGTAAATCCTTAGATAAGGCCAAAGACTTGCTGCAAAAGTAAATAAGTCCGTGATAAGGTAGAAGACTCTTGGTCATGGATAGGTAAGTCCTTTATAAGGTTATTTGCTCCTTGACCCTAAAAGGAATGATAGGTACCCTTGACCTATAAAAGGGATGTCTTATGTTGTAACTCTTATAATGGAATATAAGGAGTGAGACATAGTTGAAAATCCTAGAGGTTGACCTCTATAGGTAGTGGATGTGCATATCTTAGTTTGGAGGTTGGAACCACTATAAATAACTCATGTTATCTTGTGCTTGTTCAATCTCTCTCTCCCTTTGTATGACTGTTTAGTTCCATTCAAAGTTCATACTTGCTATATTATCATAGAAATAATTTGAAGGTCTAATGATTTTTTTAAGTGGTTTTAGCTTTATTCATCCCCTATAGAGCCCATTATAGTCCCCATAATTGGTATCAGAGCGGGTCTTCTCCAATAAATTCTTCTACAAGTAGGAAAAGATGAGTGATTATCAAGGTGGGAGATACTAAATTAACATTCCAATCTTTGACGGGAGCAACTTCCTCTATTGGAAGAGAAGATAACAATTCTACATCCAAGGATCAAATCTTGAACTATGTAGAATGGTGGATATTCCATATAAGCTACCAGAGACAAAGGTGGATGAATGGGATAAGCCGCTTTGAAGAAAGCAACCTTGAATACAAGAGCCATCAACATCCTCTATGCCTCTCTTCCCCCACTGAGTTCAACTAGATTTCTTCTTGTGACACAACCTATGAAATATGGAGAAATCTATGTGTCACTTATGAGGAGACAAATCAAGTGAACAAAAGTAGAGTCTATATGCTTAATGGTCTCCCTAAAAACTTCAAGATGGGAAAGAAGGAAAGGGTGGCTGAAATGTATGCAAGGCTCAACACCACCGCAAATGATCTTGCTGTCCTAGGTCATACTATGGATCAAGGAAAGATAAACTCAAAGATCCTTAGAATGCTTCCCAAGAGGTGGGAAACAAATGTGACCACCATTGAAGAAATGGAGTCTCTTGGTGATATTCATATTGAAGAGCTCATAGGAAACCTACAAGCTTTTGAGCTGAAACTTGACAAGTAAGAGGAAGAAGAAAGATAAGAAGAGAAAGAGTTCAAGAGAAAGGAGGAGGCTGAAATCAAAGCCCAAGTTGAAGCTATTATTAGTCAAGATTCTCCATCCTCTCAAAATGAAGAAAATGATACGTACTCAAAATATAAGCTTTACAAAGGCAAGTCTTCTTTCTCCACCTGGTGCTTCAAATGTGGAAAGAAGGGTCACTTCAAGGAAGATTTCCCATAAGGCAAAAAGATCCATCATCACAAGAGAAGGGATGAGAAGAACAAATAGCACAGGAGCTCTAAGGACTCCTCCATATCAAGTTCAAGTGAATATTCTAGTAGAGGATCTAGACCAAGCTCTAGTGAAAATGGAGAATGTCATTTTGCTCTCATGGCAAGATTAAATGAAAATTCAAATGAGGTAAATCTAAAATCTTTAGATAAAGATTCCTTAATTTCCATTATTTATGCTTCGTGCATCTCTTAAGTCTACTAAGCATAAAAAGAAAATCTTACTAAGATTGTCAATAACTTGCATGAAGAAAAGCATGATCTTGAACATGTTAATATTTGCTTGAAAGATGGCGTTGACAATCTTCAAAAGCTTTATCTAGAACTTGAATTGATATTTAATAGTGTTGAGATAGAAAACAATACTTATCTTAAACAAGTAGATGCTCTTAAACTTGAAAGTACTAACTTAGTTGATAATATTAGATTTCTAGAAGCTCAACCTATTATGCTTAGTTCTAATGAAGAGCGTAGTTGCAACAACCTATTTTAGATTAGCCATTCGATTAGGCTTTACTTGGATGATTGCATTCTTAATAAACTGATCATTGTTTAAAGCTTGATTAATGGTTGTAGTCTAACTTGTGATTCTTTAAACCTAATGAGAAACTATAAATATACTTCTATTTCAAATAATAAGGGTTTGAGAATTGAAAACACTAATCAGACAAAATTAGGGTTTTGGTAGCATACAAATAAAAAATTTGATAAATATAATGGTCTATTAAATGATCTTAGTATTTTATTTACAATTATAATTTACTTTATGGATAACTCAAATATAAGTGTTCATGAAAAATATCAAAATTTTGGAATGTTCTATGGTCTGTTTGTTGACCAAGTTATACCAGGACAAACTCAACCGACCATGTATTTAGACTGAAATATAGAAATATGGTATTTGAATTTTATCTTTTTATTGGTACATCCAATTGATCTGAAATTTTGATGGTTGTTTTGAAACTCCATTATAGACATACTTTAAATTTGCAATTTTTTTGGATGATCTTAGACTGATCTAGATAAGGATGTCATTCGAGTTTCTCTAGGATAAACTTAGCCGACCATGCATTCTGGATGAAATATAACAGTCTAGTATTTGATTTGTATTTATTTTTTGGTAACACTGATTTATCTGAAATTTTATGTACAACTCTGAAATATTATTTCAAGCAATATTGTAATTTTTCGTAATTTTTGGAGGAGATTTGACCTATTCAATAAATAATTTATAGTAACAATTTTATGAAAGAAAATTCTTCTAAAATAAAAGAAAGTTTAAAGTTGGGTCAATTTGTAATTGGACCAAGCACCTTAATTGATCTATATGAGAAACCTATCACCCAAGGAGCTCTCACATTTTTCATTAATTATAGAGAAAAGAAATCCTAGTGAGAGAGGGAGAGTTAGGGTTTGAGTGAGGAAGATTGTGCATATGTTGACCTAGGGCTTTATCATCTGAGAAATGATGAAATCAAGTAAGTTTAGCTTCTTTGCATAGTCTTCCGTAGTGAATCTTCTCTCACGTGTGAAGATTCCACACATACTCTAATTTGATTTGAAATGATATCAAATCTCCCATTTTCTCACCATTTCTCTCCTATTCACCATTTCTAGGGTTTCTGAGTCGAGAGGAGGAAGAAATAGATTCAATAGCTAAGACCTAGGCAGATTTCTAAAATTTTAGAGTTTGAACTACGTTTTTAAGGTGCTAGTCACCTTAGGTGAGTGTTTTTCTCCATATTAAGCTCTATAATCATGTTGAAAGACTTATTATATACAACAAAAATAATTAGGATCATTGCTAGTACTCGTATGCATTTCTATAACCAATTGAGATGATTTTGGGAAATTAAATGCTAATGATTTAGATCTTTTTTCTTTGATTAATATTTATCTATTTCCTGACCTATTGATTCAAGTTCTATGAATAATCCCGTGGACATATAATTATTTTGTTTCGTATAAATATTGCCTAGAACAAACGATTGAGTGTTACACTTGGAAAATGCATTGACATGTATAGAATCATATTGAATTGTACTGAATGAATTACACAAATGTATTGTTGAATCCTACTAAAATATAATATGATATATACATAAGGATCAATACGAATTAATGATATTCTTTGTTTAGGGTTTGTGTTGAGTGGTTGAATCAAATTGATCAACGAATCAATGTATACTCATTATTGATGGATAAATTATGTCCAAACGGAAACTAGGGTTTCCATGTGTGTGATATCCCTACTGAAACCATGTGCATTATGATGAGATTATGAAATTATATGATTCTTATGATGTGTCAAATTGAGATGACTTCTTAAACCCTAGAATTTAGTATTAAGTGGTGTATGAGCGATAAAGCCTAGACTTGTATTTAATCTTATAAATGTTAAGAAATTCTCAATTCTAGGTATTATAACTTCAACCAAAGGTGATAAGTCAGATCAATATGATCGAAGCCTAATTCGTCTATTTTATCACTATTCAAGAAATTATGAGTAAACTTTGCATGAATGCATGTGTTTTATACAAGTCACATAATAATGGATTAAAAAGATGACTACAAATTTAGAGGCAAGATTAAGTAACCCTAATTCGTGGAACATTCTAATTTGAGAGATTTATAAGAAATATAAGGATTGCTTTTATTTAATAAAATGTTATTACAAGTCAAACAATATGATGCATGTATGTAGATGAAAAATAATAAATGGACAAGGGTGAGATAGATTGTGATGATATGTAATGAACTAAATATTAATAAAATAAGTATGACAAAGTCTTATATCTTTTTACTTTAAGTATATCTCAATTGACCTAAAATGAATAAAATACTCTAAAATTAGGCTATAAATGATATTAATCATAGAGAAACCTTATGCATTTAGTAACTTTAAAAATGTTTCATTCTAAGAGTAGTAGTGACCATGAAAAGAAAGAAGTTAAGACTAATGAATATGGAATGAAAGGAAAATGATGAAAACTAGTAGATGGATATAAGAACCTAACTCTAACCCTAAAACGATGGCCTATGTAAAGTTAATGAGTAATGAACTCAAATGAGGGATTAAGGAATGCACATGAATATAGTTAAATTCAAATACAAGATGAGGTTAGAGGATATGAATTGGTTTATTGGAATGTGCTTTGGATTGTAAATGAATGTTTGGAAACTTTTATTCTGAAGATGGCCTTCTCTGATAGTTTTCAAATGATATCACTTATGTGTTGAATAGTAACCCTAATTAAAGAATGGTAAATTGTAAGAGAGAAGTATTAAGTTTGTTATGCATGGTTATAGTTGAGATTTATTCATATCAATGGAAATTGGATAGAATAAGTATGTGTTGCATGACAAGCCTATCTTGAGCAGATGAATGACATGAGATGTTTATATAATTATATTACTGCTAGTTCCAATGTCTCTGTTAATACTAGATGATAATTTTGATATGAAATGAATGGATAAGAAATATGTTGAGATTGAATTAACATGCTTTAGTCACCTCTGAGAAACCTTATTTAGGGTAAATGATGGGCAATGGAATCATGTCTCAGGCTGAAGGCCCACTGATGATTATTTCTATGATGTGATGTGGAAATGGAAATAATCATGTGTGTTACAAAATTACATATTGTTATGATTCTTGTTTTCGTCTTTGTCTTTCCTGATAAAGCTAACTTGATTTATGTCATTCTCGTTGCGTGACAATGCACATATGTGATACATGATGTTTTGGATTCTTTTAAGATGAGTAAAAGAGATTTAATAAAAAAATGAAATGATGAAACATCTAATTAGGTACCTTGAACACCATGAGTTTCCGCAGATGTCCACGCTGGGGAAACATAACAGATCTCCTTATAGTAATAAGAGAATTATGAGAAGGATTTCCAGAATGTGGATCAAGACCTTAAAGGTTATACTGCCAGGTTTTAAGAGTGAGTCATTTGGAGTGGCTTTGGCTCTAAATCCTTACTGTGAAAGTCTATGTCCAAGAGGAATAGACTATGATGAAATGAAAATTGTGAAACATCTGAAATATGATGACATGGGATATGTAATGATGATATGTGCTATTCTGTTGTGTTGGTTCCTATCTCATGTACCCCAGATGAGGACGTGAGTCTATTTAGGCAACCCTAAGGTGGACCAGGGTCTGTTGTTGATATCTTAGGGTGGTTTTTCTGATTTCAAAACACTATTTATTTGTAATTTTTGACCAACGGAATAATTTATAAAAATTATTTTATTTTGACCAATCAGCATGTGCCACGTAGGCAACCATGCTCAATGCGAGCGGTCGGGAGTCGGTCGGTAGCGTTCGGGAGTGATCAGGAGCGGTGCTCTGCGTCTCAGGGCGGTCGCAGGAGGCGAGCGACCGGTTCAAGCGGTCAAAGCCGAAAAGAAGGAAAAGGGCGAGAACACCCCTCGCGCGAAAAGCCAGTAAGGCAAGCGACTAGGGGCAGAAAGGTAAACGAGGATCGTCTTCCTCCCCTTGCCCGCGCGACACGAGCAGAGAGCAGGTTGCTCGGCTCAAATGGGCAAAATTGCGATTCTCAACGAAATCAAGCGCTTAGATACTCGAAAGAAAGGGGAAGGGAAGTCGAAGTTGAAGGTACCTCTTGATTGAACGGAGACACAGCAACCAGAGAAGAAAAGGCGCCGCAAGCCAGGCGTTGTCGGCGGCTAGCTAGGGGTCCAAACATCCATGAATCTTGAAATCAAAGGTATAGGTGAGTTGCTAAGGTCGTGGCGGTCCTAGGTACATAGATATATATAGGCAACGTGCCCTAGGTTAGGGTTTAGCTAGGGGCAAGGTGAGGGGGTCGGCGGCCACATTAGGCGTTTCGCAAATACACGTCAAAGCCCACAAAATTTGGGATAAAACTGTGCGCAATCTCTCAAGGAAACCAACGCAAGTTAATTGGGTGAAAACCATCGAGTAAATCTCGAGATAACGGGATTTTAAAAAAAAAATCCAAAAACAAAGGCCTGTTGCCTTATCCGTCTAGAGCTAGGAGACGACCGCGCGTCGTCGGATTGGTGGACGCGGGTCCATCAAGCAATCTGAGTCGTTCGATCGTGAATTAGCTCAGGGAAATATCCCTGAGCAAAAGTCGATTAAAAACTATTAGATTTTAAATGTTTTTCTCTTTCTTCTTTTGGAGGCTCAAACGTTGCCCAAAAATTATGAAAATTTATATTCTGACTTATTTCGACGCATAGAATCCAAATATGGAGTTAGTTTTTCATTTTGAGAAAGTTTATTAGGTGAAATAATTAATATGTCATTTTCTCTTTCCTCCTTCAAAAGAGGTGATAACATTATTTAAAATTAATGTAACTTCACCCATAAGTCTCCTTAATGGGTTGGAACACGATTTTGCAATTATCTTCACAAGTTGATATTATCTTTATATTTATTAAATTAATTAGAACATTCTACACATTTTCTCTCTCCCATTTTTCTTATTATTCATATATTATCCAAATTAGTTGCAAATTTGCACAGAGGCTTATTTTTATGTTTAGAATACGAATTTGAAGTAATTTTACTAATTTGAGAACATTAAGTATTTTATTTCTTTTTATTGGCATATTTCCTATATTCTATCGATAATGTTATTAATATTTTCATTTTAAATAATACTTGACCCTTAAGTTACTCTTTGCTCAAGGAAACGAATTAAACTATCAAATTATCATGATGGTTTCATATTATCATATTTGTTGCAAAAATCTTTGTAATTATCTTCTTTACTCATAAATTCTCATATTTCCTTTACTTATTATATTTATCTTCTTTCTTTTATAAAGTTTGGATTTTCTTCTTATTTCTTATATTCTAGGAAACACTAGAAGATTCTAGGACGAATTATTTTACTCTTTTTATTACTTTATGTGAATTTGCATTTTAAACCCATTATCTAATTCTAACTGAGGCATTTGTGCATGCAACCTTAAAATAAGAATATATAGAAAACATTTAACCAATAACCATCTTGATTCCTTTTAAATCAAAACCAAGGACAAATGGAACAAAAATGAAGGTCAAAGCTTATAGAAAAGAGTACAAAGAGGTACATAGGAGATTTCAGTATGTTACAGGTGCCCTACCCGATACCACTTTTGGTGAGGGTAGAGGGTACCTCTAGTGAGGGTTCTGCTTGTCATGGAAAACCGATATGTTGGATAATACTCTAATTAAAACAATGGTGTCCCTTTGCATGCTTAATGATAGTTATGTAACGTACATGTTTTTACCCATATATGTGACCATCATGATGTGTTGTGTAATGCTAAACAAATGGTAAGCATGTAATATGATTTGCTTAATGATGTGCCTTATGCATATGATCACACGTTGATGCATGGTTGAGAAGGTATATAATCTTTAAATGTCACCCTATATTGATAAGCATGGTCTTCTGTTAAGCCTATAATTGTTGTTACTAACCATGCAGGTGATGCTTAGCCAATTGAAAGGGCTATGAGGTATATGTATATGTGTAGTAACTCTGTTGTGATTGTTACTCTTGATGTTGAAATAATTTGTATAATGTACATGACTAAAGTACTGGGGATTACTATCCCATGGTGATGATGTAAGCCTTGAGAGGCAGTGGCACTGTGTGATGAGGGATTGAGATCCCATGGCATGTGATGATCCTTGAGATGGATCTGGATGATTGGCAAGAGGCCAAGTGATAACATGTAATGTTGGATCCTTGCGATGGATCAGGATGATGTGATTATAAGAAAAGCATAATGTTGAGTTTTGTGTTGTTTACTTCCTGTTATAGGTTACATGTTATATAACTTGGTTGAATCTTGCAATCCATATAAAAGATATTAATTAATCACATTGGAATATATCATGTAGTTTCCCTGGCCATAGATCCATCATCGTCAGGAGCTGGTGATGGTGAAACGGGTTCTCCTATGGGTTAACCCGGAGCACATATTGTTGAGTATGCGAGGTTTCTCCTAGCCTAAAGTGAGGAGGTAAGAGTACAACTTTG
This sequence comes from Alisma plantago-aquatica, assembly GCA_963693085.1. Classification (NCBI taxonomy): domain Eukaryota; kingdom Viridiplantae; phylum Streptophyta; class Magnoliopsida; order Alismatales; family Alismataceae; genus Alisma; species Alisma plantago-aquatica. Next base: position 613,595,113 of record OY856414.1, read on the forward strand.
GTTGTAGACTCCAGGGTGCAGATTCAAGCCCGTATCCCAAGTATGTGAAGAGCATGGTGAACAGGCGCATGGCTCAGGATATGTGATATGAAGAGCATGAATGCGTTCATGGCTCAGAGCACGGTGAACAGTCATGTGGCTCAGTTTCACTAGCATCGATACCTGTACCGAGGTGGGCTAGGCAGAGGGTAGCCTGACCCTGTGGCTAAGACCACTTTAGCATGAGACTGCGGTCCTACTTGTGTTGTACTCGTGCACTGACCACGAGGTGGGAGGTCGTGGAGTCCGGCTCTTCCATGTGACCTTGTATGGCACCAGCTCCGGGTTTCGCAGCCGTCGGTTGGATTTGAACGGTACAGTTCACTTCCTCAGGGCATAAGAATACGTAATTCAGCTGAATAGTATTTATTGCTTAAGGCAAAACATGGAACATTGGTTGAGGCCTTGCTTGTGCACTTAATCTTATTATACCTGCAGTTACTTATATGTTCCGCATGCCATGTGATAAGACCTTATAACCCTTATCTTGTCAATCATGTTCCATAAAGAGATAAGCGGTGATATGTCTTGTGTACATCCTGCTAAGCTTGATGGAATGAATAGCCTTGCTATATAAACTGTTATTATTCTACATTTTATTGTTTATCTACTGTTGTTGCTTTACCCTTCTGGTTTTATAGTTTCGGCGGGGAGTTATGTTTCTCGCTGGGACAATGTTCAATTGTCTCACCCCGCTGGTTTTCAGGTGTTCGAGCTAGACGTGGTGGTGGTTGCGGAGTTGCGGCCGAGTAGCAAGACGAGCAGTAGAAGGCAAGAGATGGATATGCTGCTGTTTTGGTGTTTTGGAGTAGAGTTTAGAGTCATCCATGTACTCTCAGGTCCTTGGGAGCATTTTGATGTTGTTTCACGATGTATGGCTGTTGATCCTCTGTATATCCTGCTGTTGGCCGGATGTGGGCCGTTATGTATATATAACATGTGATGAACTCATGTGATGACATGACAGCTGTTACTCTAAGTTGTGGACACGTATCAAGGCTTGTATATGTTTATATAACATGTTTTTCTGCAAGATGAGGACTTGAATGAAATAGTTTCACAGTTTATCCATTTTCCGCAATCGGTTTTAATTAATCTGTGTTTTTGGTAATCTGTGGTTATGGTGTTTTCCGCACGTTTTCACATAACACCTCGTTGTCTGTGTGATAGTGGGATGTGTTGCCACAGGCATTCTTTGTAGTCCTAAACATGCATGAAGATCCAGAAAATCTAATCCTTTTTGGGAGACCATTCCTCCAGACTGTGGGTGTATTGAAGATGTTAGAGAAGGGACACTAACTGTTTGAGTTGGAGATGAAGCTCTAATATATTCTATCTATGATGCCATGAAGGCACCTAGCATAAAGAATATCTTTATTTGATAGATACCATTAATACTCTGCTAGAGGATGACAAGACCACTCTTGAACAAGCTCTTGATGATCTTGAAGGTGAAGGAGACAAGGATATATCAATGATTGTTCTCAATGAAGAAAGTTTTGAATTCACATCAAACTCATCATCCAATGAAGCACCAATCAAGAAGGAGGCAAGTGAGACCACCTCTACACCAAAAAAGGTAGAACTCAAACCCCTTCCTTTGAGGTTAAGTTATGCTTTCTTGGACTCAAATTTTTCTTCCCCTGATATAATAAATGATGATTTGACTCAAGAACAAGAAGGTAAGTTGTTGAAAGAACTTAGATTGTACAAAGATGTGACAGGCTATTTCGTTGATGATCTTAAAGTAATTAACCCTTCTATTTGCATGCACTGCATAGCCTTAGAAGAAGATGCTAAGTCATACATAGAACCACCGATAAAGCTAAATCAAAACATGATGCAAGTAGTTAAGAAAGAAATCTTTAAGCTAAAAAATGTCAGAAATATATATATCCTATCAGTGACAGCCCTTGGTTAAGTGCTATCCACATTGTACCTAAAAAGGGTGGAACCATTATAATGAAAGGAGACGACACTGAATTAATTCATACAATGGTAGTAACTTGGTGGCGAATGTGCATTGATTATAGAAAATTAAATAAAGCCACAAAAAAGACCATTTCCCCTACCCTTCATTGACTTAATGTTGGAAAGACTTGTCAATCACTCTTATTTTTGCTACTTAGATGGGTATTGCGGATTTTGTTAGATTCCTATCTACCTACCTGATCAAGAAAAACCAACCTTCACATGCTCTTATGGAACATATGCTTATAGGCAAATGCCTTTTGGCTTATGTAATATGCTCGCTACTTTCCAAATATGCATGATGGCCACATTTTCTAATTTCATAGAAAAGATTATGAAAAAAATTATGGATGATTTCAGTGTTTATGGCAATTCCTTTGATGATTTCTTGACAAATTTAACTATAGTTTTGCAACGATGTAAACAGGTCAACCTTGTGCTTAATTGGGAGAAGTGCTATTTTATGGTACAATCTGTGGTTGTACTTGGTCACGTCATTTCAAGCAAAGGGATTGAGGTTGACAAAAGCAAAAGTAGAATCTATTGAGAAGATGTCAATTCCAACAAACGTAAAAGAAGGTCATATTTTTTTGGGACATGTGGCGTTCTATAGAAGATTCATCAAAGACTTTTCAAATATTGCAAAGCCTCTCTTCTCCTTGTTATCTAAAGATTCCGAATTTGTATTAAATGAAGATTGCAAAGCAACCTTCCAAAAGTTAAAAGATGCTCTTATCTCGGCCCCCATCATTCAACCACCGGACTACATTGCTCCTTTTGAAATCATGTGTGATGCCAATGATTATGCCATAGGGCAGTCCTAGGACAATGGCAAGACTATAAGCTCTGTACTATTCATTATGCAAGCAAGACCTTAGATGATGCTCAAATAAGTTATGCCACTACAGAAAAGGAGATGCTTGCTATAGTCTATACTTTTGATAAGTTTTGATAATATCTTGTGGGGTCTAAAGTCATTGTACACACGGACTATACTACAATTTGATATCTCATGAGCAAGAAGGATGCCAAACCCCCATCTTATCCATTGGATACTGCTATTATAGGAGTTTGATTTGGAAATCAAATCAAAAAGTGTATACTTATCCATTGGATACTGCTATTATAGGAGTTTGATTTGGAAATCAAAGATAAAAGTGGACAAAAAAAATGTAGATGATCACCTTTCACGCGTCTCCACAAGTGTCGAAGACAAGGTTCCTATTGATGACAATATACCCATTGAGAAGTTGTACATGGTAAACTCACTTGTTGCCCCATGGTTTTTGCTAACTTTGCAAACTATCTAGACACCGGACGCCTTCCTCCTGATGCCACCTATCAACAGAAAAAGAAGTTCCTTCACGATGTAAAATTTTACTATCGGGATGATCTCCTATTGTTCAAGCAATGTGTTGATGGGCTTATTAGGAGATGTATTCCCAATGAGGATATCCCGAGTGTGATTTGAAAATGTCATTCCTCTCCTTATGTAGGTCACTTTGGAGGCGACAAGACTTCTACAAAGATTCTACAAGCATATTTTTATTGGCCAACTCTATTATGAGATGTACATGCATTTGTTAAAGCTTGTGATAAGTGTCAAATATCAGGAGATATTTCAAAGAGGGATGAGATGCCAATGAATTCAATTCTTGAGATTGAAGTTTTTGATGTATGGGGCATAGACTATATGGGTCCATTTTCCTTTTCATGGAGCTACAAGTTCATACTAGTGGCGTGTGATTATGTATCAAAGTGGGTAGAAGTTATTCCCGCTCAAGCTCCATATGCAAAATTAGTTATGAAGCTATTCTAGAAGATCATTATTTCGATATTTGGGGTTCCAAGAGCAGTCCTCTCAGACGGAGGAAGCCATTTCAAGTATAGAAACTTCAACTGCTGAGAAAATATGGTGTCAAGCATAAGATCTCTACACCATACTATCCACAAACTCGAGGGCAAGTTGAGATTTCAATTAGACAATTGAAGGAAATATTATAGAAAATAGTATCTAACTGAAGAATAGATTGGGCACTGAAATTAAATGATGTACGGTGGGCTTATAGGACAACTTAAAAAACACCTATCTGTACGACTCCATTCAATCTGGTCTATGGAAAGTCTTGTCATCTACATGTAGAACTTGATCATAGAGCACTATGGGCTATTAAATTTCTCAACTACGACATGAATAACGAAGGAGAAAGAAGGCTGCTACAACTCTAAGAACTAGAAGAGCTGAGATTAGATGCATATGAAAACACCAAGATCTATAAGGAGAAGACAAACTGATGGCATGATAAAAAAGATTCGTACCAAAGATTTCAAAAAAGGAGATCTAGTGATGCCATTCAAATACAAGCTCAAATTCTTTCGAGGAAAACTGAGTTCTAAGTGGTCTGGCCCCTTCTTAGTGTTGAAGGTATACCCCTATGGAACTGTAGAACTGTAAGGGAAATAACCTCATTCAAAGTTAATGACTAATGCTACAAAGTATACACTGAAGGAGAGAAAAAAGACCATGGAGCCTGTTGCTCCCTCTCAAATGTCTGATGTTGATGTCTATAGTCTCATTCCAAACTCAAAATAGAGGACCTTATGGGAGTTGACCCCACATTTAAGATAGAATTCTTTACTTGCATTTTCTCAAGAACCTTTTCTTTCCTAAAATAAATTTACCATGGGTAAATGTAATAATTTAGACCCTTATGAACATATATCATTGTTATTATAGGTGTTGAGAAAAGAAAATCAAGTCTTGTAGATATTCAAGGAGACACACTGTGTTTAACATAGTACACAGTGTGTCTCCACTCATAAAATATCGATTCAAGCAATCTCCAGAACACACAACATGTCCTTTTTAAGACACGACGTGTGCCATTCCAGAAAATTGTTGCTGGGAAAACACACAACTACGGAAATTCAAACACAGTGCATTGTTATCAATTTGGAAAACGTCAGAAGTTGTTGGGAAGTCACACAACATGCAGAAATGCAGACACGGCGTATCGTCTTCTTCATTCAAATGCTAACTATATTTTGGAATCATATGTGCCATGTTTAATTCAAATATGGTGTGTCGCCATGAAACTGGAAACATCAAGGGGTTCACTAGAAATTTACATGGTCTGTTTAAATTCAAATACGGCATGCTTACAAGAGGAAACTTTCACTAGAGAGACACATGTCATGCATTTATTTAGACACGGCGTGTCCTCATGAAGGATAAGCAAAAATAAAAGGCCGCATCAGAAATGTACATGGAAACACACCATGTACTTTATAGCACACGTCATGCGTGTAAGATAGAACTAGGGTTTTTATCCCCAAATCTCCAATCTCCACCCTCATTTCCACATTAGCTCACTCCGTGTGCAAGACCTAGCTCCAGCTATGTCCCTCGCTCTCCAGTCACGTTGTCGTCTCTGTTCACCCCAGATCCGGTCACTCACTGACCTCACACACGCGAGGAGTGTCTGTCAACGCCAACAGCCACCTCCAACCATCATCTTCAATCCTCCTTCATCATCATCAGCTTGATGTACCGTCCTCCACCGTTGACACCGAGATCCATCATCGTGACTCTTTCCCAGCCGCAAAGTTCCGATCTGCTCATGCATATCGAGCATAGATCCACGCTACCGCCCCCAGATCTACTTCCTCACACCACTGAGTCCACAACCCTCTGCTCTCCACCAAGCAACAATACAACAAGCCATCGTGGCAAAAGTAAAGAGTCCCCTTGTTTCCTCCACTCGATCTAGGCAACCGTCGACCTAGATCTTGCCACCAGCACATTGAACACGACGTGACCGAAGCTTACACATCGTTAATCCTCCTTCATCTCCGACCCACAAATCATTTTCTTCCCATAACATATGGCGTGTGCCTTTCCTGACACGCCTTGTCCTGCCATTGAAAGTCAGCTACAAACCAGTGTAGAAGACATGTTATGTCATTCTTCAGACATGTCGTGTCCCTAGTTCCAGCAACAGAAGCAGCCCACCAATGGTACCAATCAAGCAAGCCTCCAAAAGTCAATAGGAAGAGAGCTCTTCCTCAGCTCCCAGCTACATCTTTACCACTCAGTTTAGAGTCACAAAGGCAGAAGATGTCGTTTACCAGATGTTGATCACTCATAGGGTTCTCCCTATGCGCTTCGCCTGTGAGCAAACAATGGAGGCGCTGGGATTGAAAGATGAAGTCTTAGGTCTTCTAGAGGAGCTCGGACTAAAGTGCAACTGTTGCACGGTGAGAAATACCTACCCTAGACTCACCTATGAATTTCTAACTACATTGAAGGTTGAAACTAACCCCAAAAAGTTCCACGAGACATTCTCTATCATTCAATTCCATCTCTTGGGTCAGGGGTATAAGATAACATTCAAACAATTTTGTGGGGCATTTTAATGCCACTACGGGGGAGCTTGTTCTTATCCATCAGAGTTTGACAGTGATACAACGTTACTTTTTGGAGTGAAATTATAGATGAGGAAATCCATGAAGCTAAGAAGGACAAAGCAGCCAACATCCATAATCCCATCTTTCATTAGCACAGGGGTTTTTGTAAAAAAGGAAACCCATGGAGTGTGTGGAAGGCTTGACCTTTTATTTCTTTGGGCAATGGTAGATGATTTCAAGGTCAATGTAGGGTATTTCATTCTCACCTGGTTCTTTGACATCAAAAAGAAGTCATCAGGTGATATCATGATTGGGGGGTTTGATCACCCACATTGCCCACAAGGTTGGTGCTGAATTTACAGGTCTGGATGATGCACCTGGAAAGAACCTAGTTAACATATAGTTGCTTATTTCTTTGGTTTTACTTACTTGAATTCCCAATGATCCTGCCAAATTTAGATAGTATTTTGATGATGACCAATACATTGACATGTCTGGTTTGGAGATCATTACTTTGGCAAACAAAGACAATTGGAGGTTTGGTCTCTCTCGTTTTGATCACCATGAATAGGAACCCACTACAGTTGCTGCCGCACCACCACCTCCTTCCATCGTCATGCAAATAGAGTATAGCTAGGCCATGCCTAACATGCAGCACATGTATGGCTATGTCCAATAGATATTTGATTATCAAGACAACCATTTAGATATGATGAGCCAGTAGTATTCTATCATGCACAACATGATATAGAGGATGGACTTGTGGCATGTTTCCCAGGGCCACTATGCCATGCCTCCATCACTACAACCTCCACCTCAGCCAGATCTGACCCCTACAGACATTCCTGATGATGATGATCTTCTACACCAGCATTTCCTAGCTGGTCATGGCTCATGAAGGTGTCGACCCTTCATCTTGATTCTCCATGGTACGTACTTGGTTGCTACCAACATGAGTTTGATTGATGCAGTGAGGACATTGAATATTTCAAGCTTAGTGGGGGATCACTCAGTCGGTTGTGTAGCTTAATTCCCTTTTATCATCTTTTTCTTAGTTCTTATTTTAGTTTATGTTCTTCTTGTGGCAAATCCAGTATGATATGAGGCTTATCTTTTGTAAGTGGACTGAATCCCTTCTATGTTGAACTGATTGTCCTCTCATTGTTGAGAATATCATTTACAGAAGTTGTAAAAGGCATGCATTAATCAAATGAAACTTCATGGCCACTAGCATATATGTGTCTAATTTTGGTTTATGATTTTAGTCTTAACATTCATCTTTAAGATTCTTGATTGCTTAACACATTAATGGTTTCAATTTTTGTGATTAAATTAACTTTACAACATCATTTAGAACACATGATACCCTTTCCAACCTCTTAGTGCATTTTCAACCACTCTTTCAGTGAAAAAATTTCAAGACAAATGAATGGAATCCAGTTAGTTTTGCAATTTAATTAACTCTCTTATGTTTTGGGAAAAATTCAGCTTAAGGCCTCATGGTTCTCAAGTGGAACCCAACTTATTTAGAAATTTCTTTTGGCCTAATTCACCTTCAAACCCCATGAAAAGATGGCTAAACTGCCCACCTACCCTGCTAGACTAGTGTAAGTCTGATATGGCCACGATAATTAGGTGTTATTCTAAAAAGAGGGTAAAAATACCCCAACAGACACTCTATGTGTGCATAAGCCTATTTTAGCTAACGAGTGTTAGAACCCATTTTCCATTATCATATCCTTTTGGGGAAACAAGGATAGAACCACTAAATTTGAATACACTAACTAAGATTCCATCATTTGCATCCTTAATAGTTGAGAGATTTGGTTGCAAACTCACTAGTTGTTTGGATTGGGCATCCAAGTTCCATCTAATGTTTCCCAATTGATTGATTCATTTAAATTATCACCACCCCTATTGAATTAAAAAATTCTCTCTTGACTGTTTAAGATGAATTTATGGCTATAGGCATAAACATGTTGAGTATGGTTGGTTTGGTCTCTCGTACATCTTTTATTTCATTTGATATATGCATGGACTTGACAATTCCTTCATTTGTGTTTCTATGCTCTTTTTGCTTGAGGACAAGTAATTATTCAAGCTCAGGAGGGTTGATGTGCACAATTTATATAGATTTTTATCCACTTTGCACACAAATTCAGTCCATTTTTGCTCTCTATTTTGCCTATAATCATACTTAATTTGTCACCATTTTAGTTGTTTTACTTGTTGCATAATTCTGATCATAAGTACATGGTAAAAATGGTGAAATGGGGGTAATCTAACCCAAATCCGACCTTAGTTGGATTCCCCAATGATTTGCAATTAATCTAAAGGAGGTTTCAAAGTTTCAGAGTAAGACACGAAGTATCTCATTTTACACATATCGTGTATCGTTCCAGAAAGGGCATTCCTCAACGACAAGGAAAAAACATGGTGTGTCCCTCAGGCTCCTATTGGTTTGGTGTAAGTCATGAGTTCTATGGAACTCATTTTCTGGAAACTCTAGTACAGTTTTGAAACTTAAGTTCCATTCACTTCCATGTGATTGGTTTGTTGTAAGTGTTAATATGGAAATTATTTAAAAAATATTAATTTTTACTATCATGTAAATATGTAAGGATGGGAAAGACATAAAAAATAATATATATAAAAAACCATAATATTTTTAAATTATAATAACCTTAACAAATGATTATGGTACATATATTATTCATTTTAAAAAATATTTTATTATGGTACAATTAAAATATTAATAAAAATATTTAGATTAAAATCACATCACAATATTTATATTTCACTTTGTATATGCAAAGTATTGTAATAATGTATGCATTTCATGTGTTTGTAAATATATTTTTTGGTTCATCATTGTTTAACACAATGTTGAATTTTAATTCTTACATTATTCTTACTAGGCAAATCACATTATTTCCACATGATGTCGTATGTTTCTTTTTCATGATGTTAATTTGTATTTTTATTTTATAAATCACACTAATAATTATGGTTATTGTGTAAAATGTTTCACATAGTGTGATTATAGTGTATGATATTTTGTCATATTATGTTATGATTTTAGCGATGAACTATATCAACACCGCTAATATTTCTAATCATAAATATTTTACATGTGTCACTTATGATGAATGAAGAATAGAACTGTATAGGAAATGATGTTAGTTGTCCTGGAACTTGTTTTCCGCTCTTTCTAAGAGGGAACTCAGGAACTGTATTTTGTATGTAAGTCTGTAACTCACCGGAAGTCACAGAAGTCAAGTTTCCAACACTTACTTTAAACCAATCACTAAAAAATGCTTAAAGAACTCCAGTTCATAAGTTTTCCGGACCAGTTACGACAAACCAATCGGAGCCTAAACAGAGCAGAAAATGAGTTCCAGAACAATTGACGATATTTGTTGTACAATTATATTCTCCATTTTTTATAAATAACACATGTAAAATATTTATGACTAAGAATATTAGCGGTGTAGATACGGTTTATTTCCAAAATCATAACATAATATAACAAAACATTGTACACTAAAAAGCGACACCATGTAAAATATTTTACACTACAACTAACATTATCATTGTGGTCTATAAAATAAAAAATATACAAACACTATAAAAAAATCACACCGCACTATGTGACAAAAATGTGATTTTTCTAATATATTTTTATACTTCATGTTTAAATAATATGATGTGAAAAATGACAATGAACTATAAATTAATGTTGTACATATGGTTAAACAATGATGAACTAAAATTTATGTTTACAAACACATAAAATGTACATGTCATTACAACAGTTTGCACATTTAAATGAAATAAAAATATTATAATATAATTTGAACCACAATATTTTGATAAAGATTATAATTATACCACATAAAAATATTTTTAAAGGAGCAACATCCACATCATGAGTCAAAAAATATTATGATTAGTCACAGATATGATTTTTTCTTTATTTCTTTGTCATCCTTACCTTTTATACATTACACAATAAAATTTAATTTTTTTATTTGATTTCCTTATTTACATTTACAATGAACCAATCACATGGAAGTGAATGGAACTTAAGTTCCAGAAACTGAACTAGAGTTTCTAGAAAATAAGTTCCACATAACTTATGACTTACACCAAACCAATCGGAGCCTCAGCAAACACGACGTGTTCACTTGTTCGAGAATCCAAAAAAGGTTATTATATCAAGCCAACACGTCATGTGTTTAATACACACAGTGTGTCTTACGACTCTAGGAGCCCTACTTCAGAGACACATAGTGTGTGCTAATAGCACACGACATGTGTTAAGTGCATAGGTCGACTTTAGATAGTAGCAACATAGCATGTCTTTCAGCGACACAGTATGTACTTTTCGTGAGAGTAGTTCCAGTCAGCGGTTACACGCGCTGACACGCCACGTGCCTTCCCATACACAATGTGTCCCCGACAAATTCTGCAATTTTAAAAAGACAATTGTCCCGCCTTTTAAATATAAAAACATTTAGATGGGATGGTTATCTCTCATCATTTGAAACACTCTATGATCAAATAAAGGTGTAGAGTAAGAGGAGGACAATTTTGGAGAGGAAGAATAGGTTTCTTGGGAGAGAACCTCCATTCTTCACCATTTCTTCTTCAGAGGGTGCAACAGAACTTCTCTACTCCATCCGAGATTCTCCAGAGGGAAACCAGTCCAAGTAGAAGCAACTACAAGGGCAGAATTCCATCCTCAAGTCAGATTTTCACCTCACTCAACTTCATTCTTTGGTTTCTTTTGTTCTTTCTTCTCTCTAATCATGCTAAACTCGGAAATTTATGCCATGTACTTGTGTTTCTTCATTATGTACAAATAGAACCCTTTTTTGGGCATGGGATTGTAGCTCTTATGCTATTACTCATGTGAAGTCGTAATTTTTAACTAATGTTAGTTAGTTTGCTTCTCCAAGAGCTTCTACTATGTGATTTGCTTGTATGTTTGTCTGTCCATCAAGGCTACATGTTTTATGCTTTTTATGCGATTCGGGAGGATGTATGAAGGAGTATGGAGTAGATCTCTTGGCAACAAATCCTTGACCATGGGAGTGGTTGGGATACGTTGAGGATCCAAGGTTATAGTTCAAATCCGAACATAAGCACATGAGTGCTATTTAAAGATGAGAATTGTCTCTTATCACCGGGAGGTGTAAGATGATGGCAACCTCCTTTACAAGTTAATTAACATGTTAATTTTGTAGTTGCAAGTGAGTAATGGTGTGGAAGTGAAAGACTATGTCCAAGATCTCCTAAAATATGATGTAAATCTCTTTAGTTTAGTCCTTTATTTCTTTGAATTGCAAGTTAATGAATCATAATGCAACTCAACTATTGCAAACTGGTCTAGATTGTTGAACCATAACACACTTGTACCTAGTAGTGCCTTACTCCCTTAGACGATCTCGTTACTACATGCACTCGTATACTTGTGGGGTAGTGATTGAGTTTATAAATACTAAAACTTACACATTTAAGCTAACATCGTGGACCTAGACTTAGAAAAGAAAAGTAATTAGAAAAGTTTAATCAAATATTAAGGCTAATAGGTGAAGATGAGAATCCACCAAAACAACATGAAAAATTTATGCAAATGCTAAAATTAGGTGACAACCCGTACAAGGACTTCCCATCAACTGATCATCCTTCATGTATTTGAACCCTGTCAGTTGGACATTGGGTCAACACATGAATAAAATTCCTATAAATGAATTATTTTCAACAAAATCTAACCCCAAAAATATATAGTAGAGGGTAAACCATGGAAAGACAAGTTTAACATAAGAATTTGAATGTATGAAAATCAATGGTTTTCGATCAAATCGCCTCCAATCCAAGAACTAAAATTATATGTATAAAGATATGAAATCATAGTATGGTAGAATTTAATGGAGTCAAAGTAGAGACTAGGTTGAGTGACTATAAATTGATCATAAGGCCTAGTTTGGCTGAACTCTTTTTAAATCCTGGTAGTTAATATACTAATTAACAACTCATCCCGTATTACGTGGAATTGACGATTACAATAGTATAGGTGAGATAACATAAATTATGAGCTTCAACAATAATGCCGAGATTTTGAGCAGTTGCAATTGCCAACATCTCGTACAAATTTAATCAGGTTTCATTCCTTTTCAGCATGCAACAACATTTCCTGAACACAGTTGTGTAGAGCTTTATGTCCATGCCGCCGTTAAAACCAGCGCTGACTACCGGGAGTCACGAAGTTGGCAGCTAAACTGGGCCTAAATGACCAATTATAAAAATACATTTAGGGATGGGGTGTAAACAATATAAGACATATATGCTTACATGGGTAGAAATAAAGACCAGAATAAACCAATATATGATTCTTTAAGTACAACAAATTGGTTTCAACTTTATGTATCAACCGATATTAGATAAATAAATGGTATGAGCAAAGGTAGTGACACAAAAAACTTGTGTAAATCTAATACATAATGAAATAAAGATAATATAGTAGACTATATAATCCACCAACCAAATGTAAGACTTTTTTGCAAATGCAAAAATATACAAAAAAAATGTACAGGAGCTTGACACGCACTGATCATGCATGTAAATTCCAAGTGTACGTATTATAATAATATAAGAACATGAGTTCTGAGTTGTCAAACTCGGAGATTTGTGAACACTAGAGCCTACTATTAACTAGTTCCAATCAGATACAACAGAGAAAAATGTTACTTACTTTGGTACCAACGAAGAACTATTACTAAGATAATAATGTAATAAGATAGCAATTGATAAGGTGAGTTGTAAATCAAGAAGAAAAAATCTCTAGAACTACCAGTTTCACCACAGTACTATCCATATTGAAATCAAATCAATTGTTACCAAAATCATCATTACTTATAACTAAATATCTGAATTTAATAACACCATCTACGTCCACTTCAGAATCCTACTTTTCTAGTCTTTCTTGTTCCAAAGTGAATTATGAAGTGTGATCTTGATTATTCCTTCTTTATTGTTAGCTCCCTTACGTAGCACATTATTAACTAATTTCTTGAAATTCCTCTGACAATAAGTTCATGTTTGAGAGCAATAAATTGTTTGGAATATTGTTTTAGTTGATCAGGCAAGAATAATGACACAAAACTGAATTTTAACAAAATTATGCATCGACAACTTAATTTGAGAAAATTATATTATTCAACAGAAAATCACTTGTGATACTCCTCAGCCTTTGAGGAAGATTAAGAAGACATGGAAACCATGGTGTCATAGTGAAATTTTGGAGAAGAAGAAAATATGGAATAAAGTTAACAAAAATTGTAGAGGAGTCAAAAATAATGGGTTTACCAAAGTAGGTTGTGATCTATTACCATTTTCATTGGTAAATCATTCTCAAATCCATTTAACAAAGTGTTTTCTTCATCTTATTCTCCTTTTCCTAAGCTCTTGGCCGTTAAATATGAATACCATGTGGGGATGGCAGCTGCATCTAAATTAGGTTTTAAGTAAATAAAAAAGACAACTTAAAACTTCAACTATTGGACCATTTGCTCAAACTCCTAGTTTTTGGATGCGATAGTATTGTTGCCACCGACAAGAAGTCGGTGCTACTGACTTGACTTTTTTTTCTCAATCCAAATGGCATCAGTGCCACTGACACTGTACTTGGTGGTATTGACATCTTTGAATAGTAGTTCTTAACAAAGTGGTCAGTGTCACTAACAAGGCTGTCAGTGGTACTGAGTTTGGATTTTTGGGCTCCTTATAGTTTCTCAAGGCATGTATTGGTGCCACCAACTGAGAAGTCAGTGGTACCATATCTAATATCACAAATCCCTATGCATGAAGTAGGTTCCACTGACAAGAGGGTCGGTGGCACCGAGTTTGATGGCGAAGAAGGTCATTCTAAATAGCTTCTCAATAGCACCAATAGGCTACAGGGTTGTCAGTCCTACCAACTCTGAAACAAAACATGCAAATTTCTTACTATTAAATAAGCAGGGTATTAGGCTAGAGTTCAAGTTGGTAAAATGATGTAAAATCCGTGCAAATTGAGAATCATTAGTGTACAAATTATTATAAGCTAATTTGATGGAAAATGAATGAAAATGATATATAGCAAAGATCAATCATGTATGAAATCATTCATATTAGCATATGAAACAACGGTAACTATGTGTGCATTAGAGCTAACCATAATTGGAAAAACTAGAAAAATGGGGGTAATCACATGAACTTGGATACAAGAAAACCAACTAATTGACCAAATCAACTCCAACCCATAACCCAAAACCACAATAGAGACAAAGTCATGGTATGGTAGGGTTTTATAGGGGTCAAAAAGTAAATATTGCTTCCACTTCATCAAGTGTGATCTCATCAGTAGAAGAGATCAAATAGTAAAATATGATAAAAAAAAGGTAAATTGACTGTAAAGTTCACATCCACAAAACCCTAAAACAAGATATTATAGGGTTGTTTGAGTCCTAGTCCAACACAAACCAACTACAATACACAACCCAAATATATACCAATAGATGACAACAAAATGATATGAATAATGCCAACAATGGAAAGAAATATTAGGGTTGTCATGTTGCATTCAAATGAAACCCTTACAAGAGAAAGAAAACATCAAACCAGCATGAGATAACTATAAATTAATAAAACTAAGCGACAAACCATACATAGACTGATCAACGTTGGCCATTATTAATATATTGGAACCAATAAAATGATGATAATGGTGTATAAGCATGAGTATTCCAATGTTCATTATTGACCATATACAACCATACTAGTTGCAACAATTTCATCCATAACACTCAATTTTATAATGTAATGAGTGGGAGTCAAGAAGGGATCCACTCGTTGCTCAATCATAAAAAGAGTAATCATCATCATGCCAATATATATAATGATTTTTTACAATGGAAGAATAAAACCATTATTTAATATTTCAAGTATCTTTAGCATACAAATCAGAGAATCCTAGCTTAAAAAATATAACTATTATAAGTTTAGGATCCAAAAAGGCCCGTCACCCACATGGGTGTATAAATAAAAAATATAGTGACTAAATATGACTACTTATAGAGGGCAATTTGGACATATTATTCCTATATTCAAAGAAGTCAACTATGCCTGAGAAATATGTGGTTCATCGAGTTCAATTTTTTCAACTATTGTTTATACCTAAGGGGTTGGGAAAAAAAAGATAAATAGAAGACAAAAATGAAATACAAGCATGTGCAAGATAAATAGTTAATTGGGGAAATATTAGGAGAATTGTTAGGAGTTTGATAATTAAGGTAAATAATCTTCCATGAGATAAGAAGAATGCAAGCTGGTTAATATTTCATTATATCCAACTAAGAGCAATCAAAGTTTATAAGGCATATTTATCAAAATGTGAGGCCACAATGATCTTATATATTCTAAAGGATACATTTTCCACTCTATAAATATATAATAATCTAAAAAATGCATAGTTTAATTGGGGTGCATAACCTATAAATGGATAATCAAACATGCAGTGGTCTAATATACTACTCATTCAAATATAAGGATTACTACGGTTAAGGCACATAACCTAAATTTAATGGAGAATGGCACATAACCAAATTCCTACAATATACATAGCCACATGCAAACAATATAACAAGTTGGATACATAAGTTGGGTATGGGGAATAAAACCTCCATATCAAATATCACATGGGCATAAAATCCAAAGTAAAGAAACAAGCAAAACAATTATATCACTACAATATTACTAAATCAGCAAGCATGCAAAATATAGTGCCAGGTGAAAGTGTAGTCACAAAAAATATTAACTCTAACTTTATCACAAAAATGGATCAAATAATGAGTCAAGCACAAAAGTGGGTAAATAGGGTTTCTCCATAAAAATAGATTCAATGTATGATTCAAAGGCAAGTTGAAGAAATCCAAAAAAAAGATATCAGAATTAGCATTCAACATGCATGTCCTATCAGAATAAATCTATTGAAGGTCATTTGCAAGAGATTATGTCCAATTCAAATCAATTTGTTAAGAAAGATGAAGGGTTAGAGAGGTAAGAGTCAAATTAGGTCAAGATAGATTTTTAATGTAAGATTCCCAATATAAATGAAATACAATGTACATGATCCTAATGTCAAACTAGGTCATATGGTCCATGGTCAAGTAGTACCCAAACCCAAATAAATGTCAGCACCACTTAGGTCAACTCAAATCCATTATTGAAAGCCTACAGACACTTTTTCATTAATACAAGTTTTGGTTATAAAACCCATACCAAACAAAAAAGAAAGTTATCATTATTCCAAAACACCCTTTATTTTGTTTCTCCGACTTATAGATTAATTCCTATTATTTTTTAAGATAAATTCATCTATTGAAATCTTAAAATTGAAAACCACATAAAGATTGATATGCCTAGCCCCATCATTTTAATCCATCTGCATGAAGGATGATCATTTGATCAAAGTAAGTGACTCACATGGATGAGAAAGAAAATGATGCAACTAGATGATTATACCCAAAATTGTGTGACATAATGAAATCTTTGAAGAGGTATAAGGGTAAATGGACTAGTCAAATTCTTCACAGTAGGAGAACCTCTCAAGCAACCTTTTTGGACTTTTATCCATAGATTGAAACTTTTAATCCAATGCCCTTGGTCATGAAGAATCGGAACAATACGTTTGAAAGATCAAGAGGGGATAAGAAACTTATAGCTTATAAACACAGTGCATATAAACACCTGATGGAGATCGTTGTCATGAACAAAGAGGCGGAGATTCACAAATAATCTCAAAACGCTTAAACTTAGTGAACGCATAACTCCACAAAGACTCAAAGGTACCAAGATGAAGCCAACTTTATACAAACCACATGAATATAATGTTGAAGGAATTAATTACACTACAAGTTGATGAAAGAGTAGAAAAGGGGGAAATGAGATTTATGGAAGTAGAAGAAACACTGAAGGTCCAAAACCCTCAATGCAGGTATAAGGATGTGTTTTGGTCTCATTCCAATTGTCATTGTGGGGAAATATTTCATGATCTACTTATTATATTAAAAATATAGTCCTTGTAAGGTTCTAGAACACTAATTTAATATGAATATCCATTAAGTAGCGAATGTTCATTCTAACCCCTTACTTGAAAGTTGAATCTAAGTTAATTAACTTACATTAAAATTTCCTATTTGTGAGATTTGACTTAAACACCATACTAATAAGCTCATAACGATCCTATTATTATCAAACTTAGGGATGAGAGGTGTAACATCCCTGACCTGGGTTATGCCTTAACCCTGGGAGTTTTGCTTAAGTAAGTAATTTAGATTCTTGTTCTTATCTTTTGAAAAGTAATTAAGGCTAAAGGAGAACTTATGTTTCAATTTTGGTCCTATTTGAATAATGTTGAAACAATATTTGCTTATTTTTGGACTCAAGTGCAATTTACCCAATATAAGGGGTTACTTTGCAAATGTTACATGATAAATGTTCCTCAAGTGTTATAACATCATAATAATGAGAATAATGATGAGGTATGGCTTGTGGAAGTCTAAGTTCCAAGAAGGAGCTTGTTTGAGTAATGCTTGTGTATTGAATGCTAGTTTTGGTGTAATTTGCAAATTACCCAAAAATCTAGGGTTGAATATGTAAAATACCACATCAAGAGTGTACCTACTATTTCTTGGTATCATTTATAGAAAATAAAAAGAAAGGGGTGTCTTGTTTGAACTACTTTTGAAGAGAGATAATCTTGATAATAAAATAATCAAGAAATGAATATAATTGAAACCCGAAATTATTTTGTAGCAAACATAAATATATTAATTGAAGTGCCCATCAACTAAAAATGTTATGAGAGAAATCCTATAGTGGGAGGACGTCCAAATTCCTTGAGTGGCACCAAAATATCCTAAGTAGGTAAAGAAATCCACTCACATTTGTTAATTAAAAAGTAATGTCCACTAAAAATGGATAATAGTATTATAATGATTAAGGTGATTAAGTGGTTGCTTTTAATTCAAGGATAATTGAGAGGATATTGAGGGCAAGGAAGATGGCTTCAGAGATAAGAAAGTGGAGGGGGCATGTGGCAAGCAAAGATGAGGAATTTTCCTCCTACTTTCTCTCTCCTAGAAAATCAATTACATATACTCAATTTTCTCCTTACTTGAAAGGTTATTTTCGAAACCACTTTCTTCCCTTGCTTTGGCCGATGACCAAGGAGCTTAGGAGCAGGAGGATAACGTTCCCAAATTGAAGGTAAGCTCCATGGTCATCTTCAACCTTGGGTTGAAGGTTGAAATCGAATTTCAACACTTCTTTTCTTCTCTCTTCCATCCAATACTCAACCTTGGCTATCTTTTGCATCCAAAGAGTCAGAAACGAACATTGGATAGTTGAAGGAGCTTATTTCACCATTAGAGACGAGAATCTTGAAGCTTGGAAGCTACTTTGAAGGCGGGCTATATAACTTGAACCCATCAATGTTATTATTGATTTCAATTTCTCATCATATGTTGATCTTTTATTTTCATCTTGAATAATTGATGAATTCATCATATATATATATATATGACAGTAGAATTTGGAGGTCTGAAGCTTGATGATGATGATGACATCATCTTAGCACACACCTCTAGATCAACAATACCAAATGGTTTTCAATTTGGTATGACCAAACAGTTTCAAAACCGTTAGAGGTCAAACAGTTTCAAAACCATTATAGACCGAATGGTTTCAATGGATTCAAGGATCAATTGATCTCATGACCTAATAACTTCAACCAATCAAATTCAATTGGGTTCAAAACCCTATTTTTAGGTTCAAACGGTTTCATCTCTGAATTGACCAAATGGTTTCAAACCATTTGAGGACCAAATGGTCTCAAACCATTTGAGGATCAAACGGTCTCAACCCATTTAGGGTTAATTGATCTTCAAACTGTTTGAGGGTCTTGGTTTTGAAACAGTTTCAAAACCATTTAGAGTTCAAACGGTTTCAACACAACCTAGGTCAAATAGTTTCAAACCGTTTAGAGATCAAGTGATCTCAAGACCGTTTGAATGACAAAGTGACCTCAAAACCATTTGAAGGTCCCAATTGGTTCAAACCATGTAAGTACTAATAACCCCACAAGTGGTTGAATAGTATCTCAAGGTTGATTTCAATACACTTAGAGTAATTGACATTTGATGCCTATGAATACAAATAACTCCATACATTATGATAATCATAAGTGTATGTGTCTTGTGGAAAGGTTGAGCCAACTTAATAAAGTATGAAGTAAACAGTATCCTAGAGAGGATGAGAGTGAAACTCATACTTGTATAATAAATATGTAATGAGCATATATTGATATCAAGTATGAATTAGGGTTTGATCTTTGATAATGTGATCATGAAACCCTAATTAAGAAGAATGGGAATTCTTAACCCTAATTTTGGGTAATGGTTGAGAAACCCTAATTGAAATGAAATGGGAAACCCTAACCCTAATATAGGGTGATGTTATGTGAAACCCTAATATAGGGTGATGTTATGTGAAACCCTAATATAGGGTGATGTTATGTGAAACCCTAATATAGGGTGATGTTATGTGAAACCCTAATATAGGGTGATGGTATGAGAAACTCTAATTGATAAAGATGGGAAACCCTAATCCTAATGAGGGAATAGTGATGTTATCTTGGTATTGCATAATGTTGATATGTAATTGATATGGTTGTTATCAAGTATACTAACCATGCAGGTATCATGAGATGATGAGCATAACCAGGTATGAGCTATGATGTTAATGGGCCTTGTGAGCCATTATTTTATTTGTTTCCTAGTGAGAGGTGACAAGAAGTTGAATATGCTTGGTGAGCTATGTGAGATGCTTGTGTAACAAGTATCATGAATACCTTGGTCAGATGACCTGGAGGTATTAGTTACTTGATAAGTGATAACCTTGTTCAGTGATGAACTAAGGGTTTGAATACCCAGATCCAGTAAATATGATGATGATATTGATGAGGGGTGTGAATTCCTAGTGATGAGATAAGGGATTGAGATCCCAATGTCCTATAAAGTTTTGAAAAGCACTTGATAGAAGTATTACATGTTTCTTTGTAGCATTTGTCATAATAATTCCTGTTTGAAATCTTGATTGATGCTAAAATAATATGGTAAAGTACTTAAATAATCAAGTGGAATATTATCATGTAGAGCCCTGGCCATAGATCCATCATCGTCAATAGCTGGTGATGGTGAAACGGGTTCTCCTACTGGTTAATCTGGAGCGTATATTGTTGAATATGTGGGGTTTCTCCTAGCCGAAAATAGGAGGATTAGAGTGCAACTTCAGTTGTAGACTCAAGATAATTTTAAGAGCATGGTGAATAATCCCATGGCTCAGTGTGATGGAGCATGAATGTGTTCATGGCTCAGGGAGCATGGTGAACTGGCCCGTGGCTCAGATTTACTAGCGTCGGGACCTGTACCAAGGTGGGCTAGAGATAGGGTAGCCTATGGGAGCTATCCTTGTGACTGAGGTCACTTAAGCAAGAGACTGCGGTCCTGTTTGTGGTCTCGCACTGACTGAGACGGATGAGATCGTGGAGTCTGACTCTTCCT
The DNA here is from genome assembly GCA_963693085.1 of Alisma plantago-aquatica. Taxonomy (NCBI): domain Eukaryota; kingdom Viridiplantae; phylum Streptophyta; class Magnoliopsida; order Alismatales; family Alismataceae; genus Alisma; species Alisma plantago-aquatica. The sequence goes on from OY856414.1 coordinate 613,616,196, forward strand.
TTGATCTTGTATGGCACCGGCTTTGGGTTTTGCAACTGAAGGTTGGATTTGAGCAGTGCGGCTCACTTCCTCAGGGCATAAGAATGATTGTAAAAATGTAATCAGCCGTGTAGCATATTTGCTTAAGGATGAATTACGGAAATCATTGGTTGATGTTACATTGTTTATTGTATCCTAAATGGATAGATAGTATACATGTTCTTCATATTCCTTATTAAAAATGAATAGATGATTTACTGCTTTATCATTTATAGTTGTACTGCTTTAAAAGATGATATTTCTCTATTCTGCTTAATAATGATTAAATTCTTCTATTTAATAGAGATTTCTTTGCTCAGTTTATTACTGTTTATCTGCAATAATAATATTTATGGCGGAGAGTTATATCTCTCGCTGGGACATGGGTCTCACTCTGTTGATCAGCAACATTTTTAGGTGGACGCGGATGAGGAGGCAGGAACCATACACCAGGGGAAGGGCAGCAGCATCAGGGGCAGCAATGATATCTCAGGTGGAGATACTAACTGTCGTGTCTTGTAGTTATGAGTCATATGTGTCATCTCTGTACTCTCAGGTCCTTAGAGTCCGTACTTAGTGTTTTTATGATCAATCTGAGATTTTGGCTTGAATGCCTCAAGGTTTTATGTTGCTTATGTATAGTTTTGGTAAAGCAACTGTTGTATATATATCCCTCAAGAAGAGATGGTACATTGGATGTACAATGTGAACTATAATGAATACAGTACGATGGATCTCTTTACAAAAAGGTTTTAATTTTTAGTGATTTTCAGTAATCCACTGCTAATGTTTTCTTCCTCATTAATCATCACCTTGTGACAGCCTGATTTGTGGTCGTGTCGTCTCAAGAGAGGTTATCATTATCTCAACTAAAAGGCTAAATGAAATATAGCTATATATTCCTAGGTTTTGGTATGTTGCACATAAGTTAAATATGATAACATGCAAAATTTATCATTTTAACTATATTTTGTTAAATATTTAACATAAGATTTTCCTTAAAAAAACTCCTAAACCCTTTTATTTCACAAACACCTCACTTCTATAGGGCCTTCTTACTTTCAATGTCAAATGGGTATATGTAAATCATGTAGATGAAACTTCTCTCCATAATATTTATTTACTTTGGGAGTGGGACTTGAACCCATGCCATTTATTTAGAAACAAGATATTGTAACCAGTTTAGCTAGAAATTTACTTTACTATTGATTTTCTTTCATAAATAAGTTAAAAATATAAAAGGTACTATATTACAAGTTAGGATAATAGTGTATCCTATGATACAAAAGCATTAATTACAAACAAGGTTCCCAGAACTTGGTCGTTATTGTGTACTCGACTGCTTAAGATAGTGGAGTTGACTTTGAAAGACATGTCTAGGTTGTTATTTGTTTAGCGTGGTAGTTGCTTCATTTTATATAATGCATTGTCAAATAAATACACTATTCTTTCTCTTATTAAGTTGTATAGGCATCAATTATCTAACAAAAAAGGATCCACTATCCACCGTCTTTGTTGTACCATCTATCATAACTCAAATTCTTTGATCCCTATATCTTGAACATATACATTTGATGTATGATCAAATTAATACATGTTGTGTTCAAGTTGAACTTATCAATCAAGTTATTAACTTAAAGATAACTTCATTTTTTAAAAAGAGACCCCAAAATACATGGGCATAGATAGGGATCAAGCAATGTTACAATGTTGGAGTTAACATGACAAGGTATAGAACCTCATCATCACAAGTGATGTTGTTAAAATGGGAGGAGACGAAGTACACAAAAGAAGAGGAGGATAAGTTGTCTGACTAGGGAACTGGTTCAATCTTGAAACTTGAATGACTTTGGAACAACTTTATGGTTCCTAGTCAATTTGATTGGCACTTTACTTGACCTCCTTTAGCATAAAGTTCTTGTCCCTTAATTAAGGACTCCAAGCACACATGACTCTTTGAAATCCTGGTGTAGTTGATGGGGGATGTGGTTGTCACCAAGGAAGTTGAGAATAAGGATGAAAGAGGAGGAAGTGGCCCTAGTGGGTGAGGGGTCTAGCTCATGCAATGACCTGGCTATGTTGTAGTTTATAGTTACATCAAGACCATCATGATTTGGAAAGTCATAGGACAAATTATCATAACAAGACAACTATCATCCATAGTATTTTCCAATAATGAAATTGACCCCTTATGTAAATATAATAACTCATTACACTATTTCTTCAAATAAACCCTTATGTACTCCCATTAAATGTTTGATTCCACTTCATTGGTCGGTTAAATTATTTCAAATATAATGTTAGTTACAATAATGCTATCATATGATTTATTAAATTATTTGATTTACCTTAATGCACTAGCATGTTGGTTTTTACGAGCTATTTTAATGATTGCACCCATACTTCATTTTTTAGTTACACCCCACATTAAAGCAACTATAAGTAAGGAAATATTATTTGATACAAGGAAAGATTTAACATGGAATTTGGATTGCATGAAATATAAAAACACTCCTAAAGCTTGTAAGCAATTAAAAAGGTTGCAAAAACAACTTAAGGGTCTTCTAACATAGTCACAAGTTGTGTTTCTCTATAATAAAGTTATATGATATATATGATAGTTATACGAATAGGCTGGGACACTTAATATAAAAATGAAATAGATGCATACATATGAATGGGAACAATCACTGAAAATAAAATTAGAATTTCAAGCATACTCAAATGGTCTATATTTTAGTTATCATGTATTCTCATTACTATATGTATCATTGTGATACACGCTACCGACCAAATGCAGTAATGAAACATATTTTTGCATCCAAATTTGATTTGCAATGTTAACTTGCATTGCTTTCTTTGTGAGAATTACTAAGACAAATAACACTGACAGCTTACATATTGCAACTATCTTTTGCAAAAGATCAAAAACATGATTACCCCTACAAAGATTCTAAATAATGCCCCCTATTTGGCACATGATATGGGTATTGGAATATTGTGAGAACTGAACTGGGTAGTGGTATTGGAATATTGTGAGAACTGGACTTGGTAGTCCTAGTGATGGGGCTTAACTAGCCTTATATAGATAAAATATAGTTTGTTAATCCATTTTGGTTCTCATCTAGATATTATGTCACATAAAACTTTGAACAGAGAAGCTAATATGTACCAAATTTTGAAATCCTTCTCAAAGAGGGGCTAGTTTTGGTTTGGGTATTGAGATTGAAACTAAACTACCAAGTTTTAAATCCTGCTTATAATCCAAGTTTTCCCAAACACCCAAATTCATGATAAAGTCACAATATATATCAAATAAAATTTATTGTTGAATCTTATGTAGTCTATTTCCAATCATGGCCTTAGTTCCCCACCATTGATCCTATGAAGTATGTTGCCATCCATGGCCTTAGATCACCACCATCAACTCTGCACTGCTTACTTCCCAAGTTGAGTCTATATTAAACAAGAAAACGCGTGGAGGGATTTGGATGCAAATATTGTCTTTATTTTCAAAATTTTCAAATTGGACCTTTTTATTTTTATACATATCTATACTACATATGAAAGGATGTGAGGTACATTTAAACTTTCAAATCATGAATTTTGCCAATTTATACTATACATGGAGTGCATGAGGGCATTGATGAAACATTTACTTTTGGTTTTCAAATAAAAGATTGACCATTGTGTATTCTAATAAAGTGATGAACCGACTCCCACCAGTCTCCACACCACACACACTATCTTTTACAACTTCTAGGATGGTGAGTGTTGTTGAACGTAGTCCCTAGGAGGTGAATGACATGGTTTCATTGTTTGAAAGAATTCATACAATGAAGTTGGCAAAATAGGAAGGCAGTCATAGTTCTCTTATGCATGTGGGAGTTAAGGTTGAGTCCCTCTTTATTCCTCTTTTTACTGATCTTTTCTTTGTTTCTCTTAACATTGTCTGTTGTACAACATCAAATAACCTTTACATCACCTTAGAGAATGCCTATGACCATTGTTTTCGTAAATAGAAGGTCATGTGTATTATCTAAGCGAGAAACCTCAACAAGATAAAAAATTGATGTAGCATTAGGTTTACAATCCTAAAATTAAACTTACATTGTTACACCCCACATCCCATGATAACCCTTAATCATGATATTAGGGCATAAGTTGAGGATTTACATAATACAAAGATCAGTCTTAGTTTTTGTTTTGATTTCAAACTCTTTGTTTTCACATATTCAATCACATAAACTAACTTTACAAGGGAAATTAAACCATGATTCCTCTAATTTGAATTCAACAATAAAGATACACATCTAAACATAGATTTTGTTTCTCACACTTACATGTATATACAACTTGATAATTGGATACATACTATATTAATGAGGAGAACAAAGTTACACAAACATCATTTACAACTCTATCTTATATATTTACAAGGACCTAGAGTGACAAGGACCGACTAAACTTAACTAATTTGATATTTAAATCTTGTGGCAGATCTACTCTGGCATTGACATTCTTCAATCCACATGGCTTCCCTAGAAAATTGTGAGTAGAGGGGTGAGCCTACTAGCTCAGTGAATGAGTACTTCAAAGAAACAGTTTAAAGCACTTAAATAGTCAAGAGGAAATATTATTGAGCAATTGGATTTAAAGTAGAGAACTCACGAGCTATAAAGGAACTAATCATGCACACACATATAATAGGTAGGACTACCATTCACTTCCAACTTCACTCCAATAATATTCATTATGTTGGAAGAAAACATAACAAGTTATAGGAGGTTGCAATGGGAGTATTGCATAAAAAAGTTTATAGAAACTCTATTGAATCTCGTACCACATTTTATTCATTTATATTAAACTCCAAATAAAATGAAATTGGTTGCTTACAAAGGAAATCTAAAATGGAAAAGAAACCATGTGCAACTATCCACTAAAAATGTGGCAACACATCCCACTATCACACGGACAGTGAGGTGTTACGCGAAAACGTGCGGAAAACCATATAAACCACAGATTACCAAAAACACAGGTTAATTAAAACTGATTGCGGAAAGAGGATAAACTGAGAAACTATTACATTTAGGTCCTCCTCCTGCAAGGAAACAAGTTATATAAACATTTACAAGTCTCGACACGTGTCCACAGCTTAGGAGATCAGTTGTCAAGCTACCACATGAGTTCATCACATGTTATATATACATAACAGCCCACATCCGGCCAGCAGCAGGATATACAAACCATCAACAACTATACATCATGAAACAACGTCAAAACGCACCAAAGGACCTGAGAGTACAGGGATGACTCTAGACTCTACTACAAAACGACCAAAACAGCAGCATGTCCATCTCTTGCCTTCTACTGCTCGTCTTGCTGCTCGGACGCAACTCCGCGACCACCACCACATCTAGCTCGAACACCTGTAAACCAGTGGGGTGAGACACACAGTCCCAGCGAGAAATATAACTCCCCGCCAAAACTATAAAACCAAAGGAAGATAAAAGCAACAACAGTAGATAACTGGTAAAGCGTAGAATAAGAACAGTCTGTAAGGTAAAGCTATTCGTACCATCAAGCTTACCATGTTGTACGGAAGGCATATCACCAATTCTCTCTTTATGGAACAAGATTGACAAGATAAGATTTATAAGATCTTAGCACGTAACATAACGAACGTATAAGTAACTGCAAGTATAACAATATTAACTACGCAAGCAAGGCCTCAACCAATGTTCCGTGTTTTTCCTTAAGCAGTAAATATTATTCAGCTGGATTACGTATTATTATGCCCTGAGGGAGTGAGCCGTACCGCTCAAATCCAACCGATGGCTGTGAAACCCAAAGCTGGTGCCATACAAGGTCAATGGAAGAGTCGGACTCCACGACCTCCCACCTCGTAGTCAGGGTACGAGTACAACAAAAGCAGGACCGCAGTCTCATGCTTAAGTGGCCTCAACCACAGGGTTAGCTCCCGCAGGATACCCTCTGCCTAGCCCGCCTCGATACAGGTCTCGGCGCTAGTGAAACTGAGCCACGGGCATGTTCACCGTGCTCTGAGCCATGAACGCATTCATGCTCCTATATCACATATCCTAAGCCATGGGCCTGTTCACCATGCTCTATATACATTCCGAGTCTGCAACCGCAGCTGCACTCACATCCTCTCTATTTTAAGCTAGGACAAACCTCGCATATTCCACAATATGCGCTTCGGGTTAACCCGCAGGAGAACCTGTTTCACCATCACCAGCTCCTGACGATGATGGGTCTATGGCCAGGGCAAACTACATGATATGTTCCACTGTAATTAGTTAGTATCTTTTAAGTGGATTGCAAGATTCAGCCAAGTTGTATAACATGCAACCAGAACAACAATAAACAACATGAAACTCAATATCATGCTTTTATTGTCATCAACACCATCCCGATCCATCACAAGGATCCAACATTACATGTCATCACTTTGCCAACCATCTAGATCCATCACAAGGATCATCACATTGCCATGGGATCTCAATCCCTCATCACCTAGTGTCACTGCCTCTCAAGGCTTACATCATCACCATGGGATAGCAATCCCAGTACTTTAGCCAAAATCAGGTCCTCATACCAAAGCACATCATGCCTGTTATCTCATCATCAAGAGTAACCATCAAAGCAGTGTTACTCAAACATATATATACCTCATATCCCCTTACCTGGCTATGCATCTGTACCTGCATGGTTAGTATGCACAATCATCATGGATTATCAGAAGAATCATATTATCTAACCTAAGGTGACATTGATGCTTATATATGTATCATTCATGTCTCAACCTGTGATCATAACATTATGCAAAGCATCTTATATGCTTACCATTTCTCAGCATTATACATATAATTCAAGGTGATCATAAACATAGGTACTATCATGGCAAGATACATAGATGTAATCTACTATTACGATTACCATCAAGCATGTCAAGGGTTATTATCAAAAACCAACGTGATAGCAAGAACAACATCTAGCATATCGGTTTCCTATGTAAGGAACAAGACCCTCACTAGAAACGCCCACTACCCTCACCAAAGATAGCATCGGGCAGGGTACTCTCCCTTATCGTCCAAGGTACTCTAACCTCATATCAGCCAAGCAACCAGCAGGGGGTAACGGCTACCACCTCAGGGTATATCGGGCAACCCTAGGTGTCGCACACCTCAGGTGTCATGCAACGGTGCGTCGCGCACCACAGAGTATCATGCAACGCTGCGTCATGCACCTCCAAGTCGTGCAACGCTACGTCGGGTATCAAGGGTACAACGGCCACAAAGCCTATCAGGCAACTGAGCCTATGGGCGTGTCGTGCAAGGTGTAACAGGAAACAGGGTATCGTGCAACGTCCATGATGTCCAGCACAAGGCAACCCACTGAACTCCATAACGTCCAGGATATAACGGGCTCTAGGCTACCATCTCATGTTAGATGTATCGGGCAGCACCACTCAGCTAGAAGCAATGCCCAAAGGTATAACTCAGCCTGTCGTTCAACCAACCTAGCCATGATCTATCGGCCAACACACAGGGCAAAGATTGGTGTGACGCCCGTCACAACATCACAAAACTAGCTAACAAACTCCACACCTCAAGCACAACGACACCAAGCCATCACATAGGCTAAGTGTATCGGGCAGGGTACTCAGTAACGCCTCACACACACATAAGGGCAGAAACCAGGTGTGATGCCCGACACAACCACATCATCATGCCAACCAAGGATCTAAGCCAAAGAAGGATATCGGGCAACATCAACCCCAAGACCATATCGGGCAGGATACACCCCGACAGGGTCACCATCACCCTCAAGCACAAGGGCACCAAAACCCTAAAGGATCACGAAGATGGCTCACCTCTCAACTTAAATGAGAGAGGGGTCTTGCACACCTCTTATCACCAATCGGGCAACACAAGGATCAAACTTAACCAAGGTCCACAACCACCACAAAGCTCACCTCTCGGATCCAAGGTGAGAGAAGGGTGTTACTCAAGCAACTAGAACACAAGCTCACCTCTCAACTTAAACGAGAGAGGGGTATTGCCCATGATACTAGAGTTCAATCTCACTTCTCTAGACCAAGGAGGGAGAGGGGTGTTGCTCAACAAGAAACCCTAGAATAAAGTTCGGCCAACAAGAAGCAACTAAGCAAGAAACTAAACTAGCAACATGCATAGCCGATATGATCACAAGAACATACAAGAACATAAAAGAAGGTAGTATAGTTAGGGTTAGGAGTTATGTAACCCGCCTTAAGCAAGCTCTAAGCTCCTAGCTCCAAGCACCACCACAAGAAGAAGAGCAAGGCACTCTAGGGTTCGGCCACCACTAGAGGAAGAAGGAGACTCCAAGAAGGACCGACCAACAAGCTTGCAAAGGAAGGGGATGTCGTGCACCAAGGGAGAGGGAGACTAAGGAACTAAAGGGATCCTTAGAAAGAGAAAGGAAACACATATATAGAAGAGGATGGAGGAGAAACCAAGGTAAGATAAGGCAAGGTGTCGCCCACCTAGGGACACTTGTCCATGAGTAAAGCCACCACTCTAACATTCCCTAAACACATGTCCAAGGCCATTGCCACATGCAAGCATCAAGCACCAAGTGTCCATTAGTGGTGACACAAATGAGGTCAAAGAAGGTCAAAGGATCCATGGGCGACACACCTCCACACCATGGCCGACACCCACCCTGGGCGACACACACACTGGGCGACACAAGGGTACTCCTGCCCGACACAAGGCTCACTTGCCCGACACAAAGGTCCAACAAGGCAAAGGCAAGGCACCACAAAGCCCAACAAGCTCAACCAAGCCCAAAAGAACTCAAGCAACGAGCCCAAACATTCCTCTCAACACTAGAGGAAGCAAGGAGAGGGTGGAACACCTCACAAGGTGGCAAACTTGCCCACAAACCCTAGACTTGGGTTAATTGCAAGTAGCGCCTCCAGCTCTCAACAAAGCACCAACAAACCCTAATCACCACCAAAGGTGATTAGCAAGCAACTAAGCATCAGGGTTAAGCAAAGCAAACAGGATAAACCCTAAACAGAGGTCAGGGTCCTTACAAACTAACCCTCTACAAATGGATTTCGTCCCCAAAATCCGAAGGAAAAAGCGAGGGATACTTCCTCCTCATCTCTTCCTCAAGCTCCCACGTGGCTTCCTCAATGCCACGATGATGCCAAAGAACCTTCACAAGAACCAAGTCCTTCCTCTTTAGCTTCTTAACTCTTCTGTCAAGGATCATCACAGGACCTTCCTCGTAGGTCACATCTTCATCAAGCTCAACCTCTACTTGCTATATCACTGTCCCTGTATCTGGATGACTTTTCTTCAACATACTGACATGGAACACTGGATGGAACCTATGCAACTCTGGCGGCAGCTCTAACTCATAAGCTACCTTGCCAACTCAGGCTATGACCGGATATGGCCCCATATATCTGGGTGCTAGCTTACCCTTCCGGCCAAACCTTAGCACACCTTTCCACGAAGAGACTTTAAGATACACTTTGTCTCCTACCTGGAACTCCAAAGGTCGTCGTCGATTGTCTGCGTAAGACTTCTGCCTGTCCTGTGCCGCTTTCAACTATTGCTGTATCACTCTGATCTTCTTTGTTGTCTGCTGTACTAACTTAGGACCCAAAAGTTGATATTCACCAGACTCATACCAACACAACGGAGATCTGCACTTCTTGCCATATAAGGCCTCATAAGGAGCCATGTCAATGCTCCGTTGATAACTCTTGTTGTAGGCAAACTCTATCAAACTGAGATGTATGTCCCAACTGTCTAGGAACTGCAAAACACAAGCCCGAAGGAGATCCTCTAAAGTCTGAATAGTTCTCTCAGACTGTCCATCTGTCAGCGGGTGGAAAGCGGTACTGAACCTCAACTGCGTTCCCAACACTTTGTGCAACTGTTCCCAGAAATGACTCGTGAACTGTGGACCTCTGTTGGAAACTATCGTTACTGGAACACCATGCAACCGCACTATCTCATCCACATATACTCGAGCGAGCTTCTCGGCTGTATACGTTGTCTTTACAGGTATGAAATGGGCAGACTTCGTCAATCTTTCCACTATCACCCAAATGGAATCATGATTCCTAGTTGTCCTGGGCAGACCAACTACGAAATCCATGGTTATATGATCCCATTTCCACTGCGGTATCAGCAGGGGTTGTAACGTACCTGCCGGCTTATGATGCTCAGCCTTAACTTGCTGACATACCGCACATCTAGCCACAAACTCCGCTATATCTTTTTTCAAACTGGGCCACCAATACAAGTCCTTCAGACTATGATACATCTTGGTGACTCATGGATGCATAGCATACATCGACGTGTGCGCTTCTTCGAGCACTAGATTCCTCAAATCATCAGCATCGGGAACCACCATCCTATGATGATAGCAAACTAGTCCATCCTTGGACTCATGGAACCCATCACGCTTTTCGCTGTCAAACTCTGATCTGATCAATTGCACTGCATCATCTGCTTGATGTGCATCTTTGATCTGTTGTCTCAGCATAGGCTTGACTTGCATATGAGCTAAGAGTCCAGGTAACAAGGAAACTTCCATCTGTACATTCATCTATCGCAAAGAAACAAGCATATCCCGTCTATGGCATACCAGGGAACTCAACTGTGCCTTCTTTGTAGAAAGAGAAGAAGACTTTCGGCAGTGCATCAGCTACCACATTAGCCTTACCAAGATGATACTCGATGGTGCAGTCATAATCATTGATTAGCTCCATCCATCGACGTTGTCGCATGTTTAACTCATGCTGTGAAAAGATGTACTTTAGATTCTTATGATCTATAAAGATCTGACACACTTCCCCGTAAAGATAGTGTCTCCAAATCTTTAATGCATGAACCACTGCTGCCAACTCCAAATCATGAGTCGGATAGTTCTCCTCATGTTTCTTAAGCTGTCGCGAAGCAAAAGAAACCACATGATCTTTCTGCATCAGCACACAACCTAAACCTTTCTTGGAAGCATCATAGAAAACAACATAGCCCTTCCCAGGCTCTGGCATGACTAACACTGGAGCACTAGTCAGCTTCTCCTTCAAACTTTGGAAAGCTCGCTGACAACGATCATCCCAGACAAAAGGTACATCCTTTCTAGTCAACTTTGTCATCGGCAACGCAATCGCACTGAAGTCCTTGATAAACCTTCGGTAATATCTTGCTAATCCCAGGAAACTACGAACTTCTATCGGCGTCTTCGACTGTTCCCACTCTGCAATGGACTCCACCTTCTTCAGGTCCACTTTGACTCCTTCCGCAGATATCACATGACCCAAGAAAGTCACTTCTTCCAACCAAAACTCACACTTACTGAACTTGGCGTACAACTGATGTTGGCAAAGAAGAGTCAACGCTAGCCGAAGATGTCACTCATGCTCTTTCCTGTCCTGACTATAGATTAAGATGTCATCTATAAAGACTACAACAAACTGATCTAGAAACGGACGAAACATTCTGTTCATCAAATCCATGAAAGCAGCAGGCACATTGGTTAGCCCAAACGGCATAACCATAAACTCGAAGTGACCATACCTCATCCTGAAAGCTGACTTTGGTATGTCATCCGCCTTAATCCTCAACTGATGATATCCAGACCGTAGATCGATCTTTGAAAATACTGTAGCACCACACAACTAATCGAATAGATCATCTATCCTCGGTAGCGGGTACCTGTTCTTGATCGTGACCTTGTTCAACTGTCGGTAATCTATACATAACCGCATCGATCCGTCCTTCTTCTTAACGAACAACACTGGAGCACCCCAAGGCGACGTACTCAGTCGGATGAAACCTTTCTCCAACAACTCTTGCAACTGCTTCTTAAGCTCGACCATCTCCACTGGAGCCATCCTATACGGTGTCTGCGCAACTTGCTGCATTCCTAGAACCAGATTGATCTTGAAATCAATCTCTCGGGGGGGGGAGGAACACCGGGAAACTCATCAGGAAACACGTCCGCAAACTCTTGGACAACCGACACCTCCTCAAGGCTAGGACCTTTCGCCTTGGTATCCACAATGTGAGATAAGAACGCCTCACATCCTTGTCATAGCAACTTCTCTTCCACCATAGCTGATACCAGACACGTCGGAAGAATCTTCATGTCTCCTTGGAATATCCACATCTTACCACCATCATAAAACACAGCTTGCTTGGAACCACAGTCCAAAACAACCTTATACTTCTCTAGCATATCCAACCCAAGGATCACATCGAAACCATGCATATTAAGTGGTATAAGATCCACTTGTATATGGTGTCCTGAGAAATATAAGACATAAGATGGACACTCTTCTCAAAGCATCGAGGAACCATCAAGAGGGGTTTCTAACAACAAGCTGTCTTTCTTACAACTAACAAGTAAACGATAGTTCTCAAGCATACTATAGGCGATAAAAGAGTGTGTAGCACCTGGGTCAACCAGAACAGATATAAAGCAAGAAGAAGACATATCAGAATGAAATAACTCCATCTGACCAGTCACCACTCGCGGGTTGACTATCGCCTCCGGCTGACTCATAGCATAGAATCGAGTTGTTGCTTGCTGTCCACGTCCTCTGCTTCCTTGAGCAGACGATCCCGCTTGCGATGCTTGACCACGTCCTCACCCTCTGCTACTATTGGGCTGATGTCTATATGACCCTCGTTGATTCTGCCTTTGTTGTGTCACTTCAACATCTCTATTCGGGCAGTTGAACCTGAAATGCCCGATCTGTCCACAAAGATGGCATGGCCTATCTTCAAACTGTGGCCTAGATGGCCCTGTTACTGCCACTGAAGTTGTACTATGCACCTTTTTCGGTGAAGAAACATAACCTCTTCCCTTACTCGGAGACCATTACGATGGTACACTGGAACCTCTCATCACAGAAGGTGCTAAAAACCTTGGCTTCTTGAAGCCACCAAACCTCTGTCCCTGGAACTGAGCAGGCCTCTTCTTAGACATAGATTCTCTTTTCTCCCTTACTGATCGTTCAATCCTCCAGACAGATTCCACAAACGTAGCAAACCGCTTACGATTCTCCAACGCAGAAACAGGTGTTGTCATCTCAACACTCAGACCCTTCTCAAAATGTCTGATCTGCTCGTCATCTGTCGCTGCCATGTGAGGACAAAACCTCAACAGATCCATGAACTTGGCCTCATACTCAGTGATGTTCATCGTTCCTTGGCGCAGGCTCTCAAACTGACTGATCTTCTTATCCAGATACATCTTCGGAAAGTATCTAATGACGAACTCACGCCGAAAAACCTCCCAACCGATCACCTCACCATGTTGCTTCTCCTCCTCGATAGTCCACTAGTGACCTGCACTACCTTTCAAAAGGTAGACAGCGTGCTTGACTTTGTCTGCTTCGGGGATGTCGAGGATCCGGAAAGCCTTCTCAAGACTTGTTAGTCACAGATCTGCATCTGCTGGATCAGCCGTCCCAGCATAATCTGAAGCTCCGACTCGACGAAGCCGCTCAAAGGTCTTCCCAATACCCGATGTTTCACCATGGGGACCATGTGCTCTTGGCGGAGGCACTGGCAATCTCTCTACCATGAGATTCATCGTAGCCATCATCTACCCCATAAGATGTTGATAGGCAGGGTTTTCAAGAATGGCTGGGTCAGGTTGGGGGACCTCATGCACCCGATCTTCATGTGCCTGCCCTATAGCTCCATCAACTGATGCAACATCGATGTTCTCGGCAGCGTGTTATTCATGGTTTCCAGACATCTTGGCTTTTCTTTCGCTGAGGGCAGAAGATGATGGTAAGAAAAATCTGGAAAACTCACAAGAACATACACAACCTAGTCCTAAATCCATGTAGACTCAGCGAACCTAGGGCTCTGATACCAAACTTGTGGCAACACATCCCACTATCACACAGACAACGAGGTGTTACGCAAAAACGTGCGGAAAACCATATAAACCACATATTACCAAAAACACAGGTTAATTAAAACCGATTGCGGAAAGCGGATAAACTGAGAAACTATTACATTTAGGTCCTCATCCTGCAAAGAAATAGGTTATATAAACATTTACAAGTCTTAACACATGTCCACAGCTTAGGAGATCAGCTGTCAAGCTACCACATGAGTTCATCACCTGTTATATATACATAACGGCCCACATCCGGCCAGCAGCAGGATATACAAACCATCAACAGCTATACATCGTGAAACAACGTCAAAATGCTCCCAAGGACCTGAGAGTACAGGGATGACTCTAGACTCTACTGCAAAACGACCAAAACAGCAGCATGTCCATCTCTTGCCTTCTACTACTCGTCTTGCTGCTCGGCCGCAACTCTGCGACCACCACCACGGCTGGCTCGAACACCTATAAACCAGCGGGGTGAGACACACAGTCCCAACGAGAAACATAACTCCCCGCCAAAACTATAAAACCAAAGGAAGATAAAAGCAACAACAGTAGATAACTGGTAAAGCGTAGAATAAGAACAGTTTGTAAGGTATAGCTATTCGTACCATCAAGCTTACCAGGTTGTACGGAAGGCATATCACCAATTCTCTCTTTATGGAACAAGATTGACAAGATAAGATTTATAAGATCTTACCACGTAACATAAGGAACGTATAAGTAACTGCAAGTATAACAAGATTAACTACGCAAGCAAGGCCTCAACCAATGTTCCGTGTTTTGCCTTAAGCAGTAAATATTATTCGGCTGGATTACGTATTATTATGCCATGAGGGAGTGAGTCGTACCGCTCAAATCCAACTGACGGCTGCGAAACCCAAAGTCGGTGCCATACAAGGTCAATGGAAGAGCCGGACTCCACGACCTCCGATCTCGTAGTCAGGGTACGAGTACAACACAAGCAGGACCGCAGTCTCATGCTTAAGTGGCCTCAACCACAGGGTTAGCTCCCACAGGCTACCCTCTGCCTACCCCACCTCGGTACAGGTCTTGACGCTAGTGAAACTGAGCCACGGGCCTATTCACCGTGCTCTGAGCCATGAACGCATTCATGCTCCTATATCACATATCCTGAGCCATGGGCCTGTTCACCATGCTCTATATACATTCCGAGTCTGCAACCGCAGCTGCACTCGCGTCCTCTCTATTTTAGGCTAGGAGAAACCTCACATATTCAACAATATGCGCTCTGGGTTAACCCACAGGAGAATCTGTTTCACCATCACCAGCTCCTGACGATGATGGATCTATGGCCAGGGCAAACTACATGATATGTTCCACTGTAATTAGTTAGTATCTTTTAAGTGGATTGCAAGATTCAGCCAAGTTGTATAACATGCAACTAGAACAAGAATAAACAACATGAAACTCAATATCATGCCTTTACTGTCATCAACACCATCCTGATCCATCACAAGGATCCAACATTACATGTCATCACTTTTCCAACCATCTAGATCCATTACAAGGATCATCACATTGCCATGGGATCTCAATCCCTCATCACCTAGTGTCACTACCTCTCAAGGCTTACATCATCACCATGGGATAGCAATCCCAGCACTTTAGCCAAACTCAGGTCCTCATACCAAAGCACATCATGCATGTTATCTCATCATCAAGAGTAACCATCAAAGCAGTGTTACTCAAACATATATATACCTCATATCCCCTTACCTAGCTATGCATCTATACATGCATGGTTAGTATGCACAATCATCATGGATTATCAAAAGAATCATATTATCCAACCTAAGGTGACATTGATGCTTATATACTTATCATTCATGTCTCAACCTGTGATCATAACATTATGCAAAGCATCTTATATGCTTACCATTTCTCAACATTATACATATAATTCAAGATGATCATAAATACAGGTACTATCATGGCAAGATACATAGATGTAATCTACTATTACGATTACCATCAAGCATGTCAAGGATTATTATAAAAAACCAATGTGATAGCAAGAACAACATCTAGCATATCGGTTTCCTATGTAAGGAACAAGACCCTCAATAGAAACGCCCACTACCCTCACCAAAGATAGCATCGTCCAGGGTACTCTCCCTTATCGTCCAAGGTACTCTCCCTTATCGTCCAAGGTACTCTAACCTCATATCGGCCAAGCAACCAGCAGGGGGTAACGACTACCACCTCAGGGTATATCGGGCAACCCTAGGTGTCGCGCACCTCAGGTGTCGTGCAACGGTGCGTCGCACACCACAGAGTATCATGCAACGTTGCGTTGTGCACCTCCAAGTTGTGCAATGCTACGTCGGGTATCAAGGGTACAACGGACGCAAAGCCTATCGGGCAACTGAGCCTATGGGCGTGTCATGCAAGGTGTAACAGGCAACAGGGTATCGTGCAATGTCCATGACGTCTAGCACAAGGCAACCCACTGAACTCCATAACGTCCAAGATATAACAGGCTCTAGGCTACCATCTCAGGTTAGATGTATCGAGAATCACCACTCAGCTAGAAGCAACACCCAAAGGTATAACTCAGCCTGTCGTTCAACCAACCTAGCCATGATCTATCGGCCAACACACAGGGCAAAGACTGGTGTGACGCCCATCACAACATCACAGAACTAGCTAACAAACTCCACACCTCAAGCACAACGACACCAAGCCATCACATAGGCTAAGTGTATCGGGCAGGGTACTCAGTATCGCCCGACACACACACAAGGGCAGAAACCAGGTGTGACGCCTGACACAACCACATCATCATGCCGACCAAGGCTCTAAGCCAAAGAAGGATATTGGGCAACATCAACCCCAAGACCATATCGGGCAGGATACACCCCGACAGGGTCACCATCACCCTCAAGAACAAGGGCACCAAAACCCTAAAGGATCACAAAGATGGCTCACCTCTCAACTTAAACGAGAGAGGGGTCTTGCACATCTCTTATCACCAATCGGGCAAAACAAGGATCAAACTTAACCAAGGTCCACAACCACCAAAAAGCTCACCTCTCGGATCCAAGGTGAGAGAAGGGTGTTACTCAAGCAACTAGAACACAAGCTCACCTCTCAACTTAAACGAGAGAGGGGTATTGCCCATGATATTAGAGTTCAAGCTCACTTCTCTAGACCAAGGAGGGAGAGGGGTGTTGCTCAACAAGAAACCCTAGAATAAAGTTCGGCCAACAAGAAGCAACTAAGCAAGAAACTAAACTAGCAACATGCATAGCCGATATGATCACAAGAACATACAAGAACATAAAAGAAGGTAGTATAGTTAGGGTTAGGAGTTATGTAACCCGCCTTAAGCAAGATCCAAGATCCTAGCTCCAAGCACCACCACAAGAAGAAGAGCAAGGCACTCTAGGGTTCGGCCACCACTAGAGGAAGAAGGAGACTCCAAGAAGGATCGACCAACAAGCTTGCAAAGGAAGGGGATTTCGTGCACCAAGGGAGAGGGAGACTAAGGAACTAAAGGGATCCTTAGCAAGAGAAAGGAAACACATATATAGAAGAGGATGGAGGAGAAACCAAGGTAAGATAAGGCAAGGTGTCGCCCACCTAGGGACACTTGTCCATGAGCAAAGCCACCACTCTAACATGCCCTAAACACATGTCCAAGGCCATTGCCACATGCAAGCATCAAGCACCAAGTGTCCACTAGTGGTGACACAAACGAGGTCAAAGAAGGTCAAAGGGTCCATGGGAGACACTTCTCCACACCATGGCCGACACCCACCCTGGGCGACACACACACTGGGCGACACAAGGGTACTCCTGCCCGACACAAAGGTCCAACAAGGCAAAGACAAGGCACTACAAAGCCCAACAAGCTCAACCAAGCCCAAAAGAACTCAAGCAACGAGCTCAAACCTTCCTCTCAACACTAGAGGAAGCAAGGAGAGGGAGGAACACCTCACAAGGTGGCAAACTTGCCCACAAACCCTAGACTTGGGTTAATTGCAAGTAGCACCTCCAGCTCTCAATAAAGCACCAACAAACCCTAATCACCACCAAAGGTGATTAGCAAGCAACTAAGCATCAGGGTTAAGCAAAGCAAACAGGATAAACCCTAAACGGAGGTCAGGGTCCTTACAAAAAAGGTGTTAGAACATGGGGGATTTGTTAGGTTAGATGGGAATATGAAAATATTGGAAAATGTGGCCATTCATATAAAAAAGGTCACACCTACTTTAGAGATGTACATTCCCTTGAAGCATATTCCATTGCCACCAATGTAGGAGATACTCCCAGATCTAACTCCCTTGAATTCACATCTCCCCTCATGACATCAAAAGCTTCTCTACGGTTAAAGGGACACAATGCATCTAGATGGGAGGAGAAAATTATGTCCTTTATTTACATTAGGAGCAAAATTTTCTAACTGTCTAATAGAACTGTTGGAGGACCATTGGATTTCCTTTGAAGTCCCTACCTAGTGGCCTCTATGTCTTATGACCTTTCAATTTGATAGGAGGAAGGAAACAAAGGAACACAATGTGAGAAGTGTCTGATACATATACAACTTCCAAAAAAGAAGAATAAAAAAACATTGATACAACCAATATCTATTAGAGTATATGGATATTTTAGTCTGTTATGTATGGGCTCTAGAGCAGGATATGACCCATGATGGAGTTGAATGGAAATGAAGGATCCATGTAGCTGACTCCAACATTGTTGGGGCTGAGGCTTAGTTGATGATGATGATGTATGGGTTCTAATCTATTTGGCCCATTAGCGTTGGACTCTTAGTTCAGTTGGGTTTTCTTGTGTCTTATACTTTTCTCTTATCTTTTTTTTGGTCGGCCAAAACTCTGTTGCTTTTTTTGTATTTTTTGTTCTTTGGTAGGTACAAAACTAGATGGTCTCAAAACGAGAACCAATCAAACAAAATAATCTATACATCATAAGAGAAAGATGTGAACTATCTATACATCCAAAACATCAACAATGCAGCCCAGAGGAAGGAGTCTCAAACTTCACAGCAGATATGAAGCAGCTAGAACCCACGAAGCCAAAACAGCAAGGCTATGAAGCTAGCCAACACAAACATCTGAAGCACAGCAAGAAGAAAAATGGCATCTTCAGACATCCCTGCTCTAGAGGACAGAGAGAAGAAGCTCGACCATCACTAAAATCAAAAGAGGGGAGCAAAAGAACAACCACCAAAGCAACCGTCAGAACCACCAGCAAAGAACAGCAGCAAATAGAAGCCCATCACGCAGACATCCATAAGGAAAAGCAGCAGAAAAAACATCCACTCCCAGCCTCCAAAGAAGAAAACTGAGCTCTGCCAAAACAAGAACGATAAGCTCAGACCCCCAGAGGGCTCCATAGCAGGTTAAAAAACCCCAAGCATATGAAGAGAGTTCTGCCACTCCCCAGCGGGATCAGCTCATCCACTTCATCAAAACCAAGAAGAAAAAACTCAGCAAAGCAGGACAAGAAGACCCTTTCATCAGAATCTCAGAAGAAACCATAGAAGGACCAAGCCCCAAACAGATGAAGAGAGCTCTGCCACTCCATAGCGGGATCAGCTCATCCACTTCAAAGAAAAAAGGACCAGCCAAAAGGCGCCATTGATGTCATCCAAAGGTCCAAAAAAGAAAGCTTATGCAAGAAACGAACTCCAGCAGAACAAGAAGAAAATTCATCATAGAAGAAGCAGAAACCCCTATTCCAGAACAGCCTCAGCTAGCACCAAGAATCATAAACTCTTCATAGATACGTTTCCATACATCCTCTGAGGATCTATATACCTCATCATGCACTCTCTTGTTATGTTCATACCAAGAATGATAGAAAACAAGGCTGCTTAAGATAGCAGTCTTACTGCTGCCAGTAGAAATAAGGTCCTCCCAACTATGAGGAACCGAAAGAGAAGGCATAAAAGAACGAGCCAAGTCCCATATACTGTAAACGAAAGAACAGTCAAATAGAAAATGGTAAGAATCTTCATATCCGGAATTACACAGGAAACACATAGAAGCAAGAGAGATTCCTCTTCTTCTCAGAAAGTCAGAAGTAGGTATCCGATTATGCCTAGCCTTCCACAAGTGAATAAAGGCTTTTTTGTGGGTTTTAATGTTCCATAACCAAGAAAAACCATCATCCTCAGGACTACGACTTCTAACAGCATCCCAGAAATCATTATACTTAGGGAACTTCAAGTTCATAAACGTAAGATGATCATCTCTCATGGTATCAATCTTCTAAGCTTTAAGATGATTCAAGATAACCTCCTGATGTCTATTAGTGCACTTCAGCATATGCCACTCAGAATTTTCGATAATAATATCCACCTTTGCATCCCAAGGAAGACCAGACATAGATATGAGATTCCTTCCAACAAGATCACTAAGAAAAACACCTTCGGAGATCCAAGGATCCTGCCACAATAAAGTATTGGATCCCGAACCAATATGGCATCTAGTATGATTCTTCAGCATATCTCTAGTTCTAATGACATTGTTAAACAGCCAAGAAAAATTAGAAGAGACATTGATCAGCCAAAAGGATATTTTTTTAAATATTTCTCTGAGATCCATTTGACCCATAACAGATCCTTCTTGCTAGCTACATTCCATGTATTAACAAGAAGACAAGCAAGAGACATGTCTCTTGCCTTCTTGAGACCAAGACCACCTTCCTTCTTAGGTTTGGTAACTTTGTCCCACTTCATCAAGTGAAGATTCCTCTTAGATTCCGAGCCACTCCAAAGGAAATCCCTACAAAGCTTATCAATATGATCCAGAGTAGAAGCAGGAATAGGAAAAGAGAACAACCAATAAGTGTGCAAGTTGCGAAGAGTAGACTTGATAAGCTCCAACCTAGCAGCCATAGAGAGAAGCTTAGCTTTCCAAGAATCCAACCTATCTTTAACTTTATCAACAAGACTGGAACAAAGCTTCTTAGATAACTTCCCTATGAACAAAGGGAGCCCAAGATACCTAGAAGGAAAAAAGCTTTCCTTGAAGCCAAGAATCTCCAGAATAGGATCTTTGACAACCCCTTTACTGAAAATAATAGAACTCTTAGAAGAGTTAACATAAAGGCCAGACATCTTCCCAAACTCATGAAGAATATCATTAATAGCACTAGCATTGTCCTGATGAGCCTCGGAGAAAATCATCAGATCGTCAGCAAAAATAAGATGATATATAGCATAATCTTTAGAAGCTCTAATGGGACAAATCTTCCCCTCCATCTCAGCCGCATTAATCAACTCAGTGAAACCTTGCATAGCAATAACAAAAAGGTATGGAGCAAGGGGATCCCCTTGTCTCACACCATTAGAAGGCTTAAAGGATTCAGAAGGTTCACCATTAACAAGAACCTGGTAAGATGTAGAAACAAAGATCTCCTCAATCCATTTGATCCACAGAATAGGGAATCCCATCTTCACCATGACAGAGAAAATATAGTTCAAATTGACAGAATCATAAGCCTTAGTAATGTCAGTCTGAATACACATCATATTTGGACTGGAATGCTTCTTAAAGTCACTAAGAATCTCATTGGTAAGTAAAATTGCATCTCTTATGCTTCTACCTTTAACAAAAGCACATTGCCTTTGATCAATAATGGAAGGAAGAACCTCTTGAACTCTATTGGCAAGAATCTTGGATAAGATTTTATAGAAGACATTACAAAGAGCTATAGGTCTCCAATTCTTAATGTCAGAAGAGTCACCACCTTTAGAAATGAGAGTAATGAAGGTCTTATTAGCCTCCCTAAGAAGCCTTCCATTAGAAAAGAACTCCATGATAGCATCAACAACATCATCCCCAATAACATTCCAAGCACTTTTGTAGAAGACATCATTGAACCCATCAGGTCCAGGAGCCTTATCATTCTTAAGATTCTTAACAACATCATCTATCTCATCTCTAGTGACACCATGAATAAGAGAGAATTTTTGACTAGAGTTAAGGGTTTTGCCTTTCCAATCACCCTTCCAAGCATAGACACCAGAGGAATTAGTGTTAAACAAACTGCTGTAGAATGAAGAAATATATCTCTTGATATCATCAGGGCAATGAGAGATAGCATCATCAATATTGAGCTTTTTAATAGAATTAGAATTCCTCCTGACTTTCATCGAAGAATAAAAAAAAGAAGTATTTGAATCCCCTTCTTTGAGCCAAGAAATCCTAGATTTTTGTTTATAGAAAGATTCTTGGACCTTAGCACAATTACTAGCTTCCAACCTCAAAAGTTTAGCTTTAGCACGAAGGTCTTCATCAGTAGGATGTAAATTAGCCTCAATTTGAGCTTGAAGAGCATTAAAATTAGATACCTTGGCTTTATCATTCACATCTCCATAGGTATTATTATTCCACTTTGATAGCTCAATCCTCAGTAACGAGAGCTTTTTATATAACCTGTAGGTAGCAAACCCATGAACATCAGTACTCCAAACCGACTTAAGAATGTCAGGGAATTGAACATGCTGAGCCCAGGAAATAATAAAAATAAAGGGAGACTTGATCTTCCTAGGATGCCCAACAGTGAGAAGAATTCTTTTATGGTCACTGACAATGTTGGAAATAACTTCTCCAGAGAAATCAGCACTAAGAGAAAGGAAATCAGAGTTATATAGGACTCTATCAATCCTCGAAGTAGCAAAACCACTGCCATCTTGATTATTACTCCACGTAAAGAAGGGCCCCTGGAGATCTAAATAAAAAAGACCACAATTCAAAGTGCAGCTATTAAAATCATCCATAGAGCATTTAGACGGTTGTTGTTTACTAATTCTTTCATAGGATTTCCTGACACAGTTAAAATCACCCATAAGAATCCACGGGCTATCCACTTTGTGAGAGAAATTATCAATAGATTCCCAAAGAGAAATCCTATCCTTATTCGGATTGTGGCCATACACTGCAGACAAGAAAAGAAAAGAGTCTCCAATAGAGACACCCATATGAACAACCTGATCATTCTCATCTAAATTAGTGATAGAGAAGTTATCCTCCTTCCATAAAATAAGAACTCTACCCAAAGGGTGAGACGAATGATTAGAAATCCAGGCATAGTTGGGGAAGTTCTTCGTCATAAAACTAGATAATTTCTTATATCTCAACTTAATTTCTACCATGATAAAGATGTCACTACCTGCTCTCCTAATTTCTTCTTGGACATCAATAATCTTGTTACTAATCCCTCTTACATTCCAAGAAGAAATAGAGAAAGAAGGAGTCATTTAATTACCCGGGCTGTTGAACTGTCAGCCTCAGTATTTTCAAAAGACAAATGGAGCTCAGCTTGGATAGGAGAATATTGAGGATTTTCAACCCTGTGATAGATACCAACATTTAACTTAGCTTGACATCAAGGGGGTTCTTTAAGATTGATATTCATCGTAGCATTGGTAACTGGAGCCAAAGATGCCTGCGAGCTGATATTACTGCTTGGAGAATCTACTAAAGCAATAGGAGAAAGAATCGGAGTCGAAGGACATGAAGAACCAGATGCCTTCACACTACTGATTTCAAATCCCTCATTAACTTCTTTTGATAACTTGAGGTCTTCCACAGCAGGAACTTCCTCACATAGTTTCTCTCTTGCTCGACTAATTTCCACCTCGTCGACTATCTCCTCAATGATGTACATACCTTCATCATCCTTCCTGACAGTAGAAGTCTCACCGCAGTGAATTTGTTCTTGCTGCTTTTTAACCTCCCAAACCTTCTTGACATTTTTATTAGCTTGCAGGGAAGGTCTGGCAAGAGCAGGGTCTGAACGACATTCCCCATGACCCAGAAATCTGCATTTCATACATTTATAGGGAACCCACTCATAATCCAGATCGACAGCTTGCTCATCTCCTTCATCGCTGATCAGAGACAACCTACTCAGAAACAAAGCATCCTTATTCATCACAACCAGTATACGAGCACGTTCAATGCAGCTCAGATTTAGAGTATTCTCATCCATTCTAACTGGAGTTCCAAGATAGGAGCCTATTCTTTCAAAAGTCCGAACATCCCATAACTCCATCGCAAGCTTACAGATGTCCACCCACACTGGAAAATCCTCAAGGATCAGTTTTGCCTGCTTCTCACCGATGGACCATTTCTTCAAGATAACCGGTCGTCCTCTGACAGTCCATTCGGAATTCAGCACCATCTCCAGGTCCTTCTGACTAGAGAACCTTACCAAGAAAAAACCCTCGCCCCTATCATAGACTTCAAATCCCTCTTGAGTTCGCCATACCCCAGAGAAATGGTTGGCAAGAGTAGGTATATGAGGAACAAAGTCAATTATGTATCCCAGAAGACATTTGCTCCATCGATCCGCATTTTCCCTTGCTTCTCTCTTAGGATAAGAAATTTTCCCCTCTATTATGGTAACATCCATCTTCTTCAGATCTGTAGGCTTCCCATCCTTCCACGGTTGCAGTGACTCCCATTTGATCAGAGACAAACCTGAGACCAGACCTAGCTCCTTCCCTGACCTACGAAGCTCCTCAGATCTATTATTATCACCACGCCATCGAGCATTGCGGTAAGGAGGTCAGACCGCCGCCGTCTCCTTCCCAGTCGCTTTATCGCCCAGAGCGGAGGAGTGGGGGAGCACGGGTGCCATCGTACTTTTCACTTATCTTATATATAAGAGAGGTGTATAAACCATCTAATTACATAGCAACTAACATGGATTTTCTTGTTTGCTCACTTTCTAATATGGTATTAGAGCGGCGATCCAACCTTTATCCCATTTAAGAGAGAGAAATGAGAGTGCCTCGTTGCAGGCAACCACTGCCACTTGGTAGTGCTTGGCTGCCTGTAAGGATGCCCACCCCCTAATTCATCTCAAAGTGTCTCCCTTAAGATGGCTCCATCTCAAAACATTTCAATTTCAATGATACTTCTTCGTTACCGCTACTAGATCTATTGGTTTGCCCCATCTGACGTACTTGTAGGATTGCTCTAGATAACAACGAGGAGTAAATTAGTATCTGATCCTAATTGATGAATCTCAAAAGGAACTAGTAATTCCAAAATATAAATGGCAACTTACTCCACATAAATACAAAGAATAATTGAATAAATGCACGTATTTGATTAATCTCCCATTCATCTTATTATGCCCTGAACCCACATGAAATGTACCATGACATGTGAAAGCATCACATCAAGCACGATCTCATTGTACAAGGCTTAGAAGCATGCTCGAGTTGCTAAGCCTATAGTCTCGAGTAAGACCCTGTCTACAACAAGCCTCACCACATCTGGCTCTTGACAGAAAATGGGAGGGCCGGATATCTCAGCTCCTCCTCTAAACCTGTGTACTCAAGCAAAGAGTCAAATCACTATAACTTGTTTTGTATCAGTGGACCTACCTAAGATGTGCATTGGTCTACACAACTCTGCATTAGCGGTCCTATCAAAATGGACCATTGATTAGTAACACAACTACTACAGATATCCCCGGTTGGTTTCGGGTACCACAAAACTATAAGGAGTCTTCCCTCATTGGCCTACACCCCCACACCCTACTGACGTGCTCTGTGCTAACTAAATCTGGACTAACCCTCTATTGGTAGCACATTTCCGCCCCCATAACACATGCCTCTTGTGATGGATTCTATAATGTTCAGGGCATTAAATGTCTGATTCACTCTTTAAATTCATAGTTCAATTATCAAATCAACATTTCTTAGCTTAGGTTTATAAATAATTCATTTCATAGATTGTCTATAATACGTATCGTGAACTGAACTTCTGAGAAACCCTGCATTTCATACTGAGGAACACTAAAATGAAATATACTTGATTCATTGAATGCCTTATCCTTAGGGTTTCATTTGCCTCATTCACATATCATATAACTTGCATCAGGATTAGATGTATCATAAACTTTAACTGATAAAAAGTTTGCTTACAACAACTCACATATAACAAAACATAAATATGAAACTCTGGTATGGACTAATATAGGGTTTCCATGCCATTCATTGCAATATCATACATCAATAATAACCTTGAATAAATAAATCTATAACATCAAAATATTGGATTTCATGATGTCAATTCGCAAAATTCCAAGTAGGGTTTCACCCTCTTTACTAAGTTATCAAGCAAACATCAATAACATCAAATGACTTCCAAAATAATATCTGATATATCTGTACTAAACATTCAGATAAAACAATCATTTATAACTAAGGAGATTCAGATAGAGAAAGATCTTCATTCAATTATACAACAATTTCATACATAACCAAAAATTCTTGATTTCGATATATTCTTCTAGATTCTATAGTAACTTTAGATATTCTATTGTAGTTGATTTTGTAATAATTAATAATATCATTTTATCATCTGAAATTCATCACAACAAGAAAGTAATCCATTTCTCCATCATCTTGTAAAAGCTAGAACTGAAGGCATATTTAGGGTTTAATGTCACATAAAGGAAGAGATGAGTATTATAATGGATTTAATCTAATTTCATGCAATATATTATTAAATGGAAGTACCCATTCACATAATGTGTGAAAACACCTTCAAAACATAGGCTAGGAATTCACTATTTTCTTTTTCCTTTCAACTAAAAAACCCTAGGAATGGAGATTGTAGAGAAAGAGTGAGAAAAGACTGAGATTGATATAATTTTGAATCAAATTAGAGGAGAAACAGAATCTTGACATATGAGATAAGAATCACCAATAAATCTATCTAAAGATAACAAACTTACTTGATTTCATCGACTCTAGGAAGAGAAAACCCTAGATCACATCTTTTCCACTTTCTCCATCCAAAGCCTAACTATCCCACTCTCGATGTTTTAATTTTTTTGGGATGAAACAAGAAATATGGGAACTCCTATGTGCTTGGTTACACATATAGATCAGTTAAGATGCTTGGGTCATTTGCAAATTAACACTACTTTACACTTTCATTTATTTCAATGATTTTTTTGTCATAAAAATGTTACTAAAATGTTTAGTAAATAGGTCAAAGATCCTCTAAAAATTATGAAAAATAAACATGTTGTTTTCCATTGAGTTTCAAAACTTCAATAAAAATTTTAGGAAAATATTACACTACTATACTACAGTCTGCATAATGGTCGGTTCAAGAGTATCAGCCTTAGAAGACCCCTAGAGCAAGCTACCAATGTTGTGCCTAGAAGGACCCATAATGGTTGTGTTGTCTTCCGTGGTCGTGGTGCCAAGATTCCATCCGATTCGAGTATAAAAATGGTCAACACTTCTATTCCCCCAAAACAATTTTTATAGAATGTCTGTGCCACCATCGACCCTACACTGCTGTGGTGCCTACCACAACCATTCTACCCAAGCCCCCAACTCCAAATTTACTATCTCTTTACTTTCCTCATCCATTCCACTCCAGCACAGCTGTTGTGCCCTCCTGCACCACAGTCGTGTTACCCAACACAACCGTGGTGGGCAAAAACCCTAATTCTAGCCGACTAGGCTCTATACTTGTCAAACCCTAATTATTCAAAAAGGAAAGCACACTTAGAGTTTTCATTAGGTTTAAAACATCACCACTATACATCTCATTATTAATCAAGGTTAAATAATAACCACTGTAGTTAAGCATGTAATTACCCATGTAAACCATAATTTGATGCTAAGATGAAACTGGATCATAAATTACATAATATTGTGAAGCTGTGCATCATATGGTTTAGGGCTAGTTAAACATACAATAATATATGGAAAATAGTTTTTTCATACTTATCTACGTTTATAGTGAATGGAGTCTCAATTTTATATTCATACTGGAACATCCACCACCTAGAAAATACAGCCATCAACAGTCTAGCTCCAATAGTGAATGGAGTCTCAATTTTTCAACATCTATCAGGCATAAAAACAAATTTAACAAGTCAAGACTCATGAAAATACATGTCAATATCTCAACACTTGATAGATTTTGATGTATGTTTTGATGGAACTAAATCTTTTTGTACAAGCTATCTTAGAGTGCCTCACTCACCTAGTATACATCCTACAATCTCGTGGAAACCTACCATTGGAAAAATTACAACCATGATATCCTCGAGCAAGATGACAAATCTTAATAGAGATGGTTGTCTTACACTGATAAATGCATCCCTTACGGGCCATGTTTTCTCAGCTGCATTCCTTTAACTATAAAAATAGAGAGTACCATTGCCACAATAAGAAGACATATCCTTCGGATAGCACAGTGGATTTGAAAAAGTACATCTAATTAATTAGAATATGATATGTAACTTCTGACACCTTGTGCATGGGGAATCATCAAGTTTCGATTGCACTCAAACTCTATGCTCAATGAAGTCATTTCTTTTAATATCAATACATGTTCATGTACTCAACTTCAATATGCTCAAGACAACTATTATAAAATTAATCCACCCTAGAGCCACATGAAAAATAAAAGGAAATTCTCTTTTTTGGCAATACTATGAAAGACTACACCTTATTGAAGACACTATCAAAACTCCTCCTTCAAGTTGGCCATTTTTTTGGGTTTGATCCTCAATCTTATTTTGGCAGACTAAATCAATGCAACATAATATGCATACCCAAACAACATCAAACCTATAACATTAGATCACACACACACACACACACACACACACACACACACACACACACACACACACACACACACACACACACACACACACACATATATATATATATATATATATATATATATATATATATATATATATATATATATATATATATATATAGGGTAGCGATCCAGTGAGAAACATCCTACAATGAGAGCATGAGAGACATTTGAATAACTACAAATTAGTAAGTATTTTTTAAAATCCAACCATATAGATGGAAAAAGCATCATTTCATTTACCTTGTCACAAAAAATCATTGCAATCAGACATTGTTTACATGTCCATATGTACAATATACACCTTCTACATCCAACGGTCAACCTGAAATTCAATATAGAGCGTCGTAAAATATTTGGTTGTTGTGAATGATCTACAAATTGGTTGGTGATAAAATATTATAGGAAGGTAGATATTAAGGTATACTTGTAATCTGTATGGTTGGATTATGAAAAATTGATATATGCAGAGAGTTATTCAAATGCCTCTCGTGATTTTGAGGAGACACACATAACGTTCACCTACGTTTGCGCCCCAGGTTGCTGAATCTGTACAAGTCATCTGGGTAAGGTGACAATGGACGACAAAGGAGGCTACGTTGCTAGTTTTTCCATCATCCAATTTACAACACACCGAATGAAATTGGAATGCCTACCCAAAATCTTAGGGCCCAATCTGCTCTCGCTCGCCGCTACGGCCGAGGCCTCAGTTGATTTCCCTTCCTTTAGCTAAGAAGATGTTCCAGTCCGCTAAGTTTGAAAAGTCCAAAGAACGCATTCGGGACACAGAGCTTGAATACAGTTTCCCGCACAAGGCATATCATTTTTGTATACACTTGAGATTTAGTTATCATTTTGATTTTTTTGGCATATAAAGTATACTTCTTTGGCTCATATGACAAAAAAAAAATTCCTTGAGAAAAAATGGGGATGTCACGATCCCTTCATATGTATACTCTGTCGAAAATAATATGACCGTATAGGACACACATTTATAATGTGTTTTTCGTAAAAGTATTTTGCCACATTTTTATATTGATCACTCCTCACATATCACAACACATGATCGTGCCATCTATAAGGAAGCATGTTTAGAGCGAAGTATTAATTCTTCTTGGAGCTCTTTGTCCGCTTGTATTATTTGAAATTTATGATTTGAAAGAAATCATAGATTTTCGAGAATAAGACCTATTGTCACAACAAAATGTCTTCTGATGTTTACTCCACTACTCTTTATGGACTCGTTCTCTCAACAAGTGAAGCCTCTTATGCCCTCATAGTCAAGTAAACTTGTGAAGCCTTCACCATACTTAGATACCAAAGGCTAATTTTTGAAGGATATGGTCAATTTTCTTGATGATGAATTAGATGAGTTGCTACGTGATTCCTCAAAGAGGCGATGATCACCGCATTGATTGTTGACATTGATGAGCTCATGTTATGAACCATACTTTGAGATGGTATAAGTTCTTTTTTGTTGGTAGCGTGTTACATGCTGGGTTGCTGTGGGATTGTACTAGTGAGGACCCCAGTCTTCATGTTGTAAACTTCTTTTGGTGTTGTAGTTTATCCCTAAAGGGTTTACAAACCCTTGCATGTTTTCAATTTTATGGTTTCTTACCTTTCACCTTCTTAAATAATTTTAGGCGACGATCTCTTATAAGAGTCTTGTATGTTCTGTTTCTCAAGGCTTTATAATATTACGAATGAGTTCTGCTTGTTCAATTTGGTTTTCAATTAGAGCACTTAAATAAAAAGATGAGAGCCTTACGACAACATCTAAATGCTCATGTTGTACTAGGACTAATAATTTAAAAAAAATGATGATTGGGGTTTATTAAAGAAAACCGCCTACTTTCCATACGGAGCGATCCGCAATGTCAGTGCATAGACTTTTATAGGAGAATTACTGAAATTGGTAAACACAAATGTGATTTCTTGTCTAGGTTTTGCAAATGATCTAATACAAGGTCGTCCTTACAAAACTTGCCGACCACTGCTATGACCAGCCCTAAACCCTTCCATCTCAACACACCAGCACCGCATTTCCGCTGGGCCGGCTTACTTCCCAAGTCACTACGATCCCGTACTCACACCTTCATCGGCGATGGATTTCAAGAACGTGAAGGTTCCAAAGGTTCCCGGCGGCGGCGCGGCTGCTTCTGCAGCTGTGAAGCTGGCTCTGGTTGGCGGCGTTGGCTTATACGCTGCGTTCAACAGCCTCTACAACGTGGAGGGTGGGCACCGAGCAATCGTTTTCAACCGCATCGTCGGCGTCAAGGACAAGGTACCGAAATAGCGTTTCCTTCATTCACCCGGCTGCTGCTCTCCATGAGTTGACGTCCCCTGTAGTTGGTTTCAAGTTTGGTCGCCCAATGCTTGCCACGTTTTGTCATAGTGGAAGCCTTGGTGGGAGTGTGGCACTTCACTAGAATGATAGTGTGCAACTCGTTTCGCTTTTTCTGCGTATGATCGGGGTATTTTTTTTCTTGTTTTGCTCTTGTTATCTGTATGGTTTTTCAAGGACTACTGTTTAAAGGTTTCCGGTTGAAATACTTATTGTTAGCCGGAGGAGACTTTTGCATCTCGATGAGATTTTAGGCATGATTGTTGGAAGTGATCGTCGATTTTAGAACTTTTTCTTGTGATTCTCTTTTGCCTGAATTTCTAGTTTACCTGAGCTTCTCTTCTGTATGCCAATTCATGTCACTTTATCTGATTCGCAAGAAGGAAGTATCAGTATCGCAGCATATAGTTATGAATCCGTATCACTTTAGATGTAAGCAAAAACTGTTATGATTTAGGAACGATTAACATTTACTGTTAGGAAATACATGTCTGCACAAACAATCGGCTAATGTGTCTTATGATGAGTTCTCATTATGTGGAAAACATTTTATTAATCAAGAGAAATGAACAAAATTCACATCTCTGGCAAAAAATTGGCTTTTGTTGCCATTTGTAAGTTGCTTTAGGTGCATCGTACATGGATGGACCCAACAATTCATTCCTTCTCTTAGGGCACATTTGGCTAGCAGGATTTACTGAAATCCTGTATTCTGTCCATCCTGCATTGTTGAAATGCTGCATTCTCAAAATCCCGCAAAGTAAAATTTATGTTTGATTTGCTGGATTTTGTGTGGGATTTGTTTTTTCGTCTGTCGTCTTGCCCATGATGGATTTTACCGAAATGCGGAATTCTTATTCTGTCGGAATATCCCAGGATTAGCCTCATTTCTCCAATCTCGCAAACCAAACATAAAATTTGCTGAACTGGAGTCCAAAATACAATCCAATACGGCAAAATCTAGGTAACCAAACGCGCCCTTAGTTAATGACCTGTTGAAATCTTCTTAATGAGTTTTATCTTATTGATAACTGAAGTAGTAGGACCGTATTCCATATTGTTTTTTTATGTCTAATTAAGTCAGTTTTAAGGTGGCAGGGGGTAAAGTGCTAAGATTTGGCGCCTTAGATGCTTTGGATTGCCATAAATATTTTCTAATTTTAGGTTATTCCTGGATTATATCTGTTATGGTTGTATTAACTATATCCCCCATTAAATACACAAATCTTATGGCTACACGCCTAGTTATTTACATTTCGTTTTTCTCACATTTAGCTGCAAAACCATGTGGATGATACAAGTAAATCATGTTTTAGTACGTTAGGCGCAAGGAAGAAAATGTCCGATTTCGATGCCGTTTCGGGGGCCACAGAAACAGAAATTTCGATAAATGCCTTCCTAGCGTTTCGACGGCAAAATAAACGAATTAATTTATAAAATTTTACCAGAATGATCTACTAGTGTAGATCTACTCAAATATGTAATAATATTTCATATTGGATGTGTGGGGGGTGGGGTCTCATCATTTTTTAGTGAATGACCCTGAACTGTTTCGATGGGGATTTTTGATGTTAATTTTCAATGGTGAAATCAATGAATTTAAGTCATTATAGTTTGCAAGAAAAATATAGACACTCAAAAACACAAAACTAAGCAAAAAAAAATATGCTTTAGGTAGTACATAGTATATGAAAACATAGAAAAAAAATCGATGTTCTGCCTATTTCGAGAGTTTCGTTAGTCAATTTCGACGTCCAATAACCTAATATAAGCAATTCCAATTCCATTATTGATTTCATGTTTAAGATTTTTTTTGCCATATCCAAAACCATCATTGGCACCTCCAACATGGCCCTTGGAGTCCCCTCCAATGGTGGTTCACCTTTACGATTTCTATTGTCATATCCAAAACCATCATTGGCACCTTCAACATGACCCTTGAAGTCCCCTCCAATGATGATTTCCATCATTTAATATTCTTAGCATCAAATCATCCATGTCATTAAAAAGGTTTTTTTTACTGTCTTTGCTACGTTTTATGACTTGGGGGAAGGTACAAGTAATAATACTATTATTAATGTCTTCCTTAAGAATGAATATAATTGTCATGATTCTATTTTACATGTGTGATTATATTCCCCGTTTGTCTAATACTAACATCATTATTTCAACATTTTATCAGCAATAATCTCCGCAGCATTTTTGTGTTTCTTTACAAAATTGTTACTCAATATTTCTTATCTCTCCACATCTTTCCACCACTCCACTTAGTTCCACGTGAACCAAGCTACATTTACCATTCTTCTCATCATTGGATGCTCATTCGTGTTACCCCTATTTTTGTATCTTTGCCAAGACTGATATGGGGGACATCGGTACCAACAACATTAGTAACTCTCCTGTAAGAATGTATACAATTTTATTAATTCTATTGCTGATTTACGTGGCCATGATACCATCATTCTTCAACATCTTATCAACAATAAAATTCCACGCCATTACTGTGTTTCTATACCAATGTTCTTTCCCACTGTCTCCAATCTCTCTACATCTTTCGTCCACCTAGAATAATGTTTACAAGCTTGACTTCTTTTTCTTCTAATCATTTTTTCCACTTTATTAATAGGCTTCATAGTCAAAAAGTCAATATTTAATGTTTCCGATGTCTGCTTTTTATTTTTGAGTTGCTTCTTTACTCGCCCTTCCGTTGAGGTGTACCTGTCCGAATATTTACATATGTAGATAGCAACCGTTGCCCAACTTTTACTATATTTGGGCTCAAATATATAAGCACTTGCTTCTTTGCCACATTTGATCTAGGTGTGGGGATCCTTGTGCGTCCAATAAATCTTTGCATTGAGGTGTGGGAACCCTTTGCTGCACCCTGGTGCAGGTAAAATATAATGCTATGTCAAGACAAGACAAAACATAAAAAGTAGGACGATCCAGGCATGACAAATGGCTGTTGGTTTTCTGTCGAATTACCTACGCTAAACCTCCTTCATTTCGGCTTGCGACTAGCTACAATCAGAGGCGAAATTGCAAGGCACATACACACTATTGGTGTGGGCATCTGGTGTTAAAATGACATGTAAGGGGGATAATAAGCAAACAGTGATCTTTTGCCTGACTATTGAATCCTAATAAGCATAAGGAATTCGTCAATATAGGAACCCAATTCAAAGCGGGGAATGAGGCCAGCAAAAATGGATACGGAGGGTATCAATCTGTAATAATAATGATACATGACACCTC
Source organism: Alisma plantago-aquatica (assembly GCA_963693085.1). Taxonomy (NCBI): domain Eukaryota; kingdom Viridiplantae; phylum Streptophyta; class Magnoliopsida; order Alismatales; family Alismataceae; genus Alisma; species Alisma plantago-aquatica. Next base: position 613,650,417 of record OY856414.1, read on the forward strand.
ATATCGTAGTGCTATTTTATCTTAAACGTGGAGACCACATCATAAAACGAATTATGTACCCACCACTACGCCCAGGGACTTTACAAAGGACTCAAGGCTGCAGATAAGTCGGCAAGTAGTCCAAAGTGTATTCCCCTTGACACCTTGAGGTCCTTGCCAAGTATGAGCGAGAGGCTTGTAGCAAGCTTTTATCCCTTTGGACTAAACCTCAATATTTAATAACCCTTTGACTAGAGTAGAGTCAAATTAGAAACGTATGTAATTAACATGGAGTCTTGAGTTTCGAATACTGAAAAGAATAAAAAAAATTCTCCTAAATGCAATCTGCAGCAAAGAGAATTCACATATCTGCAGCCATTTCTGACAAGTGACATCTAATACTTTGTATAGCATCCAGGGTGCTATTCTGAAAACTATTCTATTTGGCTATTACTGTCAAGGTTTCATCCAGGTATTTAAAGTTGTTTTTAGCTACTGATGTCTACTCAACAAATGGATATCTGCACTTTTCATTTGGTTGGTCGGGGGCATTTCTGTTATGTGTTTGTTAATTTCCTCCTCTATTTACTTGAAGGTGCCGAAAACTATGTGGTTTTACCCATTCCAAGGCTGTTTATACCTGGTTTTTTTTTTCCAAAGTGTATTCCCCTTGACACCTTGAGGTCCTTGTCAAGTATGAGCGAGAAGCAAGCTTTTATTTTTTTGGACTAAACCTCAATGTTTAATAACCCTTTGACTAGAGTAGAGTCAAATTAGAAACGTATGTAATTAACATGGAGTCTTGAGTTTTGAATACTGAAAAGAATAAAAAAAATTCTCCTAAATGCAGTCTGCAGCAAAGAGATTTCACATATCTGCAGCCATTTCTGACAAGTGACATCTAATACTTTGTCCTCAGTATTTATAGCATCCAGGGTGCTATTCTGAAAACTATTCTATTTGGCTATTACTGTCAAGGTTTCATCCAGGTATTTAAAGTTGTTTTTAGCTACTGATGTCTACTCAACAAATGGATATCTGCGCTTTTCATGTGGTTGGTCGGGGGCATTTCTGTTATGTGAGTGTTAATTTCCTCCTCTATTTACTTGAAGGTGCCGGAAACTATGTGGTTTTGCCCATTCCAAGGCTGTTTATACCTGGGTTTTTTTTTCTTCAATTGCCAGTAGTTGCTTTATATTTGAACTACTTTTTTCTTGTGAATGGTAAGGGGTGATAGTATTGGTAGATATGCAAGGAATTATAACTATCCATTCATTATTGTTATGTTCTATAGGTCTATCCGGAAGGTACACATTTGATGGTTCCCTGGTTCGATAGACCAGTCATTTACGATGTCCGTGCACGACCTCATCTTGTTGAGAGTACATCTGGGAGTCGTGATCTTCAAATGGTACGTCTTTTTGCTTATTAATCTTGGCATCACATCTTCCTAAGTCCTGACAATTCAGCAAGGTTATCCAATATTCCTAGTGCTCCAAAACTTGTTTATAATACCAAATTTGAACTTAAATTTCAAAGGTATAGGTCATCAATGCTTTAAATATCATCCAAGTGATCTCTGCAGCACTTTTGAGCCAGATTTGTGTTCTTTTGGCACCTTTATCTCAAACAGTCACTTAATTAAGCTTTTCCCACACTTTAGTTAAGTTTTTCGGCTTCATAAAGTACTTGCTTCTTTGTTGATCATCACAAAGAACTTGCTTAATCGTGCTATTTGAAAAGGTGCTTTTGATTGTATGCACCACTCGGTCAAAAGAACTGATATTGTGTAATTCTTTATTGTTTACTTTTGTTACTTTTTAACTTTCATATACTGCATAATATTTTCTTTTATTTTTGTTTCATTTTATTGCTGATTCAATGTTATCAATTAGCATATTACAGTAGTTGTCGACTTATATTTCTGTTGTATTACTAATGTAGGCTTACACTAATGTTGCATTATTGTTACATTTTGTTATAAATGTGACTTGGTATTTCATTGGCGCTGCCAATTCATATTGGTGTAATGTTGCATTATTGTTTACTCACTTAATATATGATTACATTACTAATTTCTCCATTATATCACAGGGTGGTGTTTAATTATTGTTATTAATATATTACTTAGTGCCTGTAACTGTTTTCTATGCTGCTTAGCTTGTAAGTTTTATATTATAAAACTTAATTGATAATCGGTGATGAAATTTTCAACTCAGTAAATGTTCACTTATAGTTATAAACTTAGAATATTTGTTGGCAGTATTATTGACACATTTTACATTTGATTCTTTTAGTTGTGTTATGTAGTATCTGGTGTAAATAAAGCTCCCTCCTAAAAGTTGCTAACCCCCACCCTCCTAAAGATATCTACAAAACCATGTAGAGAGCATTTATGCTTTATGAAATATGTGGAGTGTGTATATCCATTTTTTTCAGAGAGTTGCCGCTTAAGCCTAAGTTGTTAGGAAGACCATCTACTGGTATCCTGATTCATGCTTTATCAAATTCTGTGTCGTCATGAATCACTGCTGCTTGTACTTGTATTGACTTCACATTTGGCCATTTTGTCAAAGACTTATCTGTCATGCTTGGTAATAAAATCATAGGTTGAAAATGCTCTGGAAAAAAATTAAACGGGGAAAGATGTGCAGTTTGCTTAGTACCCCATTGATGTATAGAAGGGCACTGAAGAGAGCTGTATGGTTAATGATATCTGTAATTAAGATTATGAGAATAGCAAAAATGCCTCATGCGAGGAGAAACAACTCAATGGTTCTGATTTTCTAGAAATAAGGGACACAATCAAGAGTAGAAATACGAGATAACTATTGAGTTCATGCATTGGTTTCGCACCAAGGAGATCCGTCGTGGAGGTCATCTTCCTGAAACCAGGGAATATGAAGAA